>JAHLJT010004567.1:76735406-76961706 GCA_031308135.1 Acheta domesticus | reverse complement strand
AATTACTTTATAAATAATTAAACTTGATTAAAATTTTCCCCCAACTCAAAATAGTTTAAAATGCTATTGTTTATATTTATTTACAATATTTTAAAAATTCGAAATAAAAAATTTCAATATTCAATGCAATAATCCCTGAAAATGCGTTATGTGGACAACAGACAAAATGCCAATTCCGTTATTGGATATAATGTAAAAAATGTAATAAAAAAGTAGCAAATACAACTTTTGCAACGATATTTAACAGGAGGAGGATCCCTATTATTTTCCTAGATTATAGTGATATAAATTTCAGAAGTTTTTACAAAATTTAAAAACAATACTGACAATTACAATTTTGAATTGTTTTTATTTCCTACGTTGTTCTTTAGTGATCCTAATGGTAGGGAAAACAGTGTTTTGCGTAGGTTACTCATCCAGAAGATGGGGGTAACACGATTTCATTCCAATGTCCACGTAAAAAAACATTGTGTGCATTGCTCGTCTTCCGAAAATAAAATATCATAATGTGAAAATACAAATTGTTTTACTTTAATTCCATTGCTTTGGATTGGAAATAAATCATAAATTACGTGTAAATTACACATTATATTGATGTGTGTATACCCCAAGTGATTACGCAATAGACTAAAGTTGGAGTTTCTTGCTTTGCAAACATTCAGATTTAAAAATATTTTATAAGAATCATGTATCTATCTCGTTCCTTATCCTCACGTAAAATTACTCAAAGATGAGGTATCACTATATTATGTAATGTTCTCGCTAAAGAACACCATGTAAAATGCAATCACTCTTACGTTATTTGACGTGAAATAATTCTGATCCCCAAAATAAAAGATCAGACCTCATTCGTTTGCTTAGAACTGCACTTCCTAATAATGTCTGCAGTTAAAAACTTACATTGTGACTAAATGAACTTTAAATACTCTTATTTTGTTTATTATTTTACATATCAAATTATTTTTCATAAAAATAGTCATATTCTGCAACAACACAAAATTTTTGCATTGGGTCTTCTGAAAAACGAACGAAGAAGTAATTCACAACTGAAAGCTGCTATCTCGGAGACGTGTTTTGCAACTGACTCTAAACGTATTTTTTGAAGTTATTTATATTTTCTTATAAAATAACTAGATTAGGCAGGTTACTGTGACAATTATTTACATTGTATATTAAATATTACTATAATAAACGATGAAATGTAGATATGGAACCTATTACTCATTGTCGAGTGTTATATTTTGCGAAAAAAAGCGTATTAAAATTGGTTTTGAAATGTGTGTTTACTAGGAAATTGCATACCTTTATTTATGTAATTAAATGTATATACTATAACTTATGTAAAACTGTTCGTTGCTTTAATATTTACTTTCAAATATTTACCATAATATAACTCGCTATTGCCGCCATTTTGTAATGTTCACGATGAATAGTCCCGCCCCTCTGAAATAAAGCTAAAGCGGATTGGTCAGCTCCATCCCGTAGGGCGGGGCAGGGGTATGCAAACGGAGGTAAAGTTCGGCTCAAGACATCGCCCATATTTTGTGCAACCGAGGGTACATGTCACTTTGCCATTAACTATTTTTTCGCACCCAGAAAAAGTGTTATTGGACTTATGGTTTTTACTATATCCTAGTTGACATTGCCAATACTTATATGACCCTTGAATGTTTGTACTGAAAACTGCGACAAGTGATGCCCTATTATAATGATTCGAGTCTTTAGCAGCGACGCGCCAGGTTCAACTAGTGGTGTTACAGAATGGCACAGATTTTTTCGTATTAGTTTTCTATTTCCTTTCGTCTAAGCCACATATTCGGACTTCCTACATATTCTTGGCGGCTGCCAATTATCGCCGCCCAAAGTACATTTTGGACATTTTATTAATTTTTTCGGTTTCCTAATAGTAGAACGGAAATATTATCTAAAGAAAATTAAAGAACAATAAAGCCTTGTCCTAGACGGCAATTTTCTTTGAAAAATTTGCAGCCGTTTTTTAAGAAAATCGCGTTTAAGCGCAACTGTAAATGCAAAAATTGAAGCTCTTTTTCGGTGGTATCATTTGCGATTTCGAAAAACTTCATTGTAAGTCATTTAAAGCATTTTAACTGAAAAATACAATAATGTTGGCGAATTGTTGGAAGTGTGCATATTAACGGTGTGAAAGATCTTTCAAAAAAATTACATTTGTGTAATATTTGAAGAAACAAAAATATACCCCAATTACAACTTTACGTCATATTAAAGAACGCAATTTGCGCTGTCTATTCGAAAAGTTGGAAAAAATGTAGTAATTTTTGAAAAAATGGCGTTTGGGTGTTTTTGAAAATGAGGAATATTGAGCACGTTTTCACAGAAAACGGTTTAGTTTTCGAGAAACTTTATTTGACATTTATTTATTTTTTAAATGACATGCAATCGTAAATATAAAAACGTGAACAAATTCCCACTAGTGTAAATATTAACGACCTGAGACGCAAGTAAAAAAATCGATTTTGTAATTTTTGAAAAAACTATAGAGTAAGGCAAAACGGCGTTTATGTCACCTCATAGAGTACCTTAGGCACTATTCTTACCAAACGTATAAAGAAAAAATTAGGAGCTCTTTTTGAGAAAATTTTGCTTTTGTAATTATTTAAAATTTTTTACATATTGCACGCAATATTGTACAAAAACTACAATTTTTTTAAATGTTCATGACTATAATGAAATAACCCACTATGGGGAACACATTTTGTTTGAAAGAAAAAATCTATCTGCAATTTTGTAGTTGGAGGAAGAAGTCAAAAAAAATCCAAAATTTTGTAATTTTCGAATATTCAGATTGACCGTGAAATTAGGACCTAAGCCACCTTAATAACTGTATTTTACACTATTATTACAAGAAATGTAAAGAAAAATATTAAAGCGATTTTTCAGAATATTTTGAAACTGTTGTGTAAAGTAACCCAAAATTTTGAAGGCATTTTTTTCAAAATCTCGGTGCCTGGAGTCCAACCAGATAGACTGGGGAATATCCATTTTGGAAGAAATCATACTTGTGGTTTAGGTGCTAGTGTTGTTCAAAGACACCGGACAGACTGACGGACAGATGTACGGATGGACGGACGGTCGGACGTTTGGAAAAAACAACATCAAATTTTCGGTGTCAGGGGACGTGTATCTCCGTTGAATTCTCGAAATCGATTTTCCGCAGAATTTCTTAAATTTCCCTGTACTAAGTACTATACGGGAAAGTAAAAAATCAATAAAAAAGTGGAGTTTTAAAGATTTGCAATTTTAGAATAAATAATTGTATAAAATTATCTGTATTTCTCGCATAATTGCGCAAAAAGAACTCATATTTGAAAATTTGTACTTGATCTTGTTTCAAGATCTGTCATGGAAGGAACAAATTTGGCCAGGGGAAAATATTTATCTTCATATTGTACTTTTTGGAAGACACATTAAAAAATTTTAAATTTTGAAATTTACGCAAATGACGTCTAAAATGGAGCAGGTCTTCTTTTCGTTGACCTCTCTGAATTTTCGAAAATTTCAAAAGTTAAAATTTTTTAATGTGTCTTCCAAAAAGTACAATATGAATATAAATATTTTCCCCTGGCCGAATTTGTTCCTTCCATGACAGATCTTGAAACAAGATCAAGTTCACATTTTCAAATATGAGTTGTTTTTTTTTGCGCAATTATGCGACAAATCAGATAATTTTAGAGTGGCGTGAAAGTAATACATAGAGTGTCGTGAAAGTAACAACAACGGGAAAACCTCATGGGACGTAGATTGCTAAGCGGCCTCATCAGTCTCTAAGTTAGTGTTGTCAAGGTCGATGCCACGATCGGGAGTCCGTGACACGAGTGCCACGCCGAAATTGTCCCTCAAACCCGCCACCAGAGACGCCATCCCTATTGTAAAACGGCGGAGTTAATAATTGTTTCCTTTCCCGACGTTAGTTGCGCAGAGAAGCTCGTGGTACGCTACGGTGCCACAACGAGTGCCTCAGTCAACAGTTGAAGACCTTGACACCACTGCTCTAAGTAGATCTTAATTATGTTGACAATCTTGGGGGAAATTAATACTCAGTGAGGCGAAAGGGCCGCCGCCTTGGGTTGCAGAGGTGGACGAGGGAGACGACGGGCAGGATGAAGGCGAAGTTGACGGCGCACGTGACGCCGATGACCAGCAACACCTCGTTGCTGCTGTAGCACGCCTCGTGCGCACGCAGGCGGCGACGCGGCGGCCCAGACGACGACGAAAGAGGAAGGGATGAGACCGAGGGCAAAGAAGGCGATGGTGGAGCGATAACGAAGACAAGAACGCAGGCAAGAATAAAGAAAGCTTCAGCGGCGGGGTAAATGGCGAGGGCGAGAATATGGGCGTCGAAGAGGACAAAGGCGGGAACGGAAGGGAGAGTGAGGGCGGGGACAACGACACGAATGAAAGTAGAGACGGAGTGTGAGATGAAGACAAGTATAAGGGAGAGAAAGAGGGCGAGGGCAATGATGGCGGCAACAGATGCGGATGAGACCTTCATTTTCTTGTAGTTGTGCGTAAAGGGAAGTCATGGTCGAGAAACTCTCCTACCTGCTTTAAAATGCTGCTCTTGGATCTTTTCGTGGATGGGTGCCGGCGGCGGTGAGGATGATGGGAAAGATGTCGGTATAAATCACGGCTGCTCAAGTCTGCGGCGCACTTGGCGTGTCTTGGGCAAGCGCTGGCCTCAGTCTGGTCGGCTGCTTGTTGAATCAGTCCACGGAAGGGGAGGAGAGGATGGGATGGGATGTGAGAAAAGAAGGGGATACAAGGGAAGTGGAGAGGAGAGGGGAGGAGAAAGTGATGTCGGGCGGAAGAGGTGGGGAGGGGAGGTCAGCGCTCGGGTGCAATCGGATGCTGTCTAGTGAAAGACGATTAGCACAAGGGCCATATTGCAGCAAGCTGTCATGAGCAGCCTGAACCCATTTCTTGTATTTGAGACGCCCTGGTATTGATTGACTGATAATTTCAGGCTCGTCAACTGCTAAGGTCATTAGTCCCGTGAGTGTAGTGAATATTTTTTTCTCGTGAATTGGAGGTGATCTTTCACCGCTGAGATCCGGCGCCGACCTACCTGTCGGCTAGCGGAGTTTTCCCCAATCCTGTGTCTCCCACCAGTGGGTCATAGCCCCAGCCGGGACAAACTCTTAGCTCCGGACCAGTCTCTCGGAATTTGTGGAAGTAGAGTGAATGAGAGTGTAGTGTATGTACGTTTTTGTGAGGTCAAGGAAGAGGAAGGATAGATTGCGCACGCGCGTTCCGTGGCTCGTTTATTGGGGTACTGATCCAGCATTCGCCTGGTGTTGATCGGAAGAACCACGAAAATCCAACGATCAGAGCAGCCAGTTGCCTGAATTCTTTTCCAAACAGCAACTGAACTCCACCCAGCTATCTAGCTAGTATCAAAGCTAGGGCCTCCCTGTCAGAGGCATTACAATGTCATTAGTCGATCAGTCGGAAGTATTCGGAAGTCGATCAGTCGGAAGTATTGTTCCCGAATTAGAAAAGTGGCGGGTTCGGTTCCGAGTTTAGGTAAATATTTTTATCCGTTCTACATTGCTACAAGATCATCTAATTTAAAACATTCTACATTTGTCTTGTCAAATCAGTCGGAAGTATTCAGGCTAATATTCGGCGACGTCCAACACGACCAAAAACAAGAACACGATCAAAAAAGGACGGAAGAAATCACACAACGATCAAGTTGCCAACCTTTAGAGCTGTCTTCCAGATGATTACTTCACTTCTCGCAGACATGTGGTTTCTTCTAATCCCTTGAATTTTCTGATTTGTACGAAGCCGATTAATATGGGAACCATAAATCTAAATGACTCGTTTAGCAATGCATTAGATATTTATTCAAGAAACTACCCAATGTATTAATTTTGTTTATTTGTAAAACGCAAATTTTATTGGGTGACGAACATTAATTGAGCTTACTGCACACACATTGAACGTCATTTTTTCTACACTACAAATAAGAGAACGTAAGAAACTCTTCGGAATTATGCAAGGAAATATTTAATTGAAATTGTAAAGAATTTAACGTGTACTTGCTTTCAACTTAAATGCCTTTTTACTCAGATGAAAATAAAATGCATCGTATATTTAGGGTTTTGTATACAAGAGCAGTTAGTGGTAGTGACCCAGCGCAAGTTGAAAAGTTCATTTGTAAGGCGAAATGCGCTTAACGTTGTTATCCAAAATGCAATTTGGTTTTTAGAATATAAATTATCATTTGTATGACTAATGTGGAACATCCTTGCGCGACCGCGGATTAATATCATATCTTACTTGCAGCCGCTGATAAGCTACGCAATTCACAAGTGAAATTAAATTACGAAATTCAAAACATTTTTCATGACTTTCTCGCAGAGATGAAGCAAAATTATATACGAGAATTACACACTATCTACATTTTATTTTCAAAAATAGTTAAAATGGGAGCAAAAATGAAGCATGTAAGCGTTCTGATTTCCAGTCTTCAACGCATGTAGATTTTTTCAAAGACATTTTCGGCAATCAAACAGATTCGTCCGGTCCATTTGGCATCTTAATGTACGTCTTTCAGAAGAATTTGAAGCCGTTTCATTATTTTTCAGGAGCGAAAACCCTCAGAATTTCTTAGGTACAACATTTTTAGGCTTAAAAATGTATTATTCAGTTCAAATTGATTTCCATTCAAGCCGTATCTAAAATAAGAACAATAACTAAACGTTTTACTTAAATTCATTCATAAAAAGCATTAGTACTCTATTTATATACAAGCGTGAGATATGACAATGATAGTCTTATTTGTTTTAGTGATAACAGATAAATACAAGGAGATGAAATGAATTAGTAAACATTGGAAAGTGAGTATTTTTAGAAACAACTGTGTGCGATTAAACATCAAAACATGAACCTGCAATATAAAGCGATGCTACTGAATCTCCAAAATTTTGCATTGTGGTTTTATTGATCGAATAAGTACCTACTCAGTAGCATTGCGGCCGATTGTTTCGCTCAACAAGTGTTTGCGGTCATTGAGTCGAACTTATGCATTGAGTACGAAAAATATTCGCAATATTTTCTGATTCAACAGCGGCGAATATGAAATAAATACCATCAACTTCCCAACAAAATGGGTCCAAATTGAACATCAGTATCAACTTTACCTACCTACACTGAAGAAGCTAATATTAGGGAAAGTATCATCACGCAATTTAGCACATTGAAAATGATTTCAAATTGTAGCGTGTCATTTCAGAAGGTAATTAGGGCATTTGTGTTGGGAGAACCCCTAGTGCCGTGCAAGGGGGACTGTCACAACCTCCTGATTCCAGCGCTCCGCCCCACCGGCCTTCGCGTGGAAGGGCGTGTGGAGGACAAACGGCTCGTTGTGGACGACGAGCGACGTGAGCGGAGCGGGGCGGGGGACGGTAACGGCGATGCGTGGGATGTGAGCGGCGCCGGACGGCGTGGGGCAGCTCTGGCCGGTGCAGTGCAGTGCGGTACGGATGTAAGGAGCGCGGTTCGGGAAGGGGCAAGGCTTAGAGGGAATGGGCTGGGGAGGACCGTGTAGATTATGGCTGGAAGGGACGGCTTGAGCGAGGAGGGGCGAAGCGGGGAAAGAATAGAGAGAGGTGGGATGAAGCGGGGAAGGGTGGGGCGGAGCGAGAGGAATGGAGAGATGAGGGAAAATGTCGGGGGAAAAAAGGGCTGATTAGGGAGGGTGTGAGCGGGGAGAAACCGAATGGAGAGGGTCGGCGTGGAGAGGGACGGAGTGGATAAAGGGGTGAAGCGGTAAGGAGCGTGGTAGAGGAAGGAGCGAAGAGTCCGAGAGGGGCGGTGCGGAGAGAAGAGAGCCGGTGCGGGCAAGCGATGAGTGGGGAGAGGGTGGGGCAGTGAGGGGAACGGAGTGAAATGAAGCGGGGCGGGGTGGAGCGGGAGGCTGGCAGACAGGTGCTCGATGGAGCTGCCCGGAGCGGGGTGGCGTCGGCAGGGCGGAGCGGGGCGTGGCGGGCGACTCCTAATTAGCGGTCTAGACATCAGGGTGAGGGAGAGAGACCAGGCGCCGACCTTGCCTGTGCTCTGGCGTCTCTGCTTGCCAATGACGGTAGGCGCTTCCTGCTTTTCCCCGATCGTGCACTTTTGGAATACTGTCACAAAAGCTTTAAGGGCTACAGACCTGAAATCATATCTATGGGCATGTAGTTAACACCAACACTTCAGCCATATATTGTTGAATAATTAACGAATCTTAAAAAAGAACTCTAAGTAACAACCCTTTTCTAAAATATGACTATCTTTATTAAACATTCATGTAATGTATCATTACGAAACATTGTAAAATTACTGACGGATTGTGTTTCATTAAAACGACGCTTGGTACTCATTACTTACTACAATATCGTCTAAACTTAACAATTGCTTACGAAAAGCGGGAGGATTCAGCAACGATCCCAAGATTTTTTCTCTATCTTTGTTGGTAGAGGAGGTACTCTTGGACTCGTACATCTTTTAAGACTTTCTTTATGAGAGCATTGTTTCAACCTAATTGATAATTTCATCATTCAAAGCTTATCGGTTAATTAAAAAATAATTCGAAAGGTCGCTATCATTAATTGCTTCTTGGAAACTCCGACTTTCTCTCACAGCCAGACGTACCCATAAACACGTTTGTCCCGTCCGATTCGCAAAAGTCTTCGCCAACGTGACGTCACCTCCGCCTTCAGCGTATGGCCGACTTCCACCCCTCCCCCTGTCGGCAACGCGTTCGCCAGCAGGCGCCGGCGAAGTAATTTCTAACCCAAAACTCTTCCTCCCACGTCACCTAAACCAGTCTCGAAAGCAAAACGCTGACCGCAGCTAATAATCCTCCTCCCCGAATCCTCCTCATTCTTCTCGACATTCAATTTGCTTCACGCATTCGTGACAACGTTGTCCATGGCAGCTACATTGTTTTCGTCAAACGGTTTTTCTTCGACAAATTCGTCCTAACTACTACGTGTTTAAAGTTCGCCTATCATTGAATCAATCAAGTGCGCTGCCTTGTGTTCGACAAGCAGCCATCGAACGTGATTCAGTAATCGCGGTAAATTGACTTTGGCATGAACTGCATTCCGGCAGTAGGGATTCGCATATTCAGACACCTCCGGAAGCGGACTTCGTGTGCCGTGAACATACTGCTGCTGCCTGGATCCAAACGACAGCGATTGGGCCAGTTCCTTGGTTTAGCTGCAGGGCTACATAATCGGTGAACTGTGTGAAACGCCTGCATTCCAGCTTAGACCAAGAGGAGCAAAGTTGAGATCCACGCACGCCGCATCCACTTATCGGACAATGTACCATTTAATCAGCAATGTCGTATGACAATTTAAGTCATATGACAGATCTATTTACTTTAACTTCCACAGTGACCAAGACTGTTACACCATTGTAACAAATGTTAACTGCATTCTTAGCGAATTGTTAATCATTTTATTATAATTGCATTATTTCATTTTTCATCATTAATGTTTTATCAGTTTATTTCAAATATTGTATAAGAATGTCTACGATAAATAGCGTATGCAATGTTATCCATTATAATTTCACCGTATTCTATTCAGTCAATATCCATTTCCTCCTCTAATCAGCGCCATCTACCCCCTTCCCCCCCCCCCGCCTAGGCAGCTCACAGCTCGGCAGGCAGCTCACCGTGAAAAATTTCCTCTGTGCAGAGAAGGCACCTGTTCAGTCCTCTGCACAACCTCTCCCTTCCAAGTTCATTCGCCCCTCTCTCTATCTGCCATTTCAGTCATATCTTAAGAGTATTAATATATACGATAGTTGTGCACTTGCAGCAACAGCGCGAATCTTGAACTAGTTCTTAAAAACAAGAATCAGATCTTCGCCCTTACAGAAAAGACAGCAAGTACAGAAAATGTGTATGTATGTATATACAGGTAGAGTCACGTCTTTTTACGCTCGTCATGATAGACTGAAAAAAATATGTATACAGTCAAACCTGGATAAGCGAGAGTTCAAGGGAGCACAATCTCATTCTCGCTTATAGAGGTTTCTCACTAACCCGAGTTTCTCGCTAATGCAGGTACATGGGTAGCGTTTCTCTCTTATATGGGTACGCAGCAATAACAAGTCACAGCAAGTACGAATGTAGTAAATATTTATTATGATAAAATTATGTGCATGACATGCACAACATATATTATGTACATAAGTATATATTTTTAAATGCTTACGAAAACAAAACAAAAATTCATGTACTACTATGTAATTTTATTTTATTTAGAACTTATTTGCACTCAAAAAAATCCGTCAATTTCGTTTGGGTTTCTGTTTTTGTATTTTGAATGTTTTTCTCTAACTCATAAATTTTGTCAAATATTGCTTGATCAACAACCACCGCGTATTCAAAGTACTGATGCACCGTCTCCAACGCATTCAAAGCTAGCTTCATTGGAATGATCTTTATTTCTGTTTCCGGAATCTGTGCCTCGTCTTCACTGTCATTTCCAGCAATACAGGTGTTCACACAATTCTTAACGATATCGTCGTCGGTTAGTTCTCCAGCGGTAGTTACGTCGTCGTCAATTTGAACGAAATCGTCGAACCTCGGCATTAACATATTGGATTCGTGACACACAAGCTTAGTCCATTCCTCGTTGCTAGGTCCAATTTCAGCATCATTTTCCTCTGGCAGGCCTTGTTCATCTGTACTTTTCCAAAACCCAGCTTTCTTGAAGCAGTTTTTGACAGTAACGTCACTGACTAAGTACCATGCTTTTCTAGCAAATTTCATAGCTAGAAGTACGTTAATGTCAGGGCTACTGTTTTCTTCCAGACTCGTAAGAATATGTTTAACGACTTCTCTGCGATAAAAGCGTTTAAAAGTGTGAATGATGCCTTGATCTAATGGTTGGAGTTTACTAGTGGTGTTAGCAGGTAAAAACATTACTTTTAGGTTTGCAAGTGTTGGTAAGTCCGTATGGGCAGCACAGTTGTCAATGAATAGCAGAATTTTTTTTCGGTTTATCTTCATTTGTTTGTCAACTTTTTTCAACCAATCTTTAAATAATATCTTGGTCATCCAAGCCTTTGTATTATTGGCATAATCAACGGGTAGAGTCTTGACACCTTTAAAACATCTAGGTCGCTTTGATTTCCCGATGATGAGAAGTGGGAGTTTGTCCGTACCACTCATGTTTACACACTGGAGAAGTGTAAGGCGTTCCTTGCTTTGTTTTCCTCCATGGCATTTTTCGCCTTTAAACGTAAATGTTTTATCCGGAAGACACTTAAAAAACAAAGCAGTTTCATCCGCGTTGTAAATATCGTCTGGTTCAAACCCTTCTAAAATGATTTTTGTGCAACCAGATTCCACTGGTTGCACACACCTTGGTCCACAGATTTACTTTCTCCAGCTGCTTTTTTGAAAGCTATGTCATGACGCCTTTTAAAACCCTCTAACCAGCCGTTGCTAACAGAAAAGTTCTGGATTCCCAGTTTTGTAGCAAACTCTTTTGATTTTTCTTTCAACAAAGGTCCATCTATGGGGATATTCTTATCGAGAGTTTGTTTTATCCATTCCAAAAGGCACTTTTCGATATTGGGAAATTCAGAAACTCTAGTCCTCTTAATATTTCCATGTCCATCAGAGCACTCAGACTTTATAGAGTCTTTTGATTTAATAATTTTATAATAGGTGGATTCTGGTAAATTAAACTCCCTCTGAATTTCATTTCGCGATTTTCGGGATTCAAACGCATTCACTATTTTAAGTTTATCACTTAATGACAGTACTTTAATTTTCCGTTTTGACATGATGCAGAACAGAACTTTCCTTCGCAGTTGAAAACTATAAACTGAGTAAGTCTGACAAACAGGACGGTACACAGGCACACGTGTCCATTTGAAAAGAATGCGATAAAATAACAACAATAAAGTTATTTAGTTCCACGAAATAGAATAGGAACAATATTGACGAGAATACAAAAACAATGGTAGGAAGTTCCACGAAAGTTAAGAATGAGTCATAAAATAGCACATGTTAAATTTGTAAATAAAGCTCGACTGTCGCTTATAGAGGTATAGATAAGTAGCAGTCTCACTTACGGAGGTCTATGAGGGAAAAACGACTCTCTCTTACAGAGGTTTCTGTTTCTCGCTAATAGAGGTTTTGGGAGCTTAAAATGACGGGTCCTGGCTATTACTCTCACTTATAGAGTTTTCTCACTTATCCAGTTTTCACTTATCCAGGTTTGACTGTAGTTCCATTTGAACAAAGTTACCTCAAATATCTCGTAAAATACAAGTTATAAAATAGAAATGAATACATGTATGAATTAGCCTCATTCCCCCATGCACTTCTGTGAACACTGCGTTGCAATACCTTCAGCCGTTCAAAAGTTACAGGAGGTGCTAAAATCACGTGACTCACTCTGTATTTATAATGTTGACACATTGATCCCACCAACCGGGACTTCTAAAACATAACCAAAATTTTACTAAATTAATAAGTGATATCGTCAGCTCAGTAGACGAAGGAATATACTATGCCTTTGTGCATGCAACAACTTTCTCGCAGCCTCCTTCAGCTCACCCTCAAAACGCTCCAGGTCAGGTCAGACCAGTCGCCCAGCCCCATCAGCGCCGCGCCGTGTGTCAACAATTTTTTTTGCCTGGAGCACCCGCTCGCCGAACCCCCGCCAAAACCCACCCACACCCACCTCACCCCCGGAAACACAAAACAAAATCACGCCTTGTAGAAGCAACCTGCCCATTTTGAAGGCATGGAATGAAGTGGACAGCCCAGACGAGCCTTGCCTGCAGCTGCGCCTGAAATTGCAGTTTCCAGTAAAATAAATAAAATTAGTGAGAGAGAGCGTAGTGGAAATTTTCGCTATACGAAACTCAGATTGCGAAGCTAGTATTGGACAAAATGAAGACAAACGCAATAGATTTAGGCCAATCCCGATACGAGTAAGGTGACTTGCACAGAATTTGGGGCAGAGAGAGAGGGAGAGCGAGAGAGAGAGAGAGAGAGGAGAGAACACTTGACGACTAGTGAGGTCGGACCGCAGAACGCGGAAATGCGTCCCTGAGTGTTTTATTATCTTTTAAAGTTTTAGACCGGACGGCCAGACACTTCAAGTCAGATCGGCGTAAGCATAATTCGCGTCAGCTAGAATTTTGTTACTATAAACGCAGCCAAGCTCTAAACTTCTCCTTTAATCGAAATTTTGTTTTTATTGTGAGTGCAGCCACGCTCCACGCCACTTTATTTGAAATCGTCATTACGGGCCCAGTTTACGCTCTTTCATGATGACTACTTGTTGCAATAGTTTGTTTTTTTTAAACGAAACGCCGAGTTGTCGCAACCTCCCGCACTCGATTAACTCAAGTGCAAGTAGCACGTGCGTAAATATTGGAACCGAGTTAGGGGCTTATGCTTTGAGCGTCCGACAGAACTACAAAAGGGTCGTTTCCCCCGACCCCGTTGGAGATGTTAAAGCCCGCAGACGACCTTCAGGCAGCTCACTGAATTGGTCATTGGCCTCGAGGAGAAGACGTACCTGTGCAGTAGAACTATTCCGAAGAAAACTGGTGACATGTTTCATAACGTGCTGTTTCTCGTGATTAAGCTAATCAAACTTCAAAATGTGAGGGAAAGAACTTTAGCTAAGAAAGAAGTGTTGAGAAATTCAATGACGCTAATTGCCAAGCCGCGGCTTGGCTTACTCTCTTCTCTTAAATTTTAAATTTGCGTATAAATGTTTATTTTATTTATGAGCTCAACTAAATTCAACTAATTTTTTGTTGGCCAATTCCCTTCCTTTTCTCTTTTTTAGACCATTATATGTCTGGTTAATAATAATACTTGCGAGTTTTCTTTCATGCTACAACGCAATTCTTTCAAAGTGCCAATAAGGTGGTTTAAACATCCCTGAGCTAGCCGAGCATGTACTATTATACAGCTTCCGAACGAAGAAAACCACAGTTCTAAAATGGATATTTCAAAATAATGAATATAAAACTCGATTATATTCTTGTTCCTTCAATATATTTCATAAAAAAATGCACACTGATAAAAAAATAAGCGAAAACCACACCTTCGGCAATAGACGCTGAAGAGAAAAACTGGTAACAAGATTATCAGAATCAAAATATCGACAAGAATATTCATTCGGGGACGACAAATATGCACTTAATGGCTCGAAGGAACATGTTCCAATAAATGGAACAAACTTGATCAAAACCATTCCAACGAATTACAATGAATGTAAATCCACAAACGGAGAACGAAAATTTTGATATCTCCGAAAAGTCTTGAAATTTTTTTCAGTTGAAGATTCGCATTCTCTGGAAGATTAATTCGACATACAAGTGCATCAAAGTTCTTTGTTCAAAGGCTTTGAAAGCACATCTTCTTTCTAAAGAGGTAAATCGAAGGGTTCAAATGAAATATAAAAAACTTCCTCATACTACACGGCCAACAAGACGTCAAATAGACATTTCTGGGCATGGAATTCTAGGAGAGAAAATTCTGAAGAAAGAGGAACCAACTTCGTGGGGAAGTAGTCACTTCCCTCATAGCACCAAAGGGGACGGATCGTCTGGAAAAGTATGTCCGGCAAAGTTCGTCGCTGCTTTTCTTTTAAGAAACAAGGACGTCGGGACTGGCAAGACGGTTGATTACTCAGCCAGTCGCTGCTTCTGTTGGTGGCGACTTCGCTGAAGAGTTTGCCTGAGCCTCTGAAGACTATTTCAGAGGGGGACTTGCTCGAAGAGAACGAGGAGGCAGCAACAGATGGAAAAGAAAAGAGCGGTCGTGGGACTACAAGCAGAGCAGCGCTGCAAGGCCTGAAAGTCGTTGGCTTCAGAGGGCGCTGGTGGGGACACGCCGCGCGGTGTTCCATTCGACAGAGGTCACGTAGGTCTAAAGGCTGCTCTACAATAGCCCGCGAACGGGAACGGCAACGCGAAGGCGAGGACGGCAACGGGAACGCCAGGGACGTGCGCTTCACAATAAACGCCAACGGGAAGAGGAATAGCGCTATGAACCTGTAGCGGCAAAAACGAGTACTTCATGAAAGAGTCGCCGAAACCAAAGCACTTCTAGCTGAGCTACTCTGTTCACTCTTCGCTTTGCCATCTGTCAGTTTTTTGCGTGTGGTAGTATTAATAATGAATACTTTAACGAAAGAATATTAATTAAAAAATAATTCATCAAAATGAAAAAATGAAAAAACTACTAAGAACTTATGGAAAATGCAACTAAAGAAATTTTAATCAATAAACAAAACTTCTATATATTAATATGAAAAGAAAACGAACAATACTGAAATCACTAAAAAGAACTAAAACAATTCAACAACGACTAACTAAATCCCTTTCAAACCCTAACCTCGCAAATCCACGCTGTAACCTCAACACCGCTCCAGACCAGTTTCGCGCGCAGGCCGCGCGCTCGATCAGCTGGAAAGCATTGCCTCCATTTGCTGTACTCTCATTGGTCCAGAAGCTTCCCGTTCCCGGGGCGAGATAAATGTTGACCATCTTTCGCGTTCCCATTCCCGTCAAGCTTCGCGTTCCCGTTGTGTTGTGAACGCCTGCCTGAGATGTCCGCCTTTCAACTTTCTTAGTGTTCGCGTTCGCGTTGCCGTTCCCGTCCACGGGATATTGTGGAGCGGCCTTAAGCCACCTCCCTTTTGATTGCTGACCCCATTATGAGGCACCCTTACGAAAGAACTACTATAGACATACGATAAGAGAGCTACCCCGCGAGTATGACCACGACTAAGCTACCTCCCGACCTACGATCCCTACCCTTTGACTACATCGACGGGTCATGCCAGCACCCACTGAGTGGGTCACGTACTTCCTAGATTATGACGTATCTCTCTGGATTATGACGTAAGCTTTGTTATTTAAGCTCTGTGCCCATGTCTAGCCAGATCACTTAGTTACTACCCGGCTGTCGTGTGGTTGGTCACCACGAGGTGGCTGAGATCAGACCCAGACTTGACTCTATGTACTTCGACGTGCTGAATCCGAATATAAAGCCAGAAATGCACAATCACTCTCCATTTTTTAAATGTCAAAAAATAACCCACCGTGAAGTCCTTTTTGTTTTGTTTTTGGGGGTTGTTCCCAGACCCAAAGATTTAACACATGTTTTTCTATGTATGTCCATGCCCTAAATCCGAATCTGATGCCAGAATTCCGCCACCACATCCAGTTTTTTTAAATGGAAAAAACAGAGTAAAATTGTAGGTTGTAAATTTGAGAGCGTTTTTGGCGATAAAAAAATAGGTGGTAGCGCAATTATGGATTCAGATTCGCATTTAGCGCGTCGAGATACAGAACTAGTGGTGCTACAGAATGGCACAGACTTCCCCATATTAGTTTTCTGTTTCGTTTGGTCTCGACTAGCTATTCGGACTTGCCAGTACTCTTGACAGCTGCCATCTATCGCCGCCCAAACTACATTTTTTGACATTTTATTAATTTTTTCGGTTTCCCAATAGTAAAACAAAACTATTATTTTAAGAATATTAAAAAAACAGTTAATCCTTGCCCTAAATGACAATTTTCGTTGAAAACAAATACCCCCAAATTAATCTTACGCCATATTAAAGAGTGCAGTCAGCACTATTCGTTCGAAAAGTTTGAACAAAAAATTTGAAACCATTTTTGAGAAAATAGCGTTTGAGCGTTTCTTAAAATGCGCAAATTTGAGCTAGTTTTCACAGAAAACTATACAATTTTCGAGAAACTTTATTTGTCATTATTTAAAACGCATGTACTCATTAATATAATGATGACAAATCGCCGCTAATATAAATATTAACGACGTGAGAGACAAGTCAAACAAAATACATTTTTCCAATTTTTGAAAACAACAAAATAATAGATCAATATGGCATTTTGTCATCTCATCAAATACATTAGGCACTATACCTACCGAAAGTTTAAAGGAAAAACTTGAAGCCGGTTTTGAGAAAATCTTGTTTTTGTATTTTTTTAAAATTGCACATATTGCACGCGATTTTGCGCGAAAACTAGTAACATTTTCGAAACAATGTACGTGACCTTAATGAAAGAACTCATTTTCAACAACAAATTTTATTTGAAGGAAAAATCTCTATCTTCAATTTTGTAGTTCTAGGAAGACGCTGAAAAAATTTCAAATTTTCGCAATTTTCGAAAATTCAGAGTTAACCTTGAAAATGGACCTACGCAATCTTCATAAGTGTATTTTACTTTGTTCTTAAAAGAAATTTAAAGAAAAAAATTTGGAGCCGTTTTTGAGAAAACTTTGAAAATATCCGGGGGGCTTCATGTAAAGTACCCTCAAATTTTGAAGAAAGGTTTTCAAAATCGAATCGCTTTGACTGGACGCAGATCGACCGGGGAATATCCATTTTAGAAGAAATCGCACGTATGATTTACGCTCTAGTGTTGTTCACAGACAGACAGACGGACAGACAGTGGATAAAAATGTGTCAAGTCTTTGGGTCTGACAAAAATCCCCGGAAACAAAAAAATACAATATCATGGTGGTTTGTCGTGATTAAAAAAACTGGAGGATGGTGGCGAAATCCTGTCTTCAGATTCGAATTCAGCCTGTCGATATACATAGAGAAATATGTGTCAAGTCATCGCGTCTGACAACAAACCCCTAAAACAAAAAATATGCAATTTCACAATGTTTTTTCTCGATTTAAAAAATATTGGAGGGTGGTGGCAAAATTCTGTCTTCAAATGCAGATTCATCGTGTCAAAATACATAGAGAAACATGTGTCAAGGTTTTCGGTCTGACAACAACCCACGAAAACAAAAATATAATTTCACGATAATTTTTTTGGTTAAAAAAATTGGAGAGTGATGGCGCAAGTCAGACTCCAGATTCGGATTCCACACGTTGAAATACATAGAGAAACTTGTATGAAGTCTTTGGGTCTGACAAAATTATAATTACGTCTGTCGTCTATAGCAAAAAGTGTGTATCGACGTATGTTGTTTTGAAATAAACGATGTTAAGAAAAGGAAAAACATAACAGTTTTTAAAACTCTTGCATTTAAGAGGGAAAATGCACAGTAGCACGCACTTTTACTTCCAAAGGAGAATAAATGATTAGCAGCTATCACAAAACGTAAGATGAACTCTTTCCAACACTGCAAAGCATTCTTGAACTACTAAAGAAAAATCAAGGAGCAAATTACACATTCTGACTTGTCACATCCATTTATACGCTTATCTACAGAAGTAAGTAGAGAAGGAGTCGAAGGGTCACATGAAATTATACTGCCAAAATAAAATCCCGAGCCACGTCTTCGCCTTCGATGCGCTGTTTTGTTGGAGCGAATACCAAGTCCACAGGGAAGGAAGCTGAGGGCGGTTCACTGTTATTCACATTCTACCACATCACGCCACGCCGTGCCGCGCCAGTTCACACCACGCCTCGGCACGGCTCGCGTACGCCCCACCATACCACCACGAAAATGCCACATCAGCTCCCCTGCCGTGGCTCCTCCTCCAACAGAGACCCAACGAAAACTCTCCGGGCTGGCTCTGGCTAAGTGGGCAAGGGGGGACGGCGGCGGAAGCGGCGGAGGCCGCGGCGGCGGCACCATTTGCGTCTCTGCTCCACCTGAGAAGCTCCAGAGGGAGGCACTGCCCAGTCACACACAATCTGCTGTAGCCTGGTGGCATCATTGGGCACCGGTTCCAGCGGGAAAATCACATTTTTTTCCGTTACGTTTTTGTAAGTGGGACGCGCAAACTTCATATTCGCGCCCCAATAATTCTCTGCATCACCATGGAACTCCCATAATGGAACTCCCATAATGGAAATCCCATAATGAAACTCCCATAATGGAACTCCCATAATGGAACTCCCATAATGGAAGAATGCTCAAAGAGCGTCTAACTGGGCGAAAGTTATTGTTTATAGGCAGCACCAGGAAAAATGTGCTAGCAACGATACTGAGTAAAAATAATTTTAAAATAAAAAAATCCTAAACTTGTTTAATTATCGTTGCCGTGTGTGGATTATAATCCATCGACAGCAAGAATTATTCCCGTGTATTATTAATATTTTGAAGAAATCTTGTTCACGTTTGGCCGTATTTTTCAAACCTTTTGCTGCCATGACTCTTAAATTGTTAATAACAACTAAATATTTTCCTGAAAGAAAGGCCATGGTGTATACTTTTTTATTATATACTGACAATGAACAAAATAATTATTACAAATGATTTGTACAATTTACTGCTGTATTTACTGAATTTAATCAATATTTCACAAAGTAAGGAAAACTATTCAGAAAAATATAAAAAACGATCATATTGATAGTTAAGAAAATTCAGGGAAATGGATGGGCTTGTTTGGTGTCAGACAGTTCAGCCAATCTCGGTACTAATTTGGAAATGGCTATACGCATCTCATTCTGAAGATTTATTCTTGATGTTTATTTTTTCTTCATCACCGCAATGGCTGAAAACCCTGTTTCGCATAGGTAACAAATGAAAAAAACTATCAGACCGAGCAAAGTCGTCTTAACTCTGGATATTCATTCCGTATTCAGCACCAAAATTCGTTTAGTGTGCTGCCTGAGGAAAGATCAATAAATTGTTCTTCTCGTCCTGAAATGAAATTTAAAAATAATTATGGCATTACAAAGCATTAGAGGTAACAGTTATGAAAATATAGATATTTTTACGAAGATAAGAGATAATACTTATTAAAAAGTAACAACTTTAACTTTCACAGTTACGTTTACGAGTAAAACCAGAACCTCGTTGAATAGCCTTCATTTTCTGTATCTCGCAGGGGAATATTTTGGCCATGTAATCTGCTTGGCGCTCACCCGCCCACGAATCAATGAATAACTTATGTCGTCTGGAAATGAAGCTTTACAATTTAACTGCCGTGAAATGTCAGAAAAGTTAAACACAGGATGAAGTTAAACATTATTCGTAAAAGTTTCAAAACTCGCTGTGTTGGCAGATGAACTGTGCTGATTACGTCGTGAGCAGTATTTCTAGATGTTTAGTCTAGATTGATTTATTAATCTGAGGACAAATAAAACCTCGTGTACATTTAGACAAATAAAAAGCGAAGTTCTAAGTATGTGAAATTGTGTACTATCTAAATTAAAGATATGTTTGTGTATTATTCGTGGAGACGGTAAAGAAATTTGGACAAAAAAATGTCTGAGCGGCAAACTGTGTCTGAAATTAGGTAGATTATTCAATGAGTATACGAGGTTGTTTTTGCTACTTTTTCAAACACGCCAAGAATATATATGTTGAAATATTGCAACTTCTGCTTTACTAACACGTCAACTTTTTCTTGAAAACGTCCAATTCAAACAAAGCATCTGTGGTGCAAATCTGCATTCATTTCGGTGGTCAGGAGCAGCAATTATTTCTTACTTTTACAAATAAAACAAACAGGAATCAATTTAACTGTTACATTAATTGTAGCACATTATGGTTGTGCTCAGAATTGGAAATCGAGTAGTCACGTGAATTACAATTGTAATCCTTTTTATTAAAATTCTTATTGACACTATTTTGCCAACAGAATTCCAAAATGAAGAATTAATGATACCTAAAACACTGAAAACTAACAAAATACTAAATCATTTATTAGAAAGTTGGCATATTACAAATTTTATGCAATGCTACATAAAAATGCATCTATTAAGCCTTTAAACAAATATACTCAAATACATGAGAGTAGATTTTATTTTTGAAAATTCATTAGCTCTATACGTGTTGAACGATTGTTAGAGATTGTATTACGATTAATAAATAAAGCAATTTGACAAAATTGTTTAAATATCCGTAAACTCTATTCTGAATATGTTTCAATGTCAAAATCAAATGGATAGATCACATATTTTCTGAATATGGCGCACCTACTGGGCACAATTTTTTTTCACAGTAATGTCGTGTGATCTTGTTGCGTTGACGTCCAAGATAACAACATCCCACGTTGCCCTTTGATGACTGCGCTGAACCCTTGATCCGTTCTCGGATCCCAGAACACGTCTCCATCGCGTTCGTATTGTTGTCGGCACATATTTCCTCTCGATATTCCTTCTCATTTATTTTCATAAGGAACAAAAAAAGTCCTTTATAAATCCCCTTCTGGTCAACCTTTCGCCACCGTGGTACTTTGCATAAACATTTAGAGCATCGATTGTAGCGATATTCATGATGTCCGCTTAGGTCAGAAACTGAACCGTAACCGCAGGTCAGAAACTGAACCGCACTATTGTAATCCAAGCTGTTTCCGGAGCTCATCGGTAGTGCAACAGTTATCACTTGAGTCATATATCGCTATAATTTGAGAGCTGAGGCCTTCAACGGAAGGTAGTCCATGCTGAAAAGTCCATGCCAAAAGTTGGTCAACTCTCGCTGTAACCAGCGAATGAATACAATTGGATTACAATAGTAACCCATGCGACCACTGAAGAGTTTAACAGATAAGCAAAAATAATTATACGCAAGTTTCCCTTCATTACATCGAGCTTTGAGTTTGCCTTGATTACAGTCAACGCGGCGTTGTTTCCAGGGTGGCTTTCTGAAAACAACAATGGGTGATTCGTTTGGCATAGATGCTTTGCGACTATTTTCTTATCAATTCTTACCAAATCGCTTATTTCCACCTGTATTCAACTAGTATATGGGTTAGGGTAACGATCCTAGAATTGAAGAAAATGAGCACAGAATACACTTCTTCTCATAGTGTGTCATACACAGTTTTAACTGTTAATAGAAAAAGTCCAAAATGCATTATGTACGAATTTCTCAAAAAGCTACCAAAACACGAAAATATGCCCGGAAAAAGTACGCATTTTTAAAATGAGCTTGCCAAGAAAGATACGATTAAAAAGTTTAGAAGCTCCACGACATTTAAATAAAAATATGCGTTTTCATGGAAATCCCGTCTCTACTCACATCTTACACGCTATGTCCCAACTTGAATGGCAACGCCGAGAAGAAGATTATCTTATAACTCTGCTGATAAATATTTAACTATAATACTAATAAACGAATTAAATTAATGTTCTACAATTTGTAATATTAAGTTAATTTACTTACGCCTTATTATTATAAACATATGTACACCGCCTCAAAAAACGCGGGAAATTCGAATTTACCATTTTAATTTTTTTTCAATTTTGAAAAATGCAGAGGGTGCGTCAAATGTAGGACCAGAAACGTTTTCTTTACCGTTCTTCGGTAAATACGCGAAAAAAATTTTAAAAAATTGAAGTCTTTTATGAGAAAATACTTGTTTAAAATATAAAAATTCCTAATATTTGAAGCAAATTTACTCCAAAAATTGTTATCTTAGAAAAACTGAACATGACCGATTTTGAAAATCTTTCTTATGAACGCATTTCATTAAAACAAATTATCTTAAAAAATGTAGTTGTAGGAAGACGCCGGAAAATTTTGAATTTTTGTAATTTGCAAGAAGTTAGGGATTTCAACGAACATTGAGATATGCACCTCTTAAGCGTCCTTTAGGTAAAACGGTATCTGAGGTCAAAATGTAATTCAAAAATTTGGTTCCGTTTACAAGAAATTTTTTAACAAATAGTATAAAATTGCCTATATTTCAAGCAAAATTGCGCGAATTTTCGAAAAACTATACATGATCCTATTTCAAAATTTGCCTTTAAACATCAGATTTCATTTAGAAAAAACTCCTATCTTCAGTATGTTAATTCCAGGAAATCACCGAAAAAGTTTTGCATTTTTGCAATTTTCGGAAAATTACGGATTTCAAAGAAACTGAGACCTATGTAATTTTTTGGAGCTTATATTACGCTCTCCGATAAAGAAATTTAATCAAACCATTTTTTTGGAAATTTTGAAAATGTCCCAAAGGTGTCATATAAAGAACCCTATAAAACTAAAATATCAGTTTCAAAATCAAAGGGCTGCGGCAACAGCTA
Source organism: Acheta domesticus (assembly GCA_031308135.1). NCBI lineage: Eukaryota > Metazoa > Arthropoda > Insecta > Orthoptera > Gryllidae > Acheta > Acheta domesticus. Next base: position 76,938,708 of record JAHLJT010004567.1, on the reverse strand, counting down.
CATCGATTGAGGAATATCGTGAAAATCCTGCTTCCAGTATAGAAGCGAGCGTTGTTCACAGACAGACGGAAAGAGACAGATACAGGCAGACGGACGAACAGGAGGATGGACAGACAGTCAGATGGTTGGACAGACGGACAGACGAACGAATAGACGGACAGCCACACAAGAACGCATCTCTATTCAATAGTTATCGCCGGATCAGTCTGCTTCCCAAACTATCTAAACTACAGAAAAAAATAATATTGAAACAATTTAAGCCTCGCCTCCATAATACAAACGCCACACCCATTAAAACTAGGGGTGCTAAAGAATGGCACAGACTTTTCCGCATTAGTTTTCTGTTTCCTTGTGTGTGGGCTAGCTACTCGGAATTGCCACACACTTGTACCAGCTGTCATCTATCGCCACCCAAAGTACATTTTTTGATATCTTTACTTAATTTTTCTGTTTCCTAATAGTAAAACCGAAATATTATTTTAAGAATATTATAGAACAGTAAAATCTCGTCTTAAATGGCAAGTTTCGCTCAAAAATTTTTAGCCGATAGAATTTCACCGGTGAGATTCTCTGAGGGTTACTGTACGTACACGGGAAAGTAAAAATTTTTCGTTAAGAAATCTCCCCTTAGGTGCAATTACATCTTCTACATCATTACAATGCAGAATATTTTGGTAAAAAATTACAAAACTGATTACTTAAAAAATTGTGTTTATCGAAGACACGTTGTCTCATAAAAATTTTATCGCAGAACTTAATCTCCACGAAAAACATCAATTTGATTCAAATGTAAAATCATGTCCAAACGTTATCTCTTCAAAAGAAGTGATTTTCTTCTCAAATAGTTTAAATTTATTTTTTTTAAATAACGGTCAAAATTTAATGCAAGTTTGGAGAAAAATCTCGTCTAATGACAGCCTGAGAGTAGACCCGACCGATGTGAAAGTGGATGATCCATTTCTCCCGAGGGAGCAAATTCACTCTCAGGAACGCGCTCACCAGAGAGCGCCCAAAGGCGCGGGGTAAGCGAAATGAATCGGCGGACAGACGCCCCCGCAAGATGCGAAGTGCAGCGGGAAGGGGAGGGGCGGGAGCGGAACCGCAGCGCGGTGGGCCGCCGGCCTAATTAGCCAGTGGCCAGGGGCGGGAGGCGGGCGGAGTGAGGGGGCGGCGCGGCGCGGCGCGGCGGCGGGCGCGCGGTGAGCGAGCGGTTCGCAATTACCACGTGATGGATGGCTGGGTTCGGCCGCCGCCACTAGTCCGAACCCCCGCGGCGGCAGGGGCGCGAAAAGTGTGATAAATTAGAAGGGCAACGCAAGGCTGTCCCCCGCGCCGCCCATGCCGCCACCTTACTCATCTTTTTCTCACTCCTCTCTTCTTACTTCGATTCTTTCATTCTCTCTCTTTCTTCTATACGCGCTCTCTGCTCCTCCCTCTCCCTCTTTTTTACGCTCTCTCCGTTCTCTTCGCTCCTTTATTATCTCCATTCTTTCTATCTCCCGCACTTTCTCTCTCTCTGTCTCTGTCTGTCTCTCTCTCTGTCTCCCTTTTCATATTATATTAGAACACTGGAGAAAAAGGGCACCACTTTGCGCACTATATAAATCTAACATTGGTTGCTCTGCATGGAAGGAAATTAGGGGAAGGGTAGATAAACCAGATTATTTAAATATATTTGATTACAAATTTAAAATTAGAACAAGAATACAAAAAAGTCGTAGGCTAATTCTCCTTTGTAAACAGAAAAAAGTAGATTGGAACGATTTTTCTGCGGCAGTTTTTGAGCCCTTTCCTTACTCTGTGCGAGGTTTTAGAAAATAATATAGGGAATTAGTCAATAGAGTGAAAACGTCTGGTGAAACTGAAGTGAAGTGAATGGAGCGATTATGGGTAGTTTACATTTAAAAAGTATTGAGCAGTTAATACGTAAAATGATATACGGTGCAGTGCAGTGAAGTGAAGTGATTTTATTTCTTTCTGTTCGTTTCGCTAATATAAAGCGTCTTTTTTAAGGGTATATAAGGTATACGTTGATATTTCTTAATTTCTAGTAACGAGTGTGTAGGTGTTAGAAATGTAATAATTATTATAAGTATTGTATATTACTATATTGTGGTGTTAGATAAAAAATGTTTATCCATATGACTTATTGAATATGATTATGAGTGGATAAGTACAAGCTTTTGTGTATGCGAGTGGACCTAGGTCCTAGGTCCGGATATGTATGTAAGCATTTATGAGTGTATGAATATACGTGTTAACATATAGTTATATCAAGTTTAATTATCTAAATGTTAGTAAATATGTATTTTCAATTAAAATTTCAGGATAACAGAGGTATCAACCACAACTAGTAGGCTATATAAATTTACTTTGCAGAACATTCAGCTATACAGGTGTTTTTGGAATTTTTCCAATCATCAGTGGCTCCAAGAAACATAGATTAAACACATATTAAATATAAATAAGATCAGTGCTAGGATTTTGTGCATCACAAAACGACGGCATCCTAGGACTGATCTTATGAATACCGAATGTGTGTTTGATCTATGTTACTTGGAGCCAATGATGATACGAGAAAATTCCCGAAACACGTGTATCGCTGATTTTTTCGGATTTCTATATCGTTGGTGGCGGCCGAGTGCGATTGGTTGAATCAGCCGGTCAATCAGGAGGTCGGCCGTCAACCGCGCGAGGGGGTCAAGTCGGATGGCGCAGTGCGTGTTCGGACGGCAAGGAACGGACGGGACGGGAAGGGCCGGTCAGAGATGGTGCGGTCCGGCCGGGTGGGCGCCCATGTGTCAGTCCGTGGCAACGGCCGTCCGTGGCGTCATGGAGGCGCAACCCCGCGTCACCGTTGATGTATTTAGGATGTCTGGCAATTTCCATTGCTTCCTTAATTCGTCTGGGCCACCATCGGTTCTCTCTGACGAGTACTCTCGAATCTTCGAATAGAAAACTATGTCCGGTTTCCCAAGCGAGCTGGGTGACAGCGGATCGTTGAACATTTCTGTGTTTGAGGTGGCGAATATGCTTGCGTAGCCTTTTTCCACCATTCTGCCAGTTTTGTCTCCCTGCTGAGCGGGCAATCCATAGAATTCATTCGCTGCCAATGGATACAACTCACCCACAATCCATAGGGTCTTACGACTCACTCAAGACCTGAAGTGGGATTATTACAATATACGTATGACGGATGTTAGTTTGTTGCGTATTACTTTCATAATACAATAATGAATAAATCTATTATGTTGTCTGAAACGTACGGAATGATACATGAAATGGTATGATACTAGATGGAAATGGCGTTGTAAACTAAGCACAATACATATAATAATAATAATAATAATAATAATAATAATAAAGCAAAGTATTTATTTATAAGTATTAAAAGTAATAATAGTAAAGCAAATAATTTGCGCAAAGTATTGTAGAGGCACCGACAGTCCCTAGATCTACTCCTTAGGTAGCTGGTTGCAAGCTGGAGTAGATTTTATATTCAGCCGACACATAACATATTTAGTCGTGATTTAGAGGAATAATAATAATAATAATAATAATAATAATATTAATAAAAATAGCCAAGTAAATTAAAGTTGTCAATTGCTACGTGTGGCTGAAAAATACAATTATTTTGTGGATTCATTAAAACAATCAAGTCCATCAGACAATATTTTATTTCCCATTCACCTTCACTAATGCGTTTTCTAAGCTAAAAATATCTCATTCTCGGCTCCTAGAGAAGAAACCTGAAGAATTTTTTCTTTACTTTGCCGAACAGTATTGGCACGTCCAGGAGCCCAACATTTCGCCGTTGTAATCTATAATATGAGATAACAACTTACACCACTAAACTACGCTCGCTAACAAAATGGCACAATAAATACATCAGTTGTACTGGATTTGAAATTACGCAAAATTCATGCCACCTCACGGAAACGACTGTGTCGTATTCTGTAGTCTTTACTCGCACAGACCAACAGTTGTACCTTCTTTATATAATCCTCCATGACAACATTCCATACATCACATAGTAAGCAACGTTAGAGACTTTTTAGTGGGCTCTATTTAAAATATCCAAATCTCACAATAAGGCGGATTTACGAATGGAACCAGCAAGAACTTGAATACTTCCTTATTGAAAGGATTCTTTCTTCTTCAACTACTAGCTACATGCAATTGCGATCCATGACTTACGATACTTCAAATTGTAAAAGAACTGGAAAATGTATAGGTAAAATATGTACTTAGTTTAATAACTTACCGGGCGGTAAAAATTCACAAAGAAACAACAAGATGATGTTACAGCGTGCAACATTTAAAGTGAACTGCTGTGGCAAAAAGGGACTCAAAGCGTCTGTAAGCGAAGTAGAGTCCGTTTTCACAACTAGAATAGGGTAAATGATGATAGGACTATGGGCGATATTTCATCCCCCACATTTTCTTTTCCTTTCATACTTGCTTCTCTTTCTGTCTCTCTCTCCCTCGCCTCCCTCCCTCTCCCTCTTTCTCATTGTATATCCCCCTCTCCTCCCTCTCTCTCCCTCTCCTCTCTACCTCTCCCTCTCTCTCCCCGTGTTTCTGTCTCTCCCTGTTCCTCTCCCCCTCCCTCTCTCTCCTTGTCTCTCCCTCTGTCTCCCTCTCCATCCATCTCCCTACCTCCCTGTACCTCCCTCTCCCCCCTCTCCATCCCTCTCCCTCCCTCACCCTTTCTCTCTCCCTCCCACTCTCTCTCCCACTCCCTCTCTCACTCTCTTACATACACTGTTATTACTATTTCCATTATAGTTATTCCTAATGATGCCGTAATTTTGCAAATTGATTTTGCAATTGAACTTCTTGGTTGAGATCAATGACGTAGACGATTCATACCGAAAGAGAGAGATATTAAACAACAAAAAACATGCGATTTAGAAAATAAATCGTGTCTCTGGAACTAAAATGCTAAAACTAATTATTTTTCTTTGAAAAACAAATTTAAAACTCGCATATTCATCCAAGCCAATACCTACAGTGATATAATTAAAGGCATCACTTCTATCATTTGTACGTGGGTTCACAACAATGTTAGAGGCCAAGAAGATACTAATTCTTGGGTAGGGGCATCTCATTACAACTCGTATAAAAATGCTGACAATTTCCACTGGTCAAATCACCTCGTGTTCATGTGAAGCTGAAAATTCACTAGCTCCGCAACAAACTCTAAATCTGAATTTAAATTAAAACAATGTGTATATATGTATAAATTTATGTTGTGCTTGATTAACTTCTAAATTTCTAAAGTTCAGTTACAATGTGTTTTATGCGTTCGGTTAATGACACTGCTGGCTGGACCAACTGCCCAAGTGGTATGCTCACAAAAAACCACCAAGATCAATATATGTGGATATCCAATATGTTCTGCCCAACTGTCGCGTTGCTTCCTCCGCGATGTTTGTAGCAACACCAAATTCGCCATCGCTATCTCAACTACCACCCACACCCGCTTCAAAACTGGAGCGCAATCCCCCCGAGGCTCCAAAGCCAATTGCGTGCTAATTTCATGGCTAAAAATGCTGCATAAATTGATGTTTAAATGAGGTTTTCGCCCCAAACCACTTAATGAGAAAGTAATGAATTAATTCCTAGTCACGAAATCCCTGCGGTTCTTCCCAAAGAAATAACGTTCTAGGACAAAATTGTTGTTCATACAAGTTTGATGAGTATAACAAACGATGTCACCTAAATTGTGACAGGTACATGCAAACATTGATCGTGCCGGAAAAACGAAATCAAACATCCCATGGTGTTTCCTCTTTTATTCCGGAACCTGTTGTGTTTGCGTGCTGGGAGAAAATAAACAGCGTTGTTTGAAAACGTATTGACGAGGACTTGTTTGCCAGACAACTGCAAACAAAACCTCAAGCTGCGTAGGATGGCAAAACTAAGGGTCTTTTCTCTGGAAGAAATGTCAAGGCCTCAGAAACTATTCCCGAAAAATGAAAACGTCGTATGATAGATACTTATTTAGGACTGTTTCTGTAATAGTTTAGATGACTGTTTCAAAACGTTCTCGCACAGTTTAATCATTCTTACATTTTTAGTATGACTCAAAATTAAATCTACCAATAAGTTTACCCAATATTTTTTAAGATTTTTGTGGCAATTTCATTATACATTCCTTGAAAACTGTGGCTTGTTTCAATGCTCACCGTGTTTAAACTATAGTTTTGCAGTGTGAATGTTTCTGAAATAAAATAATTTATGTATTTTACAATTTTATATCAAAGAAATTCAATGAATTCAATTATAAAAGAATTTTACAAATTAATATTCGAGAAATCTGATTTCTCTATTTATTAGATGTTGAGATTTTATAAATTTTCTTGAAAGCGGTCAATGTGCATCAGGCTCTCTTGAAATAAGAAGTCTTCGGAAAAGGTTACGAGGTCAACCGTGAGATGAATGCACAAGACGAAAATAACTGTGTCATTTCACCAAAGTACTACGACTCTCTTTCAAATCTATGTCGGAGAGTGGCATCAAATATTCATGTTAACTGAGATACCGCAGAGGACTTTTTTTCACTGTTAAACTTTTATCGTGACTACCTCGCTCACACTCACACTGAAACAATAGTCAACTTTCTTCCCCGTCTTTTTCATCTCTCTTTACAATACTCTCATTGAAGAATTTTGTCACACAATTTTTTGTGAATACAGAAAATGGCTTTCATTTTCTGAATTGTTTTTAAAATCAGCATGTTTATAAAATTCGAATGATCAACCAGATTCAAGGTCAAAGAGAGGAATTTTGGTAAAGCGAAGAACCAAAATATCGATATAATAGGGCCAAAAACTCACGTATTTCAATGTCATGACGCTATTGCTATATTTTCCTCAGCTTACAATAATACCGATATCTGAACGATAAACTTTACTACTGCGATAGATCGCATTTATGCCAGCTAGCTCTTCGCCCAACAATTCTCGGCAAATTAAATTCGACAGCTCACGTGCGCTTTCCCCAACACCCTTGAGAAAACGGCAACCTTCGACAACAAACCATCCTTTTCGTTAACTCCTGCAAAATTCCGTTCTCCAAGGTAGAGAGCTTAAATTTTGCAAAGTTTAGAAGAATTCCATGACGCAGTCGCGGAAAACGCGCGCATAGAATTCCTTAGAACAGGCATCCAAATCGCGTCCCAGTTATTTGCCCCCAATGGACGCCACACGCTCTTCCAAGAACAGGAAACGTCCCGTGATGTCGCTCCCATTTGCTATCCAAATCCAAAGGGGTGTAGCAACACCCCCTGGATATTGATATCTTTATTTAGGGGGTGTTGAGTGTACCGTTGCCACCGTGTTAGAAGGCAATTCTCTGCAATTAACTGCTACGTCATGTTTACGTCATCATAAGAAGTGCTACGACGATTCGTAGAGTCCGTGAATTTTTCACTTTCTTAATATTTCTTGTGGTTTATTGTATTTTTTGAGGTTCAAAGTGCTACGAGATGTTATGAGAAATTTTGTGAATTCTCTTATAACAATTACCGTGAAATCATTTTGGGTTTATGTGTTTTTCTCGACAAATAGTGAGGATTCACCTTTCCTCATTGTTGTTCTGTCCCAAACTGTAAGGGTAATTACAGAAATGGACCCAGAGTAATATTTTTTCGTTTACCAAGAGATCCAGAAATTTAGAAAAAATGGATAAGAGCAACGTACGTAATTTTGAACGTAATTTTGTTCCTACAACCTGTAGTCGTGTAAGTAACATAATCTAATTTGTTTTGCTTATCTTTGCATGGCAATTACACTAGTGATTCAGAGATCCTGTGTTTAATAAACAATTATTCTTTTTAGGTTTGTGAACTACATTTTTCATTAATGTCAGAATATTACTGATGTTATTGTGAACACAGACTTTCAAAATATGGATGAAAACTTGAATGATAATTTACAAATGAATTTTAGTTCAAGTGACATTATCCAAGTCATTGATAAGTTTCCAGACATTGTATACTTGTATACAATGTATACTGATGTTTATTCCTGTGTCAGTCTTGATAAGGCTGTGGATTACTGTAATTACACCTCTATCCCCTCTATCCACCACTCAGTCTCCTCTCTCCCCGTAACAGTCTCGGCGCCGCGAAGGCCAACTTCCTCAAAGGTGGCAGTTGCAAGAGCTGCTAGTTTACGAAATAATTATCCGTTTAATTTCAAATTTTTTGTCAGAAACTCTAATTTTATACTCAAATTACTATCAAAATACTAGCATTTGATATATAATTGTATTCCTCTTTTTATGATCTACCCAATGCTAATGAGAAAAATATATGAACCATTTAAAAATCGAAGATGATTCAATTTCTCAAAAACAAAAAATGTTGCAAACAATATCTCTACACCATATTACTTGCCTCATAATTCAGCATTTTTGAGAGAAAACTGCACTTCGATATCAAGAACCGTTTAGAAATTATGAGGGTGCTCCATAGTTGGTGGGTCGCGCTGTATATTAGAGGACATGCTGTGTATTCAGTCCATAAGCAACTTAAGTGTGAAAATTGTAAAGTTTAGACAAGTAACAATTAAAAAATACAGTCATTAAAATTAGGCAATTAAATTCACTATCAATCTAGACAGGGGACAACACATAGTCCCTTCTCCAAGTGTACAGGAAATTGTTCTATATACATTTGTAATTGTTTCAAAACTTTGTTTTCAATATGAGGAAATATTTTTAAAGATAAAAAAACAAAATTAATTTGTTACATTCAAAACACCTAATGCATTAGAAAATGATGCAATATTTTTGAATGACTGAGACACAAATGATCATAAGGGAACGAAAAATTCGCAAATGGTTATATGTAGTGTTCTAAATATTTTATTAAATAATTATTGCAAACTAAGAAATGACTTCGATATAGGCTAACATAGGCCTAATTCCAATTATAATTAAGAAAATAATTATAATGAAAACTATATTATGCCCATAATTGTTTGTGTCTTTTTATAATTATAATTATTATTATTATTATTATTATTATTATTATTATTATTATTAAATGATTAGATGGATATGTATCTATTCACATTTTTTTTTACATAGCAGAAAATTACTGAACTTTGTGAATGTAAATTAATATACATTATTTTTGTAGTTATGATTGATTGATAGGTATGATTGTAGGTATGATTGATTCGTGTTTCCGGGCGCGTCAACTGCTCAGGTCATTAGTCCCGTAAGTGTAGTGCGCGTTTTCCCTCTGGAGGTGGCGATGATCTTTTCCTCGCTGGATGGCGAGATCTGGCGACGACTTACCGTCGACTAGCGGAGTTTTCCCTCAACCAAGTATCTCCCACCAGCGGGGCTCCACCCCAGCCGGGACAAGTTGTAAGCTCCCGACCGGTTTCCCGGCATGTGTGGTAGTGTAATGCATATTAGTGTAAGTGTGTGTAAGAGGGAGAGGATAGGACAAGGATGAGGAAGGAAAGATCGCGCGCGGTCCGTGGCCCGTTTGTTAGGGTACTGCTCCGGCATTCACCTGGTGTTGATCGGAGAAACCACGGAAAACTACCGATCAGGGCAGCCGGCCGCTAGAATTCTCCTCGAGACTTGTAGTTATGACTACATACATTCTGAAAATTGATGATGATTTTGTTCTCGTTGTGCCTTCTTTTTTTTAGGGTTTTGTATAATGTAGGTTGTCATTCGCCTGCCAAGCCAATACCTTCTTACTACTGCAGAACTACTGTAGTAAGAAGTACTGTAGTACTACTGTACTACTGTAGTAATAGAAGGTATTGTCCAAGCAGGAGAAAGGAGCAAGACGAGATATAACCACCCGTTATGAACGGTGGTTATATCTCCTCACGATCCATTGCTGAGACCTTCTATCACCGTGACTACAGGCGGGCAAGCTGAAGCGACGTATGGCGTAAATTAGTGGCTTTCTACGAAAATATTAATAACCGCTCTCTCGACAGTTGACTGGGAATTTAGTGGAATCGTAGCTCTTTTGGAAGATTACGTAAAAAAATCAAAGTCGCGACAACAGAACAACATATAATTGGATAAGCGTTGAAAGCAATACACAGAAAAATTACAGAAGGGCAATAACATTGACACTTAAAGGAAAGAAACAAACAAAACACCCTTAACAATATTCAAAAGAAAAATCATTAAAAGGGAAAACCAACTACAAAATTAGCATGAATTAATTTCATGTTTGGCACACCTTAAAATCACAGCAATATCTTATGTAACTAAATAAACTGAAATTTAATAAATTGGATAAATGAAATCCCTAATGGGAATGAGGAGTGCCCATAACGTCACTTACAAGGTAAGGGCAATTGCATTTCGCATGACAGCGTGTCGTAGTACTTTCTGTTTACAAAATGTTCAGTTAACTGTCCCTCAACATACACTGTACCTACATTCATGTATAATTTCTGGCGCGTATTTCTCTGAAATTACAAAAGAATATCTTGTATTCTATTAAAGTCAATAAATATAGTTTTTTAAGACACGGAATATTCAAAGAACTTTCTTGAAACTAGTGGTGCTACAGAATGGCACAGACTTTCCCGTATTAGTTTTCTACTTCCTTGGGTCTGCGCTAGCGATTCGGAATTGCCACATACTCTTCCCAGCTGCCATCTATCACCGCACAAACTACATGTTTTTAAACATTTTCTTAAATTTTCGGTTTCCTAATGGTGGAACAGGAATATTCATTTTCGAATATTAAAGAACACGAAAACCTAGTCTTAAATGGCAATTTTTTTCTTTAAATGTTTGTGCCATTTTAAAGGAAATGGTGTTTTAGCGCTACTATAAATGCGATATTTCAAGCTCTTTTTCACCGAAAATTTCTGAGTTTTAAAAATACTTCATTTGAAGTAATTTGACGCACATACACTCACAAATATAATAATGTTAACAAATTGCCGATAATTTGCATATTAAAGATGTGAGAGATCTTTCAAAAAATTACATTTGCGTAATTTTTGAACAAACAAAAAAATACCTCAAAATAAACCTTACGTCAAATCAAAGAGTGCATTTAGTGTATTCCGATCGAGAAGTTTGAAGATATTTTTTCTAGCCATTTACGAGAAAATGGCTTTTGAGCGTTTCTGAAAATGCGGAATTTTGAGCTAGTTTTCACAGAAAACAGTTGTGTTTTCGAAAAACTTTACTTGACATTGTTTAAAGCACATGTACTCATAAATATAGTAATGTGAACAAAACGCCGCTGATGTAATTATTAGCTACGTAAGAGAAGTAAAAAAACTAAATTTTTGCAATTTTTGCAAAAAACTAAAGAATACAGCAATATGGATTTTATGTCATCTGATAGAGTACATTTAACACTATCCCTACCAAAAAGTTAAAGAAAAAATGTTGAGCCCGTTTTTGAGAAAATCTAGATTTTGTAATTTTTTAAAATTGCTCATATTGCACGCAATATTGCGCGAAAACTACTAAAATTTTCAAAACAATGTATATAACTTTAAGCAAAGAACTCACTTTTGAGAGTACATTTTATTTGAAGGAAAAATCTCTATCTTCAATTTTGTAGTTGACTTCGAAATACTTCGAAAAAATTCAAACTTTCACAATTTTCGAAAATTCAAAGTTATCCGAGAAAATCGGATCTATGCCATCTCAATAAGTGTATTTTACTCTATTCATACAACAAATTTAGAGAAAAAATTTGGAGCCGTTTTTGAGAAAATTTTGAAAATGCCCGGGGAGCTTCATGTAAAGTACCCCCATATTTTGAAATTTTTTTTTTTAAATCTCAAGTTTTAATTCAGACCAGATCGACTGGGGAATATGCATTTTGGAAGAAATTGTACCAATGGTTTAGGCGCTAGCAGTATTCACACATGGACGGCCGGGCGGACGGACTGACGGACGAACGGACGTTTTCCTTTCAATTGGTTTTTCGGTATCAAAGACCCACAAAAGAGGGTTTCTGGCTATACCATGTGTTAGGGGATCTTTTTCTTAATTTAGCAGCTGGCTTTGTCCCCTTTTTACTTTCCCGTATACGTACGTATACACGGAGTGAAACACGTGGTATAGGGAAAGTTATGTAACGCTGCCCGAAAAATGGCCAATTTTCGCCAGAAAAAATTCGTTCCTGGCGCCGATAACGAAAAAGTGAATAAAACCAGTTGCCAAATTAGGAATAAATCCCCAAATACGTGGTGTAGCCAGAATCCCTCTTTTGTGGGTCCTTGATACCGAAAAACCAATTGAAAGGAAAAGGTCCGTCTGTCCGTGTGTTGGAATAACAATTTATAAACCTGTAATTCGCCTGTCGCTTTCCTATGCATGCTCAGTATAGGGGAGGCACTTCATACACGCATATTAATAACTTATAAATTATTCAAAACAAATTCCTAAGACGCTAAGCGAAGCCGCGAGACGCTAACAAGATTCCGAACTAGCAGCAACACAAGCGTCTAGATGCCGAACGCGTCGCACTAAGTCTTGTATTTGCGACGTGTAGTCTCGTGAGTCATCTTCGGTTCATCAGTTTATAAAATGTTTGCAATAGTGCAATAACTATCAGCCATTAACTGTACAATTTGCAATATATTACGAACTGCAGATAGGATGGAGGTGCGCCAACCTCCGAGCAGTGACCGGGCAAAACAAATCGTCTATTTTCTGGGAACTTGCAAACATTTTAAAATGAAACCTTGATCGGCAGAAGGTGCATTCAGCGGAGCTCCCGGCACTGATTGCATCTTGATCCCGGACGAGGGTGACTTCACACCCTCCGCCACCGCCCCTACGTCAGCGCCTCTAGATCAGTGACCCTATTTCGGTCACCCTGTAACGAATTCTAAAAACGACGTGTGAGTAGACAAAAGAAAAAGGCTTCTATGTCCTTATTAAAAGAAATTTATCCAACCTAAACAAAGCTGGGTGACTATTGTGATTAATAAATTTTCAACAATATTTGTGACGTGTGAAAAGTTAATTAAAAACTAATTTTTCTAAGTAAAACAACATTCTTCAAGAAAAATGAATTAAAATTGTATACAATTGTAATCATATCATCTGCTCATGTGAATATGAATGTGTGAACGCGGAAATTTTGTTTCTATTAAATTTAATAAACGTTATGCTTCCCAGAAGGTAGTAGCATTTCCAAAGAGAGAGCGATTTATTAATTACTAAGTGAATATCCTATTGCAACTCAGAGCTTCCCCGCCCTAACTGATCAAGAGTTCTCCTCGCTTAGATTAACTAATTAATAACCGGGTGAGTCTATAAAATTCGGCAGCAGCATCTCTTCCCGTGGTCTGGCGCCCAACAATGTAAATATTGGGTTACTACGACAGCTAGTGACAGCCTACGACAAGGCATCTATTAGCGTACGGGTCACCACACAATTCTCCTGATCGTGTTTCACAGCTATCTAAGTTCAGGTGCAGGATTTCAATATGAAGGTGTCAAAGGAAGGTGAAACAGAACATTTTCTCATCAGACTAGAGCCACTTTTTGAAATTCAGCAACACTTCGGCATTCAGGCAATGCAATATCAAAATCCACACTAATTTCTTTTTCAAACGATATTGGTATTTCAATGTCATAATCTCCCTTCGCCAAGAATATTGTAATATTCCCTTGTTTTTCAGTTCACAGATAGTTGATTCCACACGCTGAGTGAAGTCCGATGATGAAATTACGATCGTGTAACTTGTAATCACACATTGTAGACGTGTGAAATCAATGATCCTTTTCACTTAGAGTTTATATTATCTAAATAAGAATATATCAAGAGATGTGTTGAGATTTTGTTGGCTTTGGTGGCAATATATTGGCGTAACATCCTTGTTCTATCTTTAGAGACCAAACTTCTTACAGCAATAGGCTTTGCATGTTCACCAAGAACTATAGTTAGAAAAGTTTTCATATATTCTTTCGTATTTTTTTCACTTTTGCTTGACTCCACATGAATGTTTCGTAGACATGTTGCTTCAAGTTTCTCTGAAACATTGGGGCCAAAACTGCCTTGTGTGTCTTGTGAAAACAAATACAGAACTTGCTTTGTATTCTGCCTCTCATAGAGTCACGTCAATTGTGTAGCTGGATGTAGTGCTACGCAAAGACTGCAGCATGCCATCAGTATTTTTTCTCGTCTGAGAGTATTGTCAATGAAGATATTTCATAATGAAATTGATTTTGGTCACCAATCCAAATATTTCCTTTGTCCACAATCCCGTTTGTTATATAATTATTCACTTCCTCAACAAATCTTTGTGTCTTCTAGCGAATACTATGATTTCACGAATGATGACCATAGTGATATGCCTGGAAGAAATGATATATTCAGCCTTAATTTTGTTGATAAAAGTAATCCAAACTGTAAAATTGTCCAGCTTAGACGTTTTAGAAGCTAATATTAATGTTTGCAGATACTGATTGTGAACTGAAGATCCCACGTGCCCTCTCAAGTTGTGCCATTACGTACTCTTTCAAATTTTTTAATATGACAGCTTGTTTTGCTTTAAGTGAGCTCCATCTCACCTTCGCTAGTTACATAATGAAATATTAACAATCAATTTGATTTCTAATGCACTTATAACGCCTCATATATTTGCTATATGAGTTGAAGCCACAATTGTAAGAGTCTACATAAATTTTATCCAGTATGTCGTCATCGTTTTTGGTGATAATATTCGTAACCAGTTGCACTTGAAGGCCTGGATATGAATATCTTGTACTGCCGTAAAAGCCAACTTTAAGTACGCGCCCTTCCAGACAATCAAACTCAGTGTACATATCTGGCGTGTATTGATGCAATAATGTTTCATTCCCATTGTTTTTGCAAATTATTTTGTTATGTCACATTTTGCTAACTCCGTAACCAAGACTCCCATTACTCCATATTCAGCGCGTTATAACTTTGCGTACAACAGTTTTACAATTTTCATAGAATTAATTCGCCTAATGATAACGATGTACACGGTTTACTCTTGCCCCTAACTAAAAACTCCGAACAACGACCTTATACTGGAGCTATTCTCGTCATACAACTAAGTGAATACTTGTTAGTGTAGATACAAAGTGCCACTGTAAGATGATGCTAGCAAATAGCATCCGAGTTTTGCTTGGGAAAACCCACTGTCGTGAGGATGAGTGATTTATATTCGAAGCGAAATTTATGAGGTTATGAGCGTTCGAGGAAACTCTATCGCTTTTAAGTAATAAAAAACACTTTGTTAATGATACTTTTAAAAGATACAAGATAGGCATTGTACAGGGGAAAACCACAGTAGAAGGAAAATGGAAAAAATATTCAAATATTTGTTTAAAACAAATTTCTGAAACAACTGAGAAATAATTCTTATTCATTATCATCTCAATTTCGGTTCTTTATCTTGAGTCGCCCAATATAGAATGGTAAATGAAATTGAAGCTTTGCTGTTAACAATGATGTGATGATATGAATGACAATGGGTCAATAGTAGCGCGATAGGCAGAGAAAACGGGAGAACACCTCTCGCAATCCTTATTTGTCCCTCACAAATTCCTCTCCAATGAACTGAGATTTGAACACCTCTGTTCACGAATATGAAAAGCCAATGTGCTGATCACCACGCTCCGGGTCACTCACTAAGTAGCAGTGTCATACTCAACGTGAAGCGTACTACATCGTACATCTCCCTTTAACTTCGTGAGTGAGTATTGATTCCGGGGAAACTACTTATGTAATTTGTCTGACAAGTATACTGCTTGTTACATTCGAGGAGTTAGCTGTTTTGTTTCCCGTTGGAATATGTTGTACAAGTCGGCTTGCAGCGTTTCTCCTATCTGATATCTCTGTTAAAGAGGCACCGCCCCAGCTGCAATAAGCTCTAAGGTCGCAACTGATTTCTAAAGCTAAAGTAAAGTATCGCAGCTGTATGAGAATCGAATCTAAAATATCGCAGGTGTCTGAGCAGAGATCTTGCGTAGTGACACTTACATCTCCCTTTAATTTTGTCACACGTCACATTGATCCCATCACATACGCGGAGACGGTCGCGGTCGCCGCCCCCCTCGGACGCTCCGCAGCCGCCGCCCCCTCCGCCCCCGCCGCTCAGGCCGCCGCGGCTACCCCCGCGCCTCTGCCGTCCCTGCCGCCCCCGCCGCCGCCACCCACGCCACCACCCCTGGCCCCGTCTTCGTCACCGCCCCCGTTTCCACCACCGCCACCTCGCCAACCACCGCCCACGCCCACGCTCCCTCCCCCGTCACCGCCGCGGCTACCGCCACCACCACCGTCGCTACCACCGTCGCCACCGCCGTCGCCACTGCCATCGCCGCCACCTCTGCCACCACCGTCGCTCACTCTGTCGCGTTTCGCGTGAATAGTGCAGGCGGACAAAAGCGTTTTCGCCGGGCGCAGGTGCACGGAGAAATTCCCCACCCGCTCCGCACTCGCCCCTCCGCCGCTAGCCTTTTTCCTCGTTGCCGCTGGCTCAGCGCACTTCGCGCCTCCGCACTCCCGCTTCCGCTAACGCGCAAGGCTGCACAGCACACGCGAGCGCGGAAAAGGTGTTTTAAAATGTGTTTTACGACTAGGATTGCGATCTATTGAAGACCGAGATGGGCTGGTGGTTCATCCGTTCTGGATTCGACGGATCCTGTTCTTCAGAGCGAAATGGAATTTCACTTTCATGACGTACGTCATTTGCGGGAATGGGTCGGAGTTGGCAAAGGGCTGTACTTTCAACGGCAATAGATTTTTTGTAAACTTCATTTAAAAGTAATAATTTATTTAATAATGCAAATTTATTGAATTAAGCAGTTTTTTAATATTATTAATCTTAATAATTTTAATTTTCTATCGTTTCGAAATCAAAACTTTTGGGATCGTTATGATATTCACAATTTTGCAATATTTTAAATTTTTCTTTGTTGCTTTTGTAGTCGTTCTTGTCTCTTACTACAATAATAGTACCTTAAAAAACATAATCCTTGAATTAAATTTAAAATAAAATGAGAAATGATATTTGGTCATCGTAGATTAAATTCTTAATAATTCTCATCCAAGAATTATCAATATAATGTTTATGTCAAGATATTAAGTAGTCACCGGAGTCACACAATGGTAAGTAAATTGAAATTTATGTCTCAGGAAGAGAAAATCTTTATTATCAAAACGAAATAATTGAAGTAAGGTAATGTGGCCTGGAAATGTTTTCAAGTTCTTTAACAATTATACTATACAAACACACAAGTATATAAACAAATATATATTGTAATTACACACATATATAAACATACAATTATACAAACGCACTAATATTAATGTACTTACCTTCGAAGCAGTAGCATTTCTCCATATTCCCATTTTCCCCTTTTCAGATATGTTACATGTTATAATTATGTGTTGATATCTAGATGCTATTTAAAATTTTTATTCATTCGTACTTGCAATTATGTGTTGTTAAAAATACGTGACATAATAAAACCTTGCCGAGAGATTACGTGGTCGGCTTGTCAAGTTTACTTTTTAAATTGTTTATCTTGTGGTTTATATCTGATGACATCTTTTATTTGTCAACTTACCATCGATTATGTTTCATTTTCATTTCGCTAATATAGATTGTTTTCGAATACAATTCATCTATTTGTCTGGTATGTAGAGTTGTCGAAGATCATCACTTGTTGCTAATGAACAATAATTATTTAATTGTGACGAAAATTCTCATATAACTAAGTTATGCACACGACATTTTAGACATCACCCCACTAATTGGAAGGGAGGCAGTTTTGTTCATCAATTGACAATCTCCAAATAAATACTAGTCCAATTTAGCTCAAGAAGACACATTTGCTGCATATTCAACACAAATGCAGTGCACAAATACAAACAAACAATGCAATTCATTGGATTCATTGGACATATACAGCAGTATACAGATAGATACAGCAGTATAAATTTTTCCGATAAAAATAGTACTTTAAATACGTAAATGTTCGTAGTAGTTTACCCTATCTTGTTAAGATTTGATTTACTGTTACATTACAACTCTTCAAATGGTAATAAAATGGTCACGTACAAAAGAATGTTATCAATACCTCTGGAAGTGAAATAACGGGACTTGCAATAAAATTAATGTTCTTCACTTTGTAGCCAATTAAATTAAAATGTGTTGAATAGCATATTACGATCACTAAAAAGTAGCCACATTTAAATCTCGATGTGCACATGAATTTAAATGTACGTCTCTTGGAATTGCAGAATAAAATCGCTGCACTTTGCAACATTGTGTGACCAGCCAACTGTCGAGTGACTGACATTCTTCATCTTTATGAGTGCGTAGGGAGTGAAAGTTACAGATTACGCTAGGATGGTGCTCGCCAATGACTACGTCATACGTGCATTCGGGGGTGAATGTACACGTCGTCACATAGCCTGCTTTTATTACCCATTCACGAATACCACACGTCGATGAACGGGACAACGACAGCTCCGTGGGGTTTCACATACCAGCTTTTCAAATGGCCAGCGCTAATGACAACACGCAGGTATTGTCTTCATGCGGAGTTACGTCCTGGCACAACAAACTGCGTCCGTCGCCACAAGCCGCTTATGCGTGGCGTCCGGTCCAGAACTGAATATTGATTGATCCACTGGAATTTCAGCAGAAGCGTCAAAAGATAAAATGGGAACGGACAGCACTCTAAATATGTCATAAGCATTATATTGCAAATTTGTTGTAATATGCCAATCATTCTTCGGCAATGACGCTGAGATTGACATTTTATATCTACAGTGGCGAAAAAACAGCCTTGTAATTTTGAAGCATTATTTTTTAACTCAATGTATTATATCAAAATGTACATAAATGAAGTAAAATTATACGTTTTAATATTAAAAACAAATTAATTTCCAATACTGTATAAAAATAAGGTATAAATTATATATAAAACATTAATCAAGTCAGGTATTTGCAGAATGGCTGTATGTTATAGAACAAAATATGAAACGATCTTTTAACTTCAAAGAACCTATTTCCTCTCCTATTTTCATTCTTACTTTTCATCAATTCTCCCAGTATCCCCCCCAATCTGTAATGTGATGACGCCGTAGCAAGTTCCTCACTTTTCCCGTCTGATCGGCATAGATATGTTGTGATCGACATAGATTGCGAACGACTTAGAGTTGATTAACCAATTAGGCTGCATCAAGTAGTTAAATTCCACCAATTTCACTGCATCTTACTGGCAGGTAGCAATTGCACCCGAGTGTAGGCAGTTTATGGGATTTATCCATCGTGAGATTTCATGTATTCAAACGTATGGCATTCGTACTCAAGAATAGTGCGAAGCTCTAGATCTATGTCTAGACAACATAACTGGTAGAGAAATGTCTGGCAGTGCTTTGATTTACATGTATGATGTTCTATTGTATTCCAAAACATTTGAGGAACATATGGGACTGTCCAGCGTTTATATATGGACATTTGGAAGATTTTTAACTCATACATCATGAAATCACACATTATAAGTATATCAATACACAATGTGTAATGCTCCCATTTATTAATATAATGCATTTATTATATAATAAAACTATGCAGTGATTTTGGCCTTTATCAACTCTTACTCTCTGAGGAATTAACTAGATTACGAATTTATCTTCCATTAGTATATGGACGAAGAAATGCGTTAAGAAAGTGACACACATAAAGATAGTTGAATGTTTATTCATTGTAATACTTCATTCCAATACTCAGTTAGGGGAAACCCTTGGCCAATATATCTCTTTTGATTTACGATGTGTGAACAGTAATATTTTAAAAGCATTGCCATTTAATAAATAAAATTAATTGTCCTTGCGTAATAGTATACGGACGTTGGTTTACGAACAAACAGAAAGCCAGCGGACTAAAGTACAGTAGAGTTTTTAATTCCAAAGTATTCTTGGAATTACGATAGGGGACCACAGATATATATATATATATATATATATACACAGGGTGGAACAGGTAAGTGTTAACACCCCTTGTATCTCCTCAACCGCGCAAGATACGAAGATGCCGATTGGACAGTCGATTGATTGAACAGGGGCTACTTGATTACAGCACACTTCGTCTTTGCGCTATTTTTTACTATGAATATATAAGGTCAACTTTGTTTTTTTTAAATGGAACCCTATGCTAAATTTTAGCGTATCGTAATGCGCTTAAAAAGACGATTTCAAATATGTGTATATCTTTGTATTTTAGCGAATAGTTTTTTAGCAATTGATGTGCTTTTGTAACATATTTTGTACTGAAATGGCACTTTTCCACTCGACCTTCCGTGCTCTCCGCTGAGAAACTAAAGGAAAATGTCTCGTGAATGGTTTTGCCTACTTTCCGAAAACGATCGAAGGCCAGGTACTACGTAGATAACAGGGCGGAGGCCAGAAGTATAAAATGCGCCGCTGCGGTTATGATAGCGCACTTCTACCAGTTTCTTAGAGCAGTCACACCATGCACACCAATGAAGAGAAGTTAGATATGCTACTAGTGTATGGTGAATGCGGAAGAAATGCCGTTAGAGCAGTGCAACGATATGGAGAGCTGTATTCTGATCGTCAGCTTCCTTCACGCCAGCTTTTTGCGTGTATGTGCACGAAACTATTGGAATCAGGAAGTTGGAACACCAAACAGAGGACAAGGCAGAAAACTGCAACTGACGAAAAACATGAAGAGGTTATTCTGCCATTGACGCAGTGCAATCCACATGCTAGTTCGCGACATGTAGCCCAGGAATGTGGTGTGAGTCACATGAGTGCCCTTCGCATATTGCGTAGAAACAAATTCCATCCGTATCACTTGTCATTGCATCAAGCACTCGGAGGTCGGGATTTCGAACGGCGAATGGAATTTTGTCGGTTTGCCTTGCAACAACTGAAAGATGATCCATTTTTTTAAACGAGTGCTATTTACGGATGAAGCGACTTTAACTAACCACGGTAATGTGAATTTACGAAATATGGATTACTGGGCATTAGAGAATCCTCACTGGATTCGGCAAGTACAACACCAGAAACCTTGGAGTGTTAACGTGTGGTGTGGCACCCTGGGAAATTTCATTGTGGGACCTTACTTCATTCCAGGCATGTTAAATGGTATTATGTACGAACATTTTCTTCGAAATGTTCTACCCACATTACTAGAAGAGATACCACTGGATACGCGTCAGTGCATGTGGTTTCAACATGACGGCTGTCCAGCTCACTCTTCACGTGTGGCAACAGAAGTATTAAATGAGAAGTTCTTGAATTGTTGGATAGGACGGCGTGCTGAAGTTAAGTGGCCTGCCCGGTCTCCTGATTTGACTCCTCTTGATTTTTTTCTTTGGGGGGGCAGTCAAAAATAAGGTTTATGCAGAAGTTCCAACAACGCCAGAGGATATGAAGCGACGTATCACCCAAGCTCTTTCGAGTATTTCAAGTGACACCCTCACATCTGTTCATTTGTCCTTCGAACGGCGAGTGCAAATGTGCATTGCAGCAGATGGACAACACTTCGAGCATATGCTTAAGTAAAGCATTGTTCTGTAACAATGTATTTGGTATGTTTTCATTTCTATTTTGCGAATAAAGTATGATTAATAAGATATTGTTCATTTATTTTTGTATTACTTATTCGCAATTGATAATAGAATGTGTTGTCACAGTTTTCAAAACAACAGAATAGTAATTGCGTGGCAAAACAAGAACTTTCCTCCTTGCTTCCGAGAAACTCGCGTCACACATCGTGCTCCGATCGCGTCCAGTGAAACGCAGTTTCTATCATATTGTCTTTCAGTCAGTGAATTAAGTGGTATTTACTTAGTGGCAATATTCTTGTTCCACGAGTTGTGAGTGCCTGTAATCAAGTGTATGGTCAGCCGGTGCAGCGGCTACCCTGCGCAAGGATGGAGCCCTCGGACATCGGGGCTCCCTTAACCTCAATCCCGCAACCTCAGGTATCTACTCAACCAAATATGAACACCTACGCAAATGTTATGTCAACAGAAGTGTTTCCCACCAAGGACCAGGCCATAATCATTGACTCACAAGAAGGCCTCACCATTAAAGATTACGTAAACAGTTTATCCGATATTATTGACCCAAGTGAAATAAGGTTCATATTCAGAATAGCAAACAACAGAGTGTGCATCTTTCTAAGCTCCCAAACTATAGCTGATAACCTCACGAACAACCACAAAATCATAAAAATCAAAAACCATGAATTGAAATTGAGACCACTCTTAACAAAGGCCAAAAGAATAATTATTTCAAACGTCTGTCCCATCATCCCACACTCAGTAATAGAGAATGTATTCACCACCAACAATATCAAACTGGCATCCAAAATTCATTTGTTAAAGCTGGTATTCCTGGACAGGGGTTCTCTCACATTATGAGTTTCCGCAGACAAGTGTATGTTTCCCCTGAAGATATAGATCGACTAACTGAATCAACTACTGTGTATTATGATGGCGCAACATACAGGATATTTTTCACAACAGATGAAATGTCATGCTTTAATTGTCACCAAACAGGACACTTAGCTGGACAATGCCCTACACCTAATACTTCTAATCAACAAAAGACTACCAATCTAAGAAGTACTCCCATGGAATCTGAACACATTAGGGAGAAATCTTGTGACTTGCCAGATCCAACAACCAATGGAACAAACACTGAAGTAGCCGAATGCCCACAACTGATTTTCCACCACCTCCTAAATCTCTACTCTCTACTAATGAAGCTAAAAACAATGAAGAAATTCCAACTAATGACAACATAGTCTCCCTTAATACCAATAAAAGATGCCTCCAGACTGACTCTTCCTCACCCCCCATGTCTGTAAGCAACACAACTGAAGCAAATAATATTGAAAAACTCTCAAAACAACCAAAAAAGAAAAAAAAGAAGAAAGAGAAAAATATGGAAGAGCTGATAACCCCTATCAAACACATCATTGAAGACTCTCAAAATAACTTCCCCCTTACTTACCATACAATTTAAATCCTTTCTAGAGAACTCCTTCAGTGCTAATGATCCTATACTTGTAGCCAGTAACTACTCACAAGACATATCATCCATCACCAAAATGATGCATAGTTTATATCCGCATCTCACCAATAAAACCATAAAAGGCAGATTCACCAGGATTATCAGGAAAATCAACTCAGTACTTCATACTGCAGATGAATCAAGTACTGAAACAGACTCCAGTATAGAAATCAACACCAGTCAATGAAAATTCTTCAATGGAATGTAAATGGCTTTTACCCCAGACTAGAAAGTATACAGTACCTATGTAACTTAACACATCCTGATATCCTGTGTATCCAAGAGACCAACTTCAAAGACTCCAAGCATGGTAATATCAAAGGGTATAATTGCTCCTTCAAAAACAGATGTAACACCAATCATGCCAGTGGTGGTGTAGCTATATACATTAAAGACCATATTCCATATCAAGAAGTGATTATTCAATCAAACATTGAAGTTAGTGCTATAAGGATCCTGTCACCTGTGCAAATTAATATATGTAATATCTACTTACCAAATAGCTACAAGTTTGCTGAACAAGAAGTAACTGATATTATTAACAAGATGCAAAAGCCATTTCTCATTATGGGAGATTTCAACAGTCACAATCGAATTTGGGGCTCTAATAAAACTGACAGTAGAGGAATTATGCTTGAGGAAATGTTTGATAAACTAGATACAATTGTTCTTAATACTGGAGAATCTACTCATATCAATACCAGTAACAACAGTTACAGTGCCATCGATATCTCCATCTCCTCCACCCAATATTCCTATAAATGTTCATGGAACATCTTAGATTACCCATATGATAGTGACCATTTCCCCATTTTTATAAACATAAACAATACTCCCAATACTCATAACCAAGATCAAGCAATCCCAAGACGGAATTACAACAAAGCAAATTGGAACCTTTATAATAATTTGATCAAAAATACCTACCTAAAATTAACGACCTTCTAGAAACAGAAAATATCGATACTATTATCAATTCATTTAACGATGTCATAACTAAAGCTGCAAACGGATCAACTGAAACAATCAATTTAGCAAAGAAACCCAAACTAGTGCATTGGTGGAATGAGAAATGTAAATTGGCACTTAAAAATTCCAAACATGCCTTCAACAAATATAAAAAACATAATACAGAAGAAAATAAAATGCAATACAAAAAGATGAGAGCTGTTACAAGAAGAACCATAAAAGAGAGTAAAGCAAACACCTGGCGCAATTATGTCTCAAGTCTATCAATACACAATAATATAAATGAGTCATGGGCAAAAATAAAAGCTATCGAAGGAACAAAGAAAGGTAAACAAATACATTTTTTACTGTCAAATAACCAAATCATTACAGACCATAATGAAATAGCAAATTCAATTGCATGCAGCTTTGCCAAAAACTCTAGTTCAAAAAACTATACAGAAGCCTTCTTACAGCACAAAAAAGAGTAAGAGAACCTTACAGAACCTACAAATAATCAAGACTTGGCTACTTATTACCATATTAATGACCCTATTGGAATTCAAGAACTTAATTCTGCTATCAACAGGACTAGGAACTCCTCACCTGGACCAGACAATATTCCATATATTCTTTTAAAAAATCTACCCCTGGAAGGAAAAGAAACTCTACTAAGAATATATAACATAATATGGAATAAAAATGTATTTCCTGAATTATGGAGATCAGCTATTGTTATACCTATACCAAAGCCTGGGAAAGACCCCACTAAAACTGAAAATTACAGACCCATTTCCTTAACATGCAATATGTGCAAAATCCTGGAAAAAATAATTAACAAAAGACTCAGATGGTTTCTAGACTTTAAAAACATCATATCCAACAATCAATTTGGTTTTAGAGCTGGACACTCAACTACCTCTCACCTAGTAAGTATTGATAATTACATCCAAGAAGCCCTTGCTAACAAACAACATGTTTTAGCAGTGAGTCTAGACATCGAAAAAGCCTATGACATGGTGTGGACCCATATAATCATGACAAAATTACAGGAATATGGACTTAAAGGCAACATATTTCAATTCATCAAGAATTTCACCAAAGAAAGAACCTTTAATGTGAGAGTTAATGGTAGCCTATCATCAGTACAACACTTGGAGAATGGACTACCACAAGGTGCTGTACTAAGTGTTACTCTATTCCTGTTGGCCATCAATGATGCAGGCTCTGAAATCAATCATCCGGTAATCATAAGGAAATATGCTGATGACATTACCATTCTCTGCAGAGGATCATCTATTACAACCAGTCAAGAAATTATACAATCTGCCCTAAACAATCTACTTGAATGGTCTCTCAAATCAGGCTTTAAATTTTCAGCTTCCAAAACCCATGTATAGTATTCTCCAGACAAAATATGGAGAGTCAGCCTACATTAAAAATGGACCTACATAACCTAAAATTTTATCAAAACATTAAAATATTAGGCATGCATTTTGACTCAAAAATGAACTGGAAAAGGCATATACAAATCTTATCTGAGGAATGTAAGAAAAGACTAAACATACTCAAGTGCATATCCCATAATAACTGGGGAGCAGATAAACATCTCCAGCTGATGACCTACAAAGCAATAATTCAATCCAAAATCGACTATGGATCCATATTATATGATTCAGCTAGCAAAAAAGACCTACAAAAACTTGATGTTATACACAACAAAGCTCTACGAATAAGCACTGGTTGCTTTCAAACCAGCCCCATTGGTAGCATCCTAATAGAAGCCAAAGAACCAACCCTAGCTCACCGTAGACAAATGCTAACTCTCAAATATGCCATCAAATCAGCAGAATCAAAAAACCCTATAATCTACCACGATATATACCCAAAACTTCAAAATTACTACAAAGAACAAAAATGCTTTTCACCAGTATATACCAAAGTCAAAAACCTTCTGAGACAGTTAAACCTTCAGGAACATATACTAATGGAAAAAAGAAATAATAGTATACCACCATGGACCACCCGTTTTTTTCTCGCAATATACTTTCTATATTTGGAAGAGATGACACGGTGCTATTGAGCCGTAACATGCATTTCAGATTGTGATCTGTAATTGTACTTCTCATTCGAGATTTATAAATTTTCAAAGCAGCAAAAAATTGCTCACAGTTGTATGTTGATCCAAACGTACTTAACAATCGAGCAGCATTACGATGCGGTTTTGGAAAACGGTTTTTTGGGAAGTTCTTTTCCTAAACGCTCACGTTGTAGTATCGGTATGCAATAAAATTAAACTCTTTTGTATTGTGTTATTTTACTGTCAAAACAACACAAGAACATCAAAATATATCCAAAATGTACTTCTAGTGAGGCATTGTTTTTCAGAACACTGAAAACTTTCTTTTGTTCTTCTTCAGCGTACTTGTCATTTTCATCAGCATGATTAAATGTATAATGTCTTTGCAAATTAAACTTCTTCACGTGATTGAACACTTTATGTAAACTAAACATTTGGCATAGCAGCCGTAGTCGGCGAAAAGATACTTTTCTTCCCATACTGCATTGAAAATTGTCGTTGTAGATGCTCTGGTCTGTGAAGTGCTCGCGTCGACTTCCATGTTTCCGCGACTGGAGTTACCGGGACACTGTGACAGTGGTTATCGCAAGGCGCGCAACGCTCGCGCTCCGGTGTCCCGCTCTCGGCTGACAACACGGCTCCGCGCTGACGATTTGCTCTGCTTGAGCGGCCCTGCTCTATAATGACAGCCTTCAAAATGTCACAGAAACTCAGAAATAACAAGTTTGTCATATTCTCCACTTCTCTTGAAGCAATAAACAACATTCTCAATAACTACCCTGGCCTACCAATGATAAACATTATTCATGAAATATATCATGACATTATACAATCTAAAAGAAGTCTTATAATTGCCTGGATACCAGATTACAAAACAACCCCTGAACATAATACAATGAGTCTTGAAGAAGAAAATGTAAGCCCTGAAACAGGAAGTATTTTAACAATATCACACACTTGCAAGGATTTATGGACCCACATCAAGAAAGCAATGGATGAAAAGTGGAGCAACCTCTGGAAAAATATGAAATCCAGCCCTCTACACAAACACGTTAACAATTTTTACTCCCTGAAAACCTCCAAAAAATTTTCAAGAAAAGATCAGGTGACAATAACAAGAATAAGAACCGGTCATTGCAAGTTCAGTCATCAACACTTGCTAACTGGAAATCCCCCACCTACCTGCCAGAACTGTGATACCATTCTTAACTTTGAACACATTTTAACTCAATGTCCTATGTTTCAGTACAGCAGACACACATGCCTAGAAGATGAGCAAAACCCTGAACTGATGCTATCATCCATCGACTACCAAAATAAAATATTAAAATTCTGTAAAGACAGCAACATTCTTAAAGAAATCTAATTGTAATAGGTGTATTGGTATGGATACTAGAAACTAATTCTGTAATATCAAAATACCTGTAATGTCTGTCTCTACATATTCACATATATTGTAATATTTGTAAATTTTCATATCTATTGTAAAGTTGCCATGTTAATATTGTAAAGTTGTACTTAAAGTAGTCGCTAATGACCTCAGTAGTCGATGCGACTTTAATAATAAATTTAAAAAAAAAAAGAACTTTCCTGAATCTTGAATGCAGCATTTGAGTCTTCTTTGTACGAAGGCATCTTTCGGGAAAATTAGTATCGAAGAAAGTAGTTGCTACTGTGCTGAAGTAAACGAGCGCCTTTGTCTGAAGGACGGACCCGCGAAGTCCCCATTTAGTTAGCAGGAAGGTCGAACAGAAAATCGCCGCCTCAGTGGAAAAATATGTTACAAAAGCACATCAATTGCTAAAAAACTATTCGCTAAAATACAAAGATATACACATATTTGAAATCGTCTTTTTAAGCGCATTACGATACGCTAAAATTTAGCATAGGGTTCCATTTAAAAAAACAAAGTTGACCTTATATCTTCATAGTAAAAAATAGCCCAAAGACGAAGTGTGCTGTAATCAAGTAGCCCCTGTTCAGTCAATCGACTGTCCAATCGGCATCTTCGTATCTTGCGCGGTTGAGGAGATACAAGGGGTGTTAACACTTAACTGTTCCACCCTGTATATATAATTAAATAATTTTAGATTATAAATGAATTATAAAGTATATGAAAATTAGACATTATAATTAATCATACAAGTTTATCATAGATTTTAGTGCATTTTATTATTTTCTTTGGTTCTTTCCATTTTTAAAGTAAATTCTTTATCTTAACACAATCGTTAAGAGCATGGTATTTATAATCAACTAGTTAGTACCCGGCGCGTTGCTGCCGCAGAAGAAATAATTGAGTAAATATTCCTCTTCCCCCTCTCTTTTCACCTCCCTTTCCCCCTCTTCCTCTCTCTCTTTTTCCTCCTCTCTCATTTTCCCCACTCTCTTTTCCATCAGTGTTTCTTTCCTCCCTCTGTGTCTCTTTTCTCCCTCTGACTCTTTTCTCCCTCTCTGTCTCTTCTTCCTGTGTCTCTCTTCCCCCATTCTCTGACCCTTTTCCCGTTCTCTCATTTCCCCCTCTTTCTATTTTCCTCTCTCCATTTCCGCCTCTATTTCTCCCCTCTACTTCCCCCTCTCTCTATTTTCCCTCTATTTTCCTTCTCATTCCCTATTTTCCCTGTCTTTCTCTATTTCATTCTCTTTGATTATTTTCCCTATCTTTCTCTATTTCCTTCTCTTTCAATATTTCCCTCTCTCTTTTTTCCTCTCTCTATTTTCCCTGTCTCTTTTTCACTTTCCTGTCATCAACTTGCGCCGCCTGCTCCTTGTGTGCTTCTCAACCTCGCCCCACGGCACACGGCAACGCCCAGCAACAATAAAACCAATGTGCATTGGGAATTGCATTTAACTGAAATGCCATCATGTGCTCTAGCGCCATCTAGTGGAGTTACAATAATTGTAATATGCCTATGTTCTTTCCGCAAGTGCAAGCAATATGTTGACACATTTTATCGCAATTGGATGCCTGCTACTGCAGCGCATTAAGCACGAACCAACAAACATGGATTTTTATATATTAGATTAATTTTCTGTATAATAATTTTTCTAGCTGAAGAACCCCGCGTTGCCGGGGTATTTATCATAATTTTGTATTAAACAGAAAGAGAGAGGAATTCCAGAAAGAGAAAGGAGAAGAATAGAGGAATTCCATCTATTCTTGCCCTATGGCAGAGCCTTCTTCTATTCTACTGTATATTCCCTCCGCCCTATCCCGCCTCTTTCTGCCTTGCCCCAATATGGAAATACCTGGTCTTCCGTAAACACTAAAACGCTTCTCACTAAAAAATATTTAAATTTTAGTCCTAATGGGGTTCCCATCCCCAAACTGCTTTCTCTTTATAACTGAAAATAATAAACAAATGTAAACTAAAAATTAAAATGCATGTACTTACGTATATTCTGTTTGTGGAATTTTATGTATTATATTCATACTTTCAATCAATTGCCATATTATAAAACTTAACCATTTTTATATTTTTTCTTCTTGCATATTTAGAAAGGAAAGTTTTAAATTAATCTTTCCGCATCAATCGACGTCTAGAAATAATTAAAGGAATTTTAATTGAATTTTAGTACCTTTTTAGGATCCTTGATAAGTTGTGGCTGACCGAAAGGAGCCACTGAGCACTTATGCGATTATAATATCTCCAAAAAACCGAGTTCACAGTGGCTCTCGGCTTGACAACACTTTTTCTATTTAAAATAACAACCTTTAAAACCAGCATTGTCACACATTAAATTCCTCCAAATACCCATTTACCAATATTGTTTTACTTTAATTGTACTGCGGTTTTACTAAAAATTCTATTATTGCCGAACTATCATCAATTTAATAATTCCTTCAACACCTAAAAGTACTCGCTACTATATTAAAACACTTATCTAAAACATGCATCCCTCCGTCAGTTTCAGAATAACACGTAAATCGCACTGTCACTTGCCCAACCTGCAAATACTTATGCTTAATTTACTACAACTAAACATGTGTGCACTCATACCTTTTTACGGCAATGTTAACCACATCCATTAGAAAATTATATCTTCCAAACATTTAGTCTCTTGTACACTTAATGCACTCACACCTACACGCAATTAAAATCAATATTCAAGTTACTTTAATAAAGCGGAAAAAAATGCAGAATTATTTCGGGTTTGACAAATGACTGTGAAAAATAAACAAACAGTCCTCTAAATACGCAATTCTGTACATTGATGAAATCAGTAGAAGATCTCAGACCTCATCCTCTGGTGGCGCGCAGCTAAACAATTGACATTGATCCACTATTGAATCTGTGATGTAGAGCCAGGCGAAAAATGTCCAGAAAAGTAATTATTTTGTGAATATAGTAAGGTTTGTGATTGTAAATCATAGCCTATGTTACTCCAGACCTTTAAAGGAAGCTAGTACAAAAGTTTCATCAGTATTGGTTCAGTAGATTCAGAGATTATCGCGCTGTAAGTCAGTGCAGTTCTGTCTTTATATATTAGTATAGATATAGATAGATAGATATAGATAACGTAAGAGGAGAGTGCAACAACTTGATGAATTTTTTGCCCGCATTTTACTGTTTCTCCAATTTTAGAAAGCGGTATGGAAATTACAATTTTGCTGAGACTTTTGCAGCAATCACGAAATGTATCACTTCTAATCACTGTTTTTAAAGAACGCACGTTGTTCCAAACATAGTGTTTGGCAACTGCGCAAATTCCATCCACGGCACCTTTACCATGAAATTAATAAAAAAATGTCCATTTAAAGCTTTCCAATTTGAAGTCCTCTTTTAAATTTAAGCAAAATTGTATTTTTGCTTGAAGTTTGAAGTAGCTTTATCCAAAAAAAAAATGTAAATATTTAAATAATGAATTTAATGATCTTTTTGCGGTTTTGTTGGAGAGTGGAATCACGTGCGAGTCATGTAGGTGGTAAAGCTCACGCTTGGATATACCCTTTCTTTTCAGTTTCTTTATTTTCTTATCCTTTATTTGGATTCATACTGTTTCTCTTGGCTCTTTCATTACGTTATATAACTGGGGAATAACCAGAAAAATATTCAATCCGCGAGCACCAGCGGAGCAGTGATGTACCCGGCGGAGTATTGCAACTAACTTAGACACAGGCATCTAAGAGCGAGGCCAGCGAAGGCGAGGCAAGCGAGCAAGAAGCGGACGCCGTGGTTCGGGGTTATTTAAACACCTCAGACTTCTTTCCCTACTGTGGTGATTGTATTCAAGTAACATCGTTTCTGTGGAATTTTTATTTATTTGAACTACAGCTAGAATTCATGACACACGATTCAGAAGCCAGAGTAGAGGTTCTTTCAATTTCTAGTTTTAAAATCATTTAGACAAACGAATCAATTTTTCTTTACCAAGTTGTGATAAGAAATGTGAAGTTTATAGATAACTAATACAAGTAACACACAGATGTGTGAATGCAATTAAGAGGTTATAGAAAACAAAGATACTTTGTTTTTCTCTTTTAAAGAAAGCTTTTCATATTAAATAAAACTTTCTTAAAAGACATTAAAGACGTCATTAAGATTAAGGTGAGGTTATCTCATTAGAAAGATCAAACATTGTAATTCTGCTTTTGACATTGTATAAAGTTTATAAAGATAGAATTCAAAGAAATTCAATCTTAGAAAGATTCTTT
The DNA here is from genome assembly GCA_031308135.1 of Acheta domesticus. Classification (NCBI taxonomy): domain Eukaryota; kingdom Metazoa; phylum Arthropoda; class Insecta; order Orthoptera; family Gryllidae; genus Acheta; species Acheta domesticus. The sequence goes on along the minus strand of JAHLJT010004567.1, from coordinate 76,906,956 downwards.
AAAATTATAAAGGGATTTTTCATTTCATTTATTTATCTTATACAGTTGCAACCTAAGAATTGAACTACTTTGTTTATGCCATGTTGTAATATGCCATGTGCAGATATTGAAAGTGAATGTTAGTAAGAACATTATTTCAGTGAATATTTTATTCTGTGAATGTTTTCTGTATATATTATTTTGTGAATGGGAGGTTATAGTATATTTTCAATTAAAGAAAGAGTTTAATTTGGAAGAAACTTGTAATTCCAGAGTGAAGAGAATCCATGTCCCTGAGCCCCATACTATTTCTTTTTTTATTACGGTCAACTGTCAACTTTTTTCGTAAACCGACTGAGCTGGTTTTGTAGTGGGGGATCTACCTTTCAGTCGGTCATAAAATACAGGCTAATAATGATAATGATAATAATAATAATAATAATAATAATAATAATAATAATCAGGATAATTTACTGCATGAATCGACACCGCCATTCTATAAGTACACTCCTGCTCCAGTCCTGGAATAAAGTTCCACTCTTTTGTATTGGGATAGACCAGTTCTAACTGACCGTACTGTCGATCACAACAGGCCAGATATTCTCCTCATAGATAAAAAGAAATAAGAAGGAGTAATAATCGACATCGCAGTACCATTATCACATAATATCAAACAGAAAGAAATTGAAAAAATTTCCAAATATGAAAACTTGTCTTATGAACTCAAACATATTTGGAAATTAAATATTACCAAAACATACCCACTCGTGATATCGGCGGAAGGCCTTGTCAGTAAAAACTTCCTAAAATACTTAAAAGAACTTCAACTCCCGAAAAACGTTCTGAACATGGAACAGCGCGCAGTTCTGTTGCAAACAGCTCATATCGTAAGAAAATTTATGTGTTAAGTCCAGATATAAGACGAACTTCTTTTTCTGTGACTGAACCTGATCCAAAACAACTCTGGGAAGGCGAAAATTTTTACCATCGAAAATAGCTGAGGAAAATATTATGATAATAATAATATAATAATACTAGCATTATAGGGTCGGATTAGACCGACTTGTGCCAGATAGCGGTGTTCCTAGCCCTGGGCCCTTTTTTATTTATTATTCACGCCGGAGGTTAAGGGAGCCACATGGAGAGCATGATGTATTCCCATCACTAAACATTTGCAAGGTGTGCCATTCGCTCGCTCGTACTCGTTCGAGCATTTCAACCTCGAGTACGGTGCCCTCGAGCGTCCTGCACTCGCTCGCGGTGGGCTTGTTCAGGCCCACGGCGGCGGCGGTGGCGGTAACAGGTGGCCTCGGCATACGCAAGGTGTTGATAGAAGGGTCCAGGAGCACAACGTGATCGGTCACGTTTACAATATGCTGTGGCTTCGAAAGCAAATTAAGAGGATTATCAAAGCTTACACTCGCCTCGAGATGGCGCCCTAACACAGAAGAAGAAATCTAAAAAGGGTATGGTTAAAAGGAAAAGGTTTCACACATTGTCAGTGAAATTCCAAAGACTTTCTTCAGATTTAAGAAGTTTATATGTAAACGAACATCTTTTTTTTCGCGGGAAAGCAAGAAAAACATTTTTAGAGGGTTTTGCAAACTTCCGTCATGGGCGGGGTTTTGTTTTTAAAATATTGGAAAACGAGTAACAGTGAAAAATAAAGTGGACTTTGAAAAAAATGATATTATTAATATTATTAATACTAATATTAATATTATTATTAATATTAATATTATTATTAATATTATTATTAATATTAATATTATTATTAATATTAATATTATTATTAATATTAATATTATTATTAATATTAATATTATTATTAATATTAATATTATTAATATTATTATTATTATTAACCTCCGTAAATGAAACTTAATAGTTTCTGCAATCTGTAATGGAATGTTAGAGTTCGTACTGCAATTAACTTGCACAAATTTTTTGAATAATGTAGTATTTTAATTTAGTGTAGAAACGATTCTAATAATCACGTTATACTAGAAAGATATTTTTATTCTTCCGATTGAGCAGCAGCACGTCATTATGGTATTTTATCTAGAATGATAAAATAGAAAACATCAGAAGTAGCGTATTATTCCTATATAAATTTTTCAGTCATTGTATTATTTATTTTTTTAATTTGAAGAGTAATATTTACATGAATAACAAGAACAATTCCGTTTTTCCGTGCTCACATCAACTTTTTTTTAGCTCATTCAGCTATCGTCATTAACACAGCCATCTCTCATGTATGCACATTACCTCATTGTGGCCCAATTTCCGTTGCCTTCCTACGCGAGACTAGTCCGAATCGATACCCTCGCACCGAGCATCAGATGCTCGTCTTTGAGGATCGAGAGAATTTCGCTTGGTGGGTCGCGGCTGAGCGAAACCCTGTCCTATTGACCTGACGTCTAGCGGATCTTCTGCGAACTGCCGCGGCGCTCGAACAAAATCGTCTCGTGCAGGACTAGTTCCTATCTCACTTGGTTTGCCTGAGTTTTTTCTTTTCTCACAGAGCTACAGAGAATAAGGCGGCTTTAATGGAAACCTATAGGTCTATTTGTACCCTGAACAGGAATTGAATACGGAATCACACCATGGAGAGTGAACACGTCGATACGAGAAGCATATAATAATAATAATAATAATAATAATAATAATAGGAATAACAATGTTAATAATAATAATAAGAAGAAGAATGACAATGTTAATGATAATAGGAATAATAATGATGATAATAATAGGATTAATAATATTAATTGTGACAATAATATAATATATTAAAATGAATGTGATAAGCAATTGTAGAAAAAGTAACTGAAATTGCAAATATAGTGAACACTTTATGAGTATTGTTGGGTATTATAATACATCGAAAGACATAGTTCATTATGTGGATATTTATTATGTCTGAAAATTGTTTCATTTTTGAATTATCAGAAAAGTAATTTTACAAAGCATTCCTCCAAATTTGTGTCTCCTTACGATTTTCTTCAATAGACCGCTACATACTTCGCTCACAAGTAAGAGCGACTGCCCGAAAACAGAAACGCAAGTGCCCTGTTAGAGTTACACGTGCATTCTGCCATGTAATCCTTGTATCCGTGCGCCAAATCTCATCCATTAAGCGTTTATGTGGATCTGTCTACCTGTGGTTGAAACTCAGGGACCCTGCGGTCCCACAACATTGAACAGGCCTAGCTCAGCCTACGCCCGTGTGGCTTTGCGGTCCTCCTAGACGGACCTGCTGTGCGAGCGACCCGCGATGGCGACGGCGTGCGGGGTCAACGAGGTGAGCAGGGCGGAGGCGGCGGCCGAGGTGGGGGTAAGAGCTGCGGCGGGGGTGTGGTGGAGGCTGTGGCAGGGACTGTGGCAGGAGTTGTGGTGGGAGCAGCGGCGAGGACAGCGGCGGCGGTAGCAGCGGGGGGGGGCTGTGATGGGAAGAATTGCGGGGACTGTGAAGAGAACAGTGGTGAACAGCTGGGGTAGTGGGGAACAGCTGTGGGGGCAGCGGCGGCAATTGTGGCGGCGGTGATGGTAACATTGGGAGGACACAAGTGAGTGGCGGCGTGGGTGGCAATGTCGAGAGCATCGTCAGGGGCAGCGGCGGTGACAAGAAGCACGGAACGGCGCAAATGGTGGCGGGGGCGAGAGCGAGGGAGGCAGCGCCGATGGCGGCGCGGATAGCAGGGCGGGGCGGGTGACCGGAGCGGGGCAGGAATGGCATGGGTTCTGGCTGTGGCACCCGCGGGAACGGGCGGTGGGGGTGGTCGCAGCGTGCGGGGCGCGGGCGGTGGCGGTGGGGGCGGGGATGACGGCTGCGAGAACATCGCCTCCGCCGGCGGAGAAAGTAGCGGCAAGGACGGTGAAAAGGACAGGGGTGTCTGCGAGGGCGGCTGAGATGGCGACGGGAACGGCTCCTGTGGGGACCGTGGTGGGAGCGGCGGCGGAACGGGGAGCTGAGAGAACGCGCACCTGCAACGGGCGGGCTGTCGAGGCCACACTGTGACCAACCCAGGGGCGACACAACAAGAGGCTGCAAATTACGTAAGCGGTTCGATGGCTGTGCACTAAGGTCATGAGTGCAGTTGTGTCATGAGTGACGTTAAGTGCGCACTGGCTGCCTCGCTCACGTTGTCAGTGTGTCGCTAGTCTGTCTTTTGGCGGTTATAAATCGGACGCCGTCGCATAGTTTCTCATTATGCGAATATTGAAACAGGCAGCGGGGATGGAAAATTTACACTGCAACTGGCAGCTCGCTAATCTCCACTGCTCGTATAAAGACGAAGCCAATTGCATTCGGACAACTTTTCAACTATTTTTGTACTGTAGGAAAATTCAATGAGCTTCCGAAATCATTCCTGATTTGAAGATTATAATACAATCTGACGGAAAATGCAAAAGAAGTATGTATCATCTTGAAACCGCTCAAACAACGGTCCCAGAACTCTCAGATATTCGACAGTATTGCAATAATTCACCCAAAAAACTTCAATTTCCCATGAAATTAATACGTTTTTATCAAATTACAGTTCATTTATTAGAAAAACAATTGACAAAAATTTAATTCATTTAATGAACTGTTGTTTATATACTGAAACGATACATTCAAAAACATGTCAAAAGTGTTTCTTCAGATTTTTCACGCAGAATTCTTTTGAAGATTCATTTTCTAAAGTATATGAAACTTTACAAAGAGCATTAACCCCTCCAGTTACTACATGTGAATTTGAGAGGTACTTTAGTTCTCTAAAAAGGATAAAGACATTTCTTAGAAACACAATGAGTCAATAAAGAATGAATTTTCTGGCTGTTTCTTCTATTCACAAGGAATAAATTGACGAAATTACCAATTTTAACAACAGAACCCTTAATCAGTTTTCCAACAACAAGAACAGACTGGCCTAACTTTTGTGTTAATAAATGACGTTTCTACGTGATTCAATTGTATCTATTCTTGTATTGTTAAGTTTGAAATTAAGAGCGGTGTCATCTTGTGGCAATTTGATTATCTTTTAGTATTTAACCATAAATAAAACTCCGTGTCACTTTGTAATGAGGTTATACTTTTTCCTTTCAATACAATGTAGCTTCAACACATATTATCTGTCTTGTATTATTATCCACGTTGTTATGGGAATATCCATAGCGGCGTTGACCTCATTATTAATGGTAAACAAACAATTGCAAGCAGGTGGTCTTGTGGCGTTGTATACCGATGCCACAATATGAAGATATGTTTTTTAATGTTTACAAAGATATGTTTAACTTCATTTTTCAAGTTGTAAATATAGAATGTAGTAAAATTAATTAAATTTCGTAAGACGCCGTTATTGTTCTTCTTGTCCCCGCAAAAAATCACCGACCACCACTAAATAACATAGCGTATTGAAATACTTCTCTTTTTCTTCCCTTTACTTTATTGCTTTGTTACTGCTCTTTATTCTAAGTTTATTTGATTTAATTTATATTACTCCCTGTTCTCATTACGTCGATATTTAAGTTCAATTTTGGCTAGCTTATATTTTAGTATAAGGTACAATACTTACTTTTCAGGGTCTGAATACATTGTATTCTTCTTCGTGAGCCTGAAAATAACCGCTCATACGAGTCCACGGCTGGTAATAATTGTTATGACCCTGGAAATAAAGAACAGAGTTGGCGATTTTTCTTATGTAAACTTTCTAATAAATAATAACAATCGATTCTTATTGCAATTACAGCAGCGTAGGAGTTATCAACTGTAACTGTGTGTTGAATAAGATAAATTTCTCTTTTATAGATAATAAAAACTTAAACATTTATCTTCAGATCCTGATAAATAATAATAATTATCTTGAGAACAGATGGCCGTAGTTACTTTACTTCTTATTAATTTAAAATTAAATTACTTTTAAATTAACATGTTTGACCTTGTACACCGTTAGTTGACTGTCTTTTAACAGGATTTCTCAAATGTGCATGAGATTCCCTTTCGGTGAGAACGATTCACTTGGCGTTGCATCAAAACTCGGGCGTCCTAACGTCTGCTCCACATTCTCAAACTCCATTTTCGGGCGTCCACATCTATAATTCCTGTGACTTTACCTAGGTAAACCACGAGTGCTTTGGAAATTATCGATAAATCCCCGAATCGAAGCGAGGAGGAGATTTATCTGAAAATTTCCAAAGCACGCGTGGTATTTAATAGGACTATTCTGCGAATGAAATTATGTACATCAGAGTTCCAAACTGCGCAAAATATTGAAAATATGTTAAAATTAATGAGGTTAGGTTATAGTACATAGGCGGTTTATTGGATATCGACATAGAGATTGATGTATACCGCCTCATACATATAAATTCATTTTCGACTATTCAGTTCTTAAAATCCACACAAAGTAAATATTACTACAAGGCATCTAGTCCGTCTCAAATTCGTGCTTTCACGTCTTTCCGAAAATAAATTTAACTTATTAAAAATTCCTTTAACTCGCGGCCTCACATCCGACGCCTATGAAGACACACTACGTTTTGATCTAAAAATTTAAGAAAAATTCATTTTGCTCACGGCACTTCTTCCGCCGCTTACCGAGATTATTATTAAAATATTGTAAATTAAAATATTATTATTAAAATATTGTAAATATTCAATGCAAATTAATTCTATTCAGCTCTTCGCGACGTATATAACACCAACGTCACGTTCCTGCTCATACTTACCTGATTTTATTTGTTTGTTTGTCGAAATTCGTCATTAAATATCTTATAGATATTTGGATCCATCTCAATGGTACGAGGGTCACTACGAAAGTTTTGAGATACACAAAAACTAAGAGACTTAAAATAATTTTGATTACTATATTTTCTCAAAATACTCGCCATAACATTCTATACATTTTTGCATTCTCGTAAACCAATTTTCAAAACATTTTTCCACTCATTTTCCTTCAGTGCTAAAAGTTTACTTTTGTAGGCTTCAACAGCTTTTTCAGGACTTGAGAACCTCCTTCCTCGCATGCGATTTTTGACTGTAGGGAACAGAAAATAATCACATGAAGCCAGGTCAGGACTGTAAGGTGGGTGTGTCATTACTTTAACCTCTGTTGACTCCAGGAACTGAATTGTCAAGTTGGCCGTGTGCGCAGACGGATTGTCATGGTGCAGGACGATTCCCCGCAGTCCTGTCTTCGGTCGTTGTTTTTGGAGGTTGGCGAAAAAGTTAGGTAGACATATTGTTGTGTACCACAGAGCAGTAACAGTTCTTTGTTCTTCCAGTGGAACAGTTGCGACATGACCGCTTTTGGAGAAGAATGTTGCAATCATTTTCTTTCCAACGCTTCGAGGCCGCTTAACTTTTGTTGGTGGATGTTCGTCGGGAAAAACCCCTACAGTGGACTCGCGCTTATTTTCAGGATCGAACTGATAAATCCACTTTTTGTCACCAGTAACTATGTCAGAAACGCGTCTAGAGTTGCCTCTTTCAAATCTTTTCAACATTTCTTCACGTCATTCCACACGGATGCGCTTCTGTGATTGTGTCAAAGTGTGAGGCACCCATCAAGATGCAACATTCCTGACTCGAAGATATTCTTTCAGGATTTTGGAAACTGCCGGCGATCCAATCTGTAGGGACCCTTCAATGTCCTTAAATGTCATACGATTGTTTTCGCACACTAATTTTTCCACAGCGACGAGGTTTTCTTCAGTCACTGCAGTCGCGGGACTCCCACTTCTCTCCTCGTCTTTCAACAAAGTTCTGCCTCTTCTGAATTCTTGAAACCACCGAAAAATTGTCGCACGGGAAGGCGCAAGGTCCCCAAAGACCCGCTGCAACTGATCACGGCTTTCAGATTCGTTTAAACCAGTTTTCAAGTCATAAAGAATCATTGCACGAAAGTGCTCTCTTGTCGGCTCCATTCTGATACTGAATGCCCCGTCAACAACAATAATCAAGGTAGGTTTCTTAGCAACAGCTATAATCCGAGCAAGTTCCTACTTGTATGCAATACTCAGAAAGGACTCTGCTATCGACTCACATTCTTGGAAAGGTAATAATGGACCGCAACACAGTCTATCTCAAAACTTTCGTAGCGACCTTCGTATAGACACAGTACAAGTTCTGAACATACCAGGGTTATCAAGTGTTCTATTGCTGTTTTATCACGTAATACGTTAATAGAAAATAACCAATTGGGGTCGGCCTTTTGTTTGGAGCCTACCTGTTACATTATGAGTATGAGAAGAGGTAGAATGACACAGTCAAATATTTGCATTTTTCAGCCCAAATCGTACCTGTTTTATTATTTTTTTGATTTTTCCCAAGTTCGTGATATCTAACAAAACAATATAGTATACGTCTCTCATGGCAGGAGATTGCACAGTTGTTTTTTTTAATTTCCATGGGAAATGGATATTAGTAATAATGATGCTGATGAGACCCTTAAGTCGGACTAGTCCATTCAAGACAAATAATCTAATTTTGGAAACTCATTCAAACAAAAACAGGTTCTGCAGCCTTACTGTTTCATGGGAAACATTTGTCATACTATACATATTCGTGAGCGAATATAATTATTCCCTTTGCATAAAATCGTTTACAATATATAGCACAAAAATATTAAGGCAATCTACAAAAACACTGCATTAACATGAGAGCCATTGACTTAAAATTGTCTGACAATTCTATTAGAACATTCATAAGCATTACAGCCAGCTCATATGAATAAAATGTTCTTAGGCATAGAAGTATGTGCGCGGTCCATTTGAGACGTCAATCCAAATTCGGCAACTTTCTCCTTTTCTCTGATTAGGGTGAAAATTTGCCATTAGTGAATTTAAAAATGGAACAATTCTTGGTTTCATTTCACAACCCTACATTCCATCATAATGTATTCCATATCAAAGATTACGTACTAATCAAATTGTTTCAATCATACACGAAACCTAAACAGTAATACAAGATCTTTATCAACGTAAATACATAATGATTCCCCATCCAAATCCAATATCTAGAAAGTCATGTATGTCCTGAACCGAATGGCGCCTGCTTCTCCGCAGCATCGACCCCTTTTTTCTCAAATTTAATACACTTTCTTTCACCTCCATTTAACATTTCGCTCCCTTCTCATCGACACCGAGACAGATATGGCGAAAGGCTTTTCAGCGCCCCACTCGAATTTCAGCCTTCGACGGCGCCCTATTTCGTCTGAGCCGCCCTCACCTCCTTCTCGAGCATGCCCCGCTTCTCCTCAGAATAGGCCTAAGCCGTCTCCCTGATCGCCGTCCCACATCGTCACCGCCACGCTGCCGTCGCCGCCTCCCGCCGTTGCCGCCATCCTATCGTTGCTGCTGCCCCGCTGTCTCCACCGCCCTGTCATCGCCGCCACCCGCCGTTGCCTCCATCCTTTCATTGCTGCTGCCCGGCTGTTGCCACCGACGCCGCCACCCGCCGTTGCCGCCATCCTATCGTTGCTGCTGCCCCGCTGTCTCCACCGCCCTGTCATCGCCGCCACCCGCCGTTGCCTCCATCCTTTCATTGCTGCTGCCCGGCTGTTGCCACCGTCGCCGCCACCCGCCGTTGTCACCATCCTTTCGTTGCTGCTGCCGCGCCGCCATTACCATTTCTGCTGTCACACCGCCATTACCGCTACCCTGACGTTGCTGTTGGCCCGCCGTCGCTGCCGCCTTGTCGCCGACATCCCGTCACCACCACCACCTCGCCGTCGTCATCGCTGCTGCCCCTCCCACGCCGCCGCTCCGCCATTACCGTCAACCCGGCGTCGCCGCCTTCCTAGCTTCGCAGCCACACTCGCATCGCCGCCGCCTCGCCACCACTGCCACCCTGGCCCACGTCGCAGCCCCGTCGTCGCTCCGTCGCCGCCACCCTGGGTTCGCAGCGACCCTGGCATCGCCGCCGCCCCACCGCCACTGCCAACCCGCCATTGCCGCCACCTTGGTGTCAACGCTATTCCGCCATCACCGTTTTCCCACCAACGCCGTCGTCATTGCTGTCGTCCTCGTCCCTTCCTCCGTAGCGTCGCCGCCTGCCCGCCGTCGCCGCCCACCGTCACTACTCTAATAACCACCACTTCATAATCTCCACAACCGTCACTATCGTTCGTAGCTGCCACGGTTTCCGTCGCTACGCCTTGGGCCTGGTGACCACAATCAACTTCAATGTAGACCCTAAAGCGCAACCTGCCACCGCCCTCTGTATTTCCTTTCACCACCCCGCCTACAACTTTTCTTGTTGCCAGTCTCTTGCCACCTCCGATTGACCCCGTGTACGGCTCGCCAGCGCCCCTGCCGCCCTCCCTTCCTGTTCCCCCCCTACTGCGTTCGCTGCGAGTCAGCTCTCACCCCCGCGAGCCTTATTTAAGCTGCTGGCGCAGACCAAGGAAAAGGTGAGGCAGGGCTTCTGCGTGGCTCACAGTGGGCCGAAACGACTCGAACAAGCATTTCACTTCGCCAATATTTTTTGAGGTATCCAAAAAAATATTCATCAACAAACTAATACAATGTGCATTACTTGTAAACAAAAATAAAACAAAATCATATGAAGGTAGTTAAAGGCTTTCGTGGCAGAGAGTTTATTTGAATTAGGGTAGTCCAGAAGACGATGCGATCTTGGAGTCGCCAATTTAAGCCGCTGCACTCATTCATTCCTCCTGAAGAAAGTCGCTTACTGCTGAGGAAAACGTAAAATACTGCAAGGGCAAGGCACTTTCCGAACAAGATGATGCCTGTCAATATAAAGTGAATAAGTGACGTTTTTATTTTCTTTTAGTTTGTTAGTTAGTGGCTTCTGACAAATATAGCCGCATTAGAAGGTTTTTTGTCCATACTGAAAAGTTACTTGTCAGTGACTTATATTGTTTCTGAAATAAGCCATTCAATGTTGTCTTCTCGAATGGTCAGTACCTAGAGACTATATAGTCATACACAATGGCAAAGTCGAATGAAATCTTACAGTAATCTCTAAGAGAAAGTGCGTCTGTCATATCAAGTTATTTCAAAGAAACCGCTTGATATAATCAAATATTTCCTATTCATCCACACGTCGACTTCTTGATAATATCTGTCCTCCTTCCATAAATACTAATTTCTATGTTTTTGCCAATAAACAAAATAAAATTTCAAATATTTTTTTAAAAAATTCTTTGTATGAATTGCCACATGACCAAACATACCATTCACGTTTCCGAACTCTGCACACATTGAAGAACATTTACAGGCGAAGTTTATCTCAGAGACAGCATTTCTGCTGTGATTCTTCCCAAAGGTCCTGTGGTTCGAGTTCAGATAACGGAAGGATTTTCCACATTAACTGCACAGCTAATTAAACCGCTGTCTGGAGGAGAATTATAACGGTAAGCTGCTCTGATAAATAGTTTTCCGTGTTTTTTCCAAACAATACCAAGCAAATGCCGGAACAGTCCCCTTACAAACGGTCCACGGACCGCGCACGCGATCTTTTCTTCCTTTTCCTTGTTCTATCATCTCCCTTTACCCACGCACACCTACATGCATTAGTATACCACGGGTCGAGAGACCAGTCGGGAGTTTAGAAATCGCTCAGGCTGAGGCATTGCCACACTGGGGGAGATACCCGAAGGGGAAAATAGGTTGAGTAACATCGCCGCTTCCCACGATAAAATGTCTACCGTGTTAGGTCTAAGGATGTTCACGGAAACATAGTTGAAGTTCCCAGAAACATCACTCAAACAATGATGATTGATTGACGTTTCGATTTTCAGTGTGTTATGTACGTTCTTTGCTGGGTACAGAAAGTCTCACTTATTTTTGTAGTAATTCTGATCGAGTGATGCAACAGTAGATATTTTTCACATAATAAAATAACAGGAAAGTAATTTCAGAAAATTGTCATTAGTTTATAGTGAATTAATTTTTTAATTGTACAGGCTGTGAACAATTCACATCCAGAATGTCTAGAAATTTTGTTCTCTGAAGCCGTAGGACAGTATCTAGTATTTATAGCAACGTTAACAACGAAATCGACCACCTGTGCTGGCAAAACATGGTACAAGATTTCAAGAAATACCCACTATCACCGCGATAAAGCGCAGAATAGAAGCGTCGATTTATAAATTCTTTGCTCGGATTCACTAGCCAATAGTAAATTTGCTTGGCTGAACACCACAAATTAACCGGAAGACGACCTATCTCCGCCCATTTTGTGAGTGACTAGCGGCAGCAAAGACGTACGAGATGTACGAGACGAGATGTACGAGACGAGACGTACGAGACGAGAAGAACGACGGATGGTAAACGAAGAACGACAGAGCATGTTTTTCGCAGAAAACTCTTTTAAGAGGAAACTAGTACAAATCATACAATACTAAATTATTTGAAGAGTGAATAATAAATAATCACAATCTGTAATATGTTGAAAATATGTATTTATTGAATATATATTGAAAATTAATTCAAGATGGATTTCAATGTCACGAGGCAAAATTTCATCATGATGGGATCTCGTTTAATGTTAAATCCGTTCTTCCCACAGATTTTTTCTTTTTCTCATGGTTCCTGGTTCATTTCCACTGACAAATTAATACGTCGCGCATCAGCGAAAGAAATTATTTATCCATTGGAAGCTCAACGGACGGCGATACTTCGAGGCGAAACATTTTTAAAATTGGCACAAATTAGAATCATATCAATATTCTCTGTGTCAAATTGAAATTGAAATTCGAACAAATCGGATTAAATATAGTTTTGAAAAAAGCACAGAAGTATTCAAGATATGTTGCATGAAACTACTAAAGAAAGTTAACGTTTATTACAGCATACACCTTTGGTTGAAATTGAAATTAGGCCTTATTTCTTCTCAACAGGCATCCAAACTTCAATATATTTGAAATGTTTAAGTTCACTTGGATTCTTCAACGGTTCATAGCAAATATCCAGTGAGATAAAACATACCCATGAAGTTACATCAAAAACATTATCACACGAGATATTAATAAAACAAACACAGTCAAATTAATTATCAAATTTTCCAAGGTTAATCACATTAAACGTATTTACAGGCGCAACAAATTTTACTTTCCTTAATCTGAGTTCATTTTAATAATTTGAACACACAAATAAAAAAGCAGTCGAATTGTCTAAATTGGGTGCTTTTATATTTCTCGCTTAATTTTTCTTTCTGAACAAATATGTTCATTTCTTTTGTAAATAATAAACAATTTATATGTTTCTGGAGTGTTTCTATGCTTTCATAATGTACATTTGTGCCTAGAAATAGTTTTTTCAAACCAACTTTTGAGTGCTCATTGCGGCTCAACCATTCGGAATATCCACGCAGTTTATTAGACAAAATATGCTTAGAATTGTCTTAAGAGCTTGTTTTCCTCCCCGAACACTGTTATATATATATATATATATATATATATATATAAAACAATGTTATTAATTTCAATAAGAATTAATCAAATTATTAATAACTTGAATGCATAAATCTTTAAATTGAAAAAGTTACAAACAGTAATATCCCTTTGTGTATTCTTTTTATGTAAATTTTGCACATAATTGAAACTGTTATTGTGAGTGTGTAATTTTATTTCAGGAAGTACACTATTTGTTTCTTTCGTTGCATCGTTTATTTCTATTACTATTGTGTATTGTGTGATAGAATTATCACTGAAATGATCGTCCATTGAATAGATGAATCATTACATATTGTGAATTTTGATTGTGCCAAAAAACACGGTTTTTGTGGTGCAGTATAAACATATACAGTATATACAGTATTTACATACAGTAAATTCAGTATAAAGTTTGTTTATTTAGAATATACTCTCATTATCTAATCCAGTTTGCACCTGAATTTTCTCATTCTTGGTATTGGTAAAAGAACCCCAACCCTTACAGTATTGTAGGAGCAGATTACCTGCTGCAGCGAGGTAAAGCGAAGGTGACATTCATCGATGCCCCCTCTTATTCGAGTAAAAATAGTTTATTTATATCACCTGATCTGATAATAGAAAAGAAAGGTAAGTGATAATACAGTTTGCGCAGAAATGCCAGATTAGTAAAATGAAAAATACGCACGCATCTCTTGAGATACAAGCAATTGAGATACAGAATTTAGGGTCGCAATTGTATGATTTTTGAGAAATATGGGAAAGACATATGTAATGCGACTGCCTTGTAAGTACTTGTCAGAGCAATAAAAGTACACGTTTGCCAAAGAGAAATAGAGCAGAATAGATAATAAAATACAATAAATTTTGCTTTCGTTAGAATAAAATGCAATAAATATATTTAAATGTTCCATGAATTATCATGCCCACTGGGACGGTTGTCGTCGTCTACACTGAAGTCATTTTGTGACAAAGCTCTTGGTTCGTCCCATTACTACGGTCCACATCACACTTTTACCTCCTCAACTAATAAATGTTTGCACTATGTGCCTTGCCAACACTGCATATTTTGGCAACATCGTACCTGTGCTCCCATCCGTAAAGTAAACCCGGGACCGCTCACCGTTTGAATAGCTCGTGTGGCGGAAGTGCCTCTCTCATTCCGAGGCGCGTCGGCCCAGTGTGCGGGATGAAGGGCGCTGCTGTGGCTGCGGCTGCCGCTGGCAAATTCATGGCGCTGCGCCCTTTGGCAGCTGGCGGCGGTCGCTGCCAAGAGGGCTCGATCGCCGGCGCCCTTCCGAATGACACTGCGCGTTTCGCCGCCACTCCCCCCGTAAACTTTTGTTCATGGACCCGGAAAGCATCATTTTTATCGGATAAGTGATTTACGCTATTTTTATGTTTACCGTATTATATCTGTATTTGCTGTGTAAAAGTTTTGTTCAAAATAAACATTTTGAAAAAAACTGGTTTTAAAAAAGTACTGTTATAATTTTTTTTCTTTTTAAATTTATTTCAGCAAAATATATGCACGTGTATTGTGTGTAGCCTTTGAACAACCCTCCAGTTTAATATATTTTCAGCAAAATCTCGACCCAGCCCTGTTTATACTGTACCACGAAAACCGTGATTTTTGGCAAACTCAAAATTCACAAACGAATAACTCGGTGAAAAAGTGACATGTAACTTACCTCTACAAACTCACAAGTACATTTGACTTTTTTACGTACACCTATCACAGTATCCCTTTTTTATTTTTGGACATAACACCCTCTAATTAGCAAACACACATACAGTTTCAAATTTCCGCCGAATAAAAATTCAATTGTTTGAGGCTGAGCATTTGCGATGATAATTTATGAATATCTTTCCAGAATCATGATAAACCAATGTCGTTTGTTTACTGGATTATTTTTACTTTTCCGTATTCATACGTATATATGCAGTAATATATGTAATATATAGAAAGTTATGTTAGGCTGCGCGAAAAAACGGCGAATTTTTGGCGGAAAAAAATCACTACCGGGCCATTATAACGAAACTCGTGGTGATACAGAATGGCACAGACTTTTTCGTATTAGTTTTCTATTTTCCCTTTCCTCTATTTTCTATCTCGGTTAGCTATTGACACATACTCTTGCCAGCTGCCATCTATCGCCGCACAATTTAATAATTTTTTTGTTTTCTATATAGTAGGACGGAAATTTATTTTAAGAATATTAAGCAACAGTAAAATTTCGTCCAAAATGGCAAATTTCACTGAAAAATTTGGAGACTTTTTAAGTAAATGGCGTTTAACCGCTACTGTAAATGTAAGATTTGAGACTTTATTTCAGAGGAATCTTTTGTGATTTCGAAAAACTTCATTAGAAGTCATTTGAAGTACGTTAACTTACAAACACAATTACAATACAACAATACAAATCAACAACTTGTACTTTAACTTACAAATACAATACCAAATTGCTGGAAATGTCCATTTTAACGGTGTGAGAGATCTTTCAAAAACATTACGTTTGTGTAATTATTAAAAAAAGAAAAAAAATCTCTCAAATAAACTTTATGGCATATTAAAGAGTGTAATTAGTACTATCCGTTCGAAAAGGTTGAAGGAAAAAGTTGGAGCCGTTTTTGAGAAACTAGCATTTGAGTATTACTGAAAATGCGGAAGTTAAAGCTAGTTTTCACAGAAAACGGTTAAGTTTTCGAGAAACTTTATTTGACTTTACTTAAAGCACATGTACTCATAAATATAATAATGTAAACAAATTGCCGCTAATGTAAATATTAATGAAACGAAAATATCTGCAGCTTTTTTGAAAAAATCTTGTTTTTGTATGTTTTTAAAATTGCACATACTGCACGCAATTTTGCGCGAAAACTATTAAAATTTTCGAAAAAAAAAATACATGACCTTAACAGAAGAAAACTGTTGATTATAAATTTTATTTGAAGAAAAAATCGCCATCTTCAATTTTTTACTTGTGGGAAGAGGCCGAAAAAAATTGAAACTTTTGCAATTTTCGAAAATTCACAGTTAACCGTGAAATTAGGATCCATGTCAGCTTAATAAATGCATTGTAACTACTCTCTCGGGGGTTGTCGGGGGATTCTTGAAGGATCATGACTCTTTTGGAAGATTTCGTAAAAAAAAACACAAAACAACATATAATTGGATAAGCGTTGAAAGCAAAATCAAAACTTACAGAATGTCATTCACATTGGCACTAAAAAAATAAACATACAAAACATTGAACAATATTCAAAAAATAAAAAGGGTAAATTTAACCGCAAGATTATCCTAAATTAATTTTGGAATTGGCACAAATGAGAATCACAGCGATATCTTCTCTGACTAAATTGAAATTAAACACCATATTTCTCTATTCTTTTCTTTTTAAAAAACCACAAAAAAATTTTTTTTACTTCTCCCTCGCGTCGTTAATATTTACATTAGCAGAAATTTGTACTTGTTTTTGTAAGTTTAAGTGCTTCAAATGAATTCAAATGACATTTTTCGAAAACTCAAATCTTTTCTATGAAAAAGAGCTTCAAATTTCAAATTTACAGTACGGATCGAACCCCATTTTCTTAAAAACGGTTACAAATGTTTCATAGAAATTTTCCATTTAGATGGTTTTACTGTTCTTTAATATTCTTTAAACAATATTTTCGTTTTACTATTAGAAAACCGAAAAAATAACCCGTTTTTGCCCGGTGTTTCCACTTGGGAACATTTTTTCCGCATAAGATTTTCGTTTCTGGAGGAGGTCAACAATGTCATGCAGTATTCGTATTTGATTGAACGACTCCACTTGCATGGAAAAAGTAGACTAACAGAAATTTCTTGTATTGTCTTCTACCTGAGCCCGGCCACGGCACAAAGAAATACGTGTTCTTAATTTCACACACTATGATTTCAAAAAAAATAACTTTACTCACTTGTAATAATATGATATCATTAATTTTAGTAGTGTAAAATATAGTTTATATATGTATGGTGGTAAATCATAATCAGTTTAGAAAATAATGTTGATTGAGTTCGAGTTGTTGCGCAAGAAATTGCAATGTTCCCAAGTAGGAACTCTAGGCATAAATGGGTCCATGTTGTTTGTCGAGAGCTAAGGAGTGTAGTAGATCATGTACGCTGAAACAGCCATTGTTATTGGACGGACATATGACTAGTAGTACCAGCGAAGGAGCGGAAGAGCTGGCAGCTGATGATATTGGGGCCAGCAACCAAGATATTCAAATGCTTACGTTAGACAAGTTATCTCCGGAATCTACACCAGGAATACCATCACAAGATCATGCAGAACGTTCATCTCAGGAACCTGCCCCCAGTTATGATTCACAAAAATACAACTGGAAAAACCTGGACCAGTGCCAAGGTGGAGGAGGTTGTGGGAACAAGGAACGGAGTCACATAATGAAATGGTAAGACTTGCAATGCTCAGAAACATATTTGAGTTACTAAAAAAGATACGCTCATTGCGCGTGCAATATCCAACTTCATTCAAGCGACCAGTTTGTTAAACTGTCTCCCTTGATAAACCTTTTGAATAAAAGATTTTTAAAACATGCACGACTAGTACAAATGTTGTCAGTGGATGAAAGCATGATTCCATAATATGGGAGACTTCGTTCAAAGTAGTTCATAAAAGGAAAATCTATTTGATTCGACTAGAAGATGTGGTGCATATGTGATCCACTGAATACCTTATCTAGTTCTATACTTACATCGAAAATGATGAAGATAGACCTAAGAACATTGAATTGGAGGAATATGTTGTAAGAAAACTGGTTAGTAATCTTTCTCCTGCGCCTTATAAAATTTATGCGGATCGTTTTTTCTCAACGATTGGTTTGGCTAGTAAACTAAAGGACCGAGGAATCAAGTACACTGGAACGATAATGGCCAATAGAATTGGAAAATGGCCTCCGATTGCTAAAGCAATAATGGAGAAGCTAGCGAGAAGTACGTACGATTATCGCACCGACACTAACTCTGGAATACTAGTTATTGACAATCGGGCTGTCCATATCATCACTACATGTGATCCGATTGGGCCAGTAGTAGCTGTAATGCGGTGGCGACGAAAACCGAACAAAAACGTTTCAGTGGCTCAGCCACACACAGTATCATGCTACAACAAAAATATGGGAGGTGTAGACAGAATGGTCAAATATGTTTAAAATTACCGAATAATCTTCAGGTCAAAGAAGTGGTAGTGACCAGCCTGCATTCTGTATTGAGATTGCAGTTCAACATTCTTGGCAGTTGTACAGGAAAAGCAATATTGACAACTGCATGGATCAATTGGCTTTTAGGCGAAAAATTGTGTGAAAAATTGCCTGCAAAACAAAGTAGTGAACAATTTCTTCTGGAGGGATTCATAAGTCATCAAAACAACTACAGAACAAAACCATTCCCTCAATTAGATACGACTGCCTAGATCATCGGATGATCAATTCCGTGAAGCAAAACCATTGTGCTTTGTGCAAGAAAAACGCAAGATGCCGAGAGCGAGAAATGTCAGGTTGTACTACATGAAAACGGCTTTCAAGCTTTTCATAAGTCTTAGAAAAAAGTACGGGTACGCTAGTAGAAAACTATTACGGGAAAGTCTGTGCCATTCTGTAGCACCACTATTCTTAGAGATAAAATTGCCTTTCCTACCTCATCCGTGTCCTATTCTCTCCAATCCACACGCAATAAATATCCACGCAATAATTCCAATCCAATTCCAATACACACGCAATAAATATCACCTATCGGGAAACGAGGAAGGAGCTTGCAGCTTCTCCCGTCAGGGTAAGTGCCCCACAGGGGAATATACCTAGAAGGGGAAAACCCACCCAACGTGCCGGATCTCGCATATGAGCGAGGTGCTGAACATCCGCACGGCTGTTCCACGCAACACATTTACGGGACTAATGATGTAAATAAACCAGGCATCAGGAATCAAATACTGACTTACTCAAAATTGTGTAAAAAATTTATTAAATATTTATTCTATTTAGTTGTATATTCTATTTAAAATTATTTTATTAAATATATTCCTGTAAACGAGTATTTGTGATATATACGCGACGATTTGATTTAGTTGGAGATTTAGTTTGGATGCCGAATGACACGGCTTCGATTCTAGTTACTGACCCATTTCAGCCGGCGGAGTTTTGATGAAATCCGCATTGGTTGACAAACATACACATTTTCTCACGTATTCGATCTGGTAATATCACTTCCAAGTAAATTCGAACTGCACATCAAGGGCCATTACGACAGCCGTTTCCTCCGAAACTGCTCGAGGTGATCGACCGAAGGGGTAAAACGGACGTGATCGATCGCGTAGTGACATGTTCACAAAGGGAACGGCACCCCGCCCCCGCCGCAACTCAGGATGTCCGGCGCGCATTGTGTGATGGACGGGGGCGGAGGCGGTGGTGGATTACGCGGGGGCTGGCGGCATCTGGGTCAGCGCGAGCCCACGGCCCTCAACAGCGCCAACGCGTGGGGGTGGACGCATTGGCAGCGCCAGATCTCACGATTCGCAGCACTGCGAGAAAAAACTTGGGCAACGTTCGCTCTCAGAAATGTCGGCAGAAGTTTTATTTACACACGATTGATTGATTAGTGATTCCGGGCACGTCCACTGCTTTCATCGTTAGCTCGGTCAGTGAGTGTTTTTATTCCTGGAGATGGCGGTGTTCCCCCTTTTTTATGATGAGCTCTTGTGCCGATCTACACATTAGCTAGCAATTTCCCCTTCCATGTATCTCCCCAACTGATCTCTGCCCAAGCCGAGACAAGCTTAAGCTCTCACCTGGTCTCTCGGCCTAAATGATAATGAAGAGCAAGGAAGTGTAACTATATGTAATAAAAGCAGAGGATATGACAGGAAAAGAAAAATTGCACGCAGTTCATGGCTCAAGTGTTAGGATACTGTTCCAACAATTGCCTAGAATTGATCGGAGAATCCTCTGAAATCCACCAATCAGAGCAGCCGGCCGCTGGAATTCTCCTCCGGACAGCGACTGAATTCGATTTAGCTGACAAGCTAGAGTTGAAAATCCGCCACTTAACGAGACTCGAACCCTAGGACCCCCTGGACATATTCTCTGCAGAGACATCAGTAATGCTGATTGTGAAATAAACTGAACCGGTTCGAGACACGACACCAACACGCGGCACAGCAGAGCGCGTCACGGCAGGGCACGTCTTCGTTCTAACATTTGGATCAAATAAAACTGGGCGACAAGGTTTTCTTCATAAGAAATCTGATTAGTTAATCTAGTACGATTTTTCATGATGTATTCAGATATGTATTCAGAATTTTTTTAAATCAAGCACAGTTGTTTTTGTAACAGCTACTATTTAAAATCTGATTTTAATATTCTCTTTGCCCTATCATAGGAACCTTTACCTTATATATATATATATATATATATATATATATATATATATATATATACACACACATGTTTTGGCATGTATCAGGCAATACTATTCAGGTTTATTTCATGTTTTGACATGCTCAGGCCAGTTAATCTGGCATTGTGATATGTCAGAATTGAGGGATCTATGAGCTTGTTGGCAGGACTATCACTAATATTTATTATAATAAACAATCCTACATTGTTATTTAATTCCTGTGAATATTAAAAGAAGGGATTTTTATTTAATCTATAAACCCAAGTCTTCTAAGAAAACGTGCATCATCCATGAAATTACAGACTTGTATAGATTTTGGCACCGTAATGTTTATAATAATACTGAAAAATAGAAGGTAACTTTTAAACTAGTCACATTGGAACTAATGACAATCGTTTTTCTACGATCGTGAGCTACTCCACAAGTGTAACGGCGTGTGAAAATTTCGATAAATGAAATGAATACCGCTTAGTATAATGGCTGCCATTTTTGTGGTATTAAAAAACTGGTGTCTGGAGACTTTGTTTAATATTCATCACTACGAGAATCGCAGTAGAAAAGCTGAGAAATACTGAAATATTAATTCAACATATGTTTTTTGTGTTTTCAAGTGAAGAACGTTTTCAATTCGGTAACTCTCACATTGTTCGAACGTACCTGCAAGATAAAAGAGAAAACAGGAAATTGCCACATTGCGTTAAAATTGCTTCACATTTTCATTTGCTGCACAACGGTCCTAAACAAAACTAATTCAGTTTCGCTCAAAGAGACAAATGAAAAGGAACGTTGTATGCAAAAACGAATTTGTACTATTTATACACCTGAATAAACTAGCGTGCTTTTATAGAACATACTTACGGCACTTATAAATGTCACGTTCATATTTATACTTGTTATTCATATGGTACACTGAAAAAAAGAACAGCTGCAATATACCTTATCCATGATACTGTAATAAGGGAGTGCATGCTAATATAGGCCGAACCAAGATCACTGTTGTTGCTTCGAACCGAGATTGCTGGAACGAAATAGTTGCTTCATGAAGGTACTTCGTTGCACACCTCTGAATGCACATTGTCGTTTTTAAACATTTCTTATTGGTGTTACAAGTTGCTGATCGTTGACGGATTTTGGAATGAATGCCCATAGGAATGGATTATGAGTTTTATTTGCTTTTAATAGACTTTTCATAATGTAATTTTTTCATCCAATAACAGATGTGTATATTTACTTACACAACCAGACCACAAGAAATGGAAATAATTGTATAAAAATTACGTATTTAGTGGTCATTTTATATCACAAAAAATTTGCCCGAAAGGCTTAAAAGGCTTAAATTTTGTACATTACTAAGTTGTACAGTACGAGAAAAGGGGGAAGGTGGAAGAGATTTGCATTAGGGGGAAAGAAGTGAAAAAGACACTAATTATTCTGGCGGCCGCGAATCATCTGATTTAATGGAAGCTAGACCTCAAAAATATATAAAAAACGGTGTAATTTCATTAACTGGAGTGCAAGATGAGCAAACTGTACGAGCGAGTCGGTGTCGAACGTGACTGTGAAGATGGCACGTTAAACGACAAATTCCAGAAATTGTTCCAAGCCAAGAAAATTCTGCGAATAATTTCCTTTTCGCCACTATTCATAAAAGAAACAAGTTGCTCTAAGTATATGTACTCTTGTACATAGTCCACGTGCTTTTGATTAAATATTATTGGCAGCTCTTGGTGAACCTGTTTTTTGGCAGGTATAATTTAACACTTCTATCATGTGTCCCTGATCTTTTGCCGTTTTTAATTTTCCCGTATACATCCGTATACACGGAGTAATAAATGTAGTATAGGGAAAGTTGTGTAATGCTGCGCAAAAAACGGCAAATTATCGACAGAAAAAAATCATGGCCGGGCCCTGACAACGAAAAAGTGGATAAAACCAATTGCAAAATTAAGAAAATAAAATTCCCTAACTTGTGGTGTAGCCAGAATCCCTGTTTTGTAAATCCTTGAAACCGAAAAATAATTGAAAGAGAATCATCCTTCTGTCCGTCTGTGCACACCACTAGCGCTTAAACCACTCGTAGGATTTTTTCCAAATTGAAGAAACTGCCGTCCATCTTGTTCTAGTCGAAGCTTTGAGGTTTTGAAAAACTTTCTTCAAAATCTGAATCTACTTTACATGAAGCCCTACGGACATTGTCAAAATTTTCTCAAAAACGGCTCCAAATGTTTTCTTTAAATTTGTCGAAAATTGCAAAAGTTTAAATTTTATTCGACGTCTTCCTCCAACTACAATATTTCACATAAAGATTTTTTCTTCAAATAAAATTTGTTCTTCATAGTGAGTTCTTTCTTTAAGGTCAGGTACATTTTTTTGAACCGTTCAGTAGCTTTCGTGCAATATTGCATGCAATATGTGCAATTTAAAAAAAAACAAAAACAAGATTTCCTCGAAAACGGATCCAATTTTTATCTTTAATCTTTTGGTAGGGATAGTGTCAAATGCACGCTACTAGATGACATAAACGCCATATTGATCTATTCTTTTGTTGTTTTTTTTTCAAAAATTACAAAAATGTAATATTTGACTTGTCTCTCACGTCGTTAATTTTTACATGAGCGGTGATTTGTTTACATCACATTTATATTAATGAGTAAATGTGCTTTAAATAATGTCAAGTAAAGTTTCTCAAAAACTCAACCGTTTTTTGTGAAAACTAGCTCAAATTTCGCATTTGCAGAAACGTTCAAACTCCATTTTCTCAAAAATGTCTTCAAATTTTGTCTTCGAACTTGTCGAAAAGATAGTACTAATTACACTCTTTAATATGACGTAAAGTTCAATTTGAGGTATTTTTTTGTTGTTTCAGGAATTACAGAAATGTAATTTTTTTAATGATCTCTCACACCTTTAATATGCACGTTACCAGCCATTGATAAACACTGATGTATTTGTGTGTTAATATGCTTCAAATGATTTTAAATGAAGTTTTTCGAAAATTCAAAAATTTCTGTGAAAAAGAGCTTGAAATTTCGCATTTTTAGTAGCGCTTGAAAGCCATTTTCTCGAAAACGGCTCCAAATTTTTCAAAGAAAATTGCTGTTAAGTCGAGGTTTTAGTGTTCTTCAATATTATAAAATTTATATTCCCGTTCTACCACTAGGAAAGCAAAACATTAAGAAAACGTCGAAAAAAATTCAGTGAGGGCGGCGATAGATGGCAGCCTACAAGAGTGTGTGGCAAGTATGAAGAGCTAGCCGAGACCCAAGGAAATAGAAAACAAATACGAGAAAGTCTGTGCCATTCTGTAGCACCACTAGTTTTCAAAGACAACTACGTCGTCTGCAAATCTCAGTTTTGTTAATTTTCTTACATTGATAAAATACCATATCTGTCTTTCCAGTTCATTTTCCTAAATGTCTTCCAGAATACATGTGAAAAGTTTGAGAGTGATAGGTTCTCCTTGTCTGATGCGTCTTTGTTACGGGAAAGCCTTTCCTTTTGATTGTGTACGTTTTCGAACATTGCTTGTTGAGTATATTTTGGGTCGTAGACGTATATATTCCCGTGTATGCCTTGTTTATGTAAAGCCTGCAATAGTACTTGGTGCTATACACAGTCGAAAGACTTTTTTAAATTCTATAAATCTATTCTATAATTATATAAAGTGTAAGGTTGTATTCTTTGGTCTTTTCTATGATTTGGTTTAATGCCTGAAGGTGAACTGTAGTGGGAAAAACAGTCTTGAATCCCGCTTGCTCAGGGGATTGTTCATCGTCGAAATGTTTGATTAGTCTTCTTCTTATTATTTTTTAGAACAATTTATATGTATTAGACATTAAGAAATTGGTCTATTACTATTTAAATCATTTCTAAAACCCTTTTCGTGAATAAGTGTGATTATATTTTCAAACCATTCCTTTGGGATTTCTTTTGTTTTATAGATTTTGTTAAATAGTTTTTTCTGCTCCCATTGTATAACGGTGTCATTTAATGGCTGCAACCAGTTGCATGATGATACCCATTTTGATATCTGTCAGGTACGTGGTACAGGTACGTGACCAATCACAAAGAAGCTTACAAACCAAGTATTGACACTTCATTAATCATTGAGAATTTTTATAGTAAATGTTTCGTTCAATTGTGTCCATTGAAATTGTATTTAATATTACATTCTGTTTCTTAATGCTAATATATTTTATTAATATTAGTTCTTAACATGAAATATTATTTAAAATAAATTGAATTACTATTCCACTTTGATTCTATTTGACTAGCGCAGTTGTAGTAATTGAACTGTCGCGTAGTAATTGAACTGTGTAGCGCAGTTGTAGTAATTTGACTAAGGTTAAGATCTAAATGCAAGTCATTTTAGGTTATTTGTTGCTGCCGTGTGGTTGTCCTTAAAAAATGTCTAATTTAAAATGTCTGGTGAATCAACGGTGGTCTTGAGACCTCCAGAAATAAGTGTAAAAGCATAGATGGTGACGTCGAAATTACTGCAGCAATTTCTGAACACTCTAGCTGGCTGGCTGGCTGGTGAAACAAAGCCACCTGCGGTGGGTAGGGAGCTGTCCACTAGGTGGCCTTGACAGAATCCTGCATGTCAACTGCCACGAAACGATTCGATGTAAAAGTTTGACATATAAAAGTTACCATAAGTCGTAGAAAATGTACCGTATGAAACTAGATGTAATGGGTATTAATACATTCGTGTTAAGTTTACGATATTCGCTCGTTCCTCGCTCATATAGTAATATCACACTCGTGTATTAATACCCATCATTACATCATCGTTTCATAATGTACTATTGTGATCTCAGGTGCGAGTGCTGGTGAACCAATTGTCAGGTGTTCATTTAAGAATCCATCATCACCAAGTGTTTTTCTTGGCTATAATTCTATTATTGCTTATCGGACTTCGCTTATAAGGATTGGTTGTGTGGTTTCTTTGTAGCAGTATCTTCCTGTACGGCTGTACCTCTCGGATGAACATGTATACAGTTCTTTACAAAATGGAGTTGCGCTTTCAATTATGTTCTTTCTAGATGTACATTTACTTCGTCGTTTGTGTTACTCCCAGTATCCAAAGTCTTACTGGGGATAATTCTCTTTTAATAGATTTCACTGATGTGGATGATTGGATTATCTTCTTAATGAGGTCTGACTTAAAATTTCTCATGTGGTTTGTTATTTCTCATTTGACGAGCTTCTTGACGTCCGCACATTCACTTTTCTTTTGTTCACTTTTATATCTTCTGGCCTTTAGTGATTCTCTGAGCTCCATTAATTTTGGAGTGTAGCTACTCAGTTTACCATTTTTTTGCGGTGAACTTTTTGAAGACATGGTTCCATTGTGTGCTAATATACTACAAGACTTCAGTTCTTTATAGTAATGCTGTACTTTTCGGGATTTACGTATGTGTAGTTCTTCTATGCATCTTTCCAGATCTTTTGTGAATTTAATTGAGTTTATATTCGAATGAGTATATTTATTTTTACTGCAGTGCTTATTTAGATTAGCAGTTTCTAGATATTTCTATGAAAAGTAAAGACAGTTGTTATTCAGTGGCGTAGCGTCAGGGGATGCTGTGATACTGAGCATCCCCGTTTATAATATTAATAAAGAACCCTAAATACTGTATTGATAATCTTACAAGTGGCCCGTTGAGCGAAACACGTTTTATATTAATTCTAAATTGATTTCCTATGATTGAATTCGGCGGGTTGTTGAAGCTGGCCTGTGATTGCTTGGAAGCTAAAATGCTTATAATGTCTGCCGCGAGATTGCGACGAGCAATGACGCATCGCAAATGACGAGGTTCCCCTCTCCCCTCTTCACCCCTAGCCCAGAGAAACCCGACTGCTTTACTCTTGCTTACGCTTGCTTTACTGCCGACCTCTTGTTACTAGCATCCACTGCGGAAAGAGGCTAATTTGAGCAAGTTACTCGTTTGTGCACAAAAGCGCAACACACTTCAGGCGGTCAGGAAATTATCTCTCTCTCACTCGAGAGTCCCCGCTTGGTCATGGGCACAAACTGTAGAAATAGTGCCTGTCTTCTATTTCTTAATTAATATCCAAGAAATTGAATTATTCCTTAAATAGATTACATATTATTTTAGTCTGCAATGTATAAATTAACAAGTCGTCATATTACCATTCGCGTATAAGAATTAAGGCTGAGCCATTGAATAATTTGCTTTCAAGATATCGGCCGTCCTGACTGCTATGAAGATTTTGTGGGAAGCACCTACACCATCGTACCCAATCGAGATCGTGGAAGTAAACTGCGATTGTCGTAACTGTGCCCCTGACAGGAATCAGCTATTGATGGTTTCATCCAATCGAGAGCTTGAACGTCACCATAGTGACGTCACTGTAGCAAAATATAAGCTCCCGATTGGATGGCAGCGAAACAACTGATTGCTGTCAGGGGCAAAGTTACAAAAAATCGCAGTATAGTTCCAGTGTATCTGCCTTGTGATGAATTCGCCTGTTAGATGAAGTAGTTGATAGTGACATTTTGTGTGTTATTGTTGAGCATCCCCAGACATGCGAGTAACGCAACGCCACTGTTGTTACTGCTCATGATATTGTTCAATTTTAATGGAAAACTTTCATTAAATTTAAATAATTTATTTTCTTAAGAATTGTTTAAAAATTATCTTCTTTTGTTTTATATATAGTTACAATCGAAAAGAAATGAAAATATATAAACATTTCCTATTTGATCATATTTAGCAGAACGAAGATGTATTATGAATGTAGTATCGAATGTAATCGGCGTAGTGCTCCTTTGTCACCGTGCGGAACGCTACATTCGCTGATCACCACGCCATAGGGCATTTAACACGGTGCTGCGCCACTGTGTGATGTATATGTTGTGGTAGTGCCGAGAAGTGCCAAACCAATTGAAAACAAAGAAGTGTTTAATGAAATAAATTGTCAGTTCTAAGAAGGTATATCACATCAGATGCTGAAAGGTAACGATTCAGTTTGCTAACGCATCTGGCATACTCATACCTTATTAACAATTTGTACATAATTTTTGTAAATAATTTGTATAATCTATATTTCATGAATTAATGTAATTTTCAGATAGCTCTGATATGATAGCTATGCTATCGAAAAGATCTTAAGCCTCAATATACTATATTTGATACCGGGCAACATTTTTCATCTATTTATTTATTTAACCTTCAGTTGGTATCGCTGTTCAAAACCTTTAATTGGTATCGGCGATCTGTGATACTGCTTACGCTTAATTCCTCTAAATCACCGTATTAGTCGACAGCATTGAACTTATCTGCTAGCCTAAAATTAACATATGTTTATTAATGTTTATGATGATGTAAAACTTCGAGTTCGAGTCCCGGTCATGGCAGAATGTTTCACAAGTTCACGACACACACTTTGGGAAACCGGGGTAAGTCTCGTTAAAAGCGAATTAGAGTCAATGGACGGAGTGAGAACGAGTGTAGTGGAATATCACAGGGTAGGTGAGACAATATCAAGAAACGACCGGCGGAGGTGGCACAGGAGGTTCAATTGATGTTTCTGTAGTGCGTCTAGATGGGTGTTCCAGCGTTCGAGTCCTGACGGTGACAGGACTTTCCACACTAACTGGATAGCTAGGACGAATGCAGCCGCTTTTTAGAGTTCTTGCGATCAGCTGCTTTGATGGATAGTTTTCCGTGGTTTCTCCGATGCACGCCAGGCTATTTCCTGTGCAGTACCCTAACAAATAGGCCACGGATCGAACGCGATCTTTTCTTCCTGTTCCTTGTCCAATCTTCTCGCCTAGCTTACACACACACACTTACATGGACCACACTACAGAGAATGACGGGAGACCAGTCGGGAACTAAGCGAGGGCAGTACTTTGCTAGTGGGAAATACATTGTTGAGGAAAATTCCTAGCCGACGTGTAGGTCGGAGCCGGATCTCATTATCAAGCCTTGGATGAGCACCGGCACATCCTTTAAAATCATTCACGACACTTACAGGACAAACGACATCCGTTGACGCGCCCGGAATCACCAAATAATCAATGGAGTGTAGGCACACTACTTGAAGCATTTTTATTTTCCCGTATTCGGACGTATACACGGAGTGATATAAGTAGTATAGGGAAAGTTATGTAATGCTGCGCGAAAAAATGGCCAACGGCGGAAACAAATCTTCCCCTCTTTTGTGGGTCCTTGATACCCAAAAACCAATTGAAAGGAAAACGTCCTTCTGTCTGTCCGTCCGTCTGTCCATCTGTGAACATTGCTAGCTCCTAAACCATACGTACGATTTCTTCCAAAATGGATATTCCCCGGTTCATCTGATGCTAGTCAAAGCTTTGAGATTTTGAAGAAGATTCCTCAAAATTTGGAGGTACTTTATATGAAGCCTCCCGGGGATTTTCAAAATTTTCTCAAAAACGGCTCCAAATTTTTTCTTTAAATTTCTTGTATGAATAGAGTAAAATACTTATTAACATGGTATAGGTCCGATTTTTACGAATAACTCTGAATTTTCGAAAACTGTGAAAGTTTGAATTTTTCTCGGCATCTTTTTCCAACTACAAAATTGAAGATAAGAGATTTTTTCTTCAAATACAATTTGTTCTGCATATTGCGTTCTTTCATAAATGTCATGTAAATGTTTTCCAAATTTTAGTAGTTTTGTGCAATATGTGCAATTTAAAAAAATACAAAAACAAGATTTTCTCAGAAACGGCTCCAAATTATTTCTTGAAACTTTTGGTAGGGGTAGTGATAAATGTACTCTGTCAGATGACATAAACGCCATATTGCTCTATAGGTTGTTTTTTTTCAAAAATTGCAAAAATGTAAATTTTTTCACATGTTTCTCACGTCGATAATATTTACATTACGGTGATTTTTTCCCCATTATTATATTTACGAGCACATGTGCTTTAAATAATATCAAGTAAAGTTTCTCGAAAACACAATCTTTTTCTGTGAAAAGTAGCTCAAACTTTCGCATTTTCAGAAATGCTTAAAGGCCATTTTCTCTTATATGGCTGCAAATTTTTTCTTGAAACTTTTGTAACGGATAGTGCTAATTACACTCTTTAGTATAGCGTAAAGTTTATTTTGAGTTTTTTTTTGTTTTTTCAAAAAATACATAATTGTCATTTTTTTAAAGATCTCTTTAATATGCACATTAACAGCAATTTGCAAAGATTATTATATTTGTGAGTGTAAGAGCTTCGAATAACTTCAAATAAAATATTTTAAAAACTCAAACATTTTCTGTGCAAATGAGCTTCAAATTTTGCACTTTTAGTAGCGCTAAAACGCCATTTTCTCTTGAACGGCACATAATTTTTAAAAGAAAATTGCCATTTATGACTAGGTTTTTGTGTTCTTTAATATTCTGTTTCCGTTCTGAATGTTTCCGTTCTACCAATAGGAAACCGAAAAATTAAGAAAATGACAAAAAATGTACTTTTGGCGGTGATAGATGACAGCTGGCAAGAAAGAGTTTGTGGCAATTCCGGATAGCCAGCGAAGACCCAAGGAAATAGAAAACTAATACGGGAAAGTCTGTGCCATTTTGTAGCATCACTAGTTTCATAATAAATGCGTTCATTGTTGGTAGTATTTGAATCATTTATATATTCATGTTCATTCTCTTGCTCCTGTTTGATTCCAGAATCATGATCATGATCTCTATAATTACATGTTATATCGTAGTTTTGGTGACACCAGGCAAAAAATATACTTAACGCAATTGGTACCGGCGGTATCTCATACCGCACAGCACAAAAATATTACATAATTATGAAAAGAAATCAGTAGTGAAGCTCTAACTTTGTTCAAAGATAGATCTATACTAAGAAGGAAGGTACTGAGTCGCTGGACATGTAGACACAACAATCTGCACAAGTGTCAACTTGCCTGCGCAGTATGTCAGATCGCGATACCAATTGAAGGTTAAGGTATTCACACAAAATTTCATTGCATCACTGCTTCATTATAATAGTCTAGATCTTCGCCTAATAATTTTTGATTTTAAGTACTAAAAAAGAAAAAAAATAACTAATTTTTCATTTTTGAGAGTATTTGCTATGTTGATCTAAAGATACTGGAATGAAGATAAATATTATGAATATTTTATATAATCTAAATTTATAAATTTTACGGTGATTAATATTATTAAAAGTTAAGCATTTATAATATTTTTATTTGTTAATAAAGAACTATTTTTTTATAGTTTAGCTGAACGTATCAAAATTACGTTGCATTATCCATTCTGTTTTTGAACACGGAAAATCTTTTGCGCGTAAAAATAATATTTCATTTTTAGAATTATAACCTAGAAACATGATTTGAATTGTGGGTAATTCCTATTTAGCATACGTTATACAGAATGCATCTGATACTGCGCCGCGATAAATTTGATGGCCGTCTGAAGTGGCACTTAAAGTCGTGTTATTGTACTAAAATGCTTCTCCACCTCGATAATCGTACGATGTGCCCGCAAATTACATGTCCATCAAAGTTTCGATAATGATTTGACGACCTGGAGGCGTGTCACTCGTATACACGAATTGTAGGCTATCACCTGAGACTTCTCCGCTCAAAACAGTTACACCCACCTTTCCCACCCACAATGCTTAATTGAATGTCCAATGACACTGGCATAATACAATAATAGGGAAGAGATATATAAAGTCTCTGTGAATAAGCTTTCTTGTCGGCTGTTTCCAAGAGAAGCTCTCATACGTTTCCCAGTGAAGTAAAGTAAGATTACATATTAGAACAAAGCATAAAATCCGAAAAAGAAGTAACAATTCTTTCCAAAAGCAGTGAAAGACCTTTTTTTGGATAGCATAATTTCAATGTACAAGTTGAAATCAATGAATTAACGGGGAAAATCTTGAATTGTTCTGGAATTATAATATTTGAACAAATCATAATAGTTCATTAATGGCATTTGGTCATTAGGAGATAAAAATATTGATAAAAATATACATACTTTGTGCATTACGAAAGATCTTTAGGTGATCTCAAATGGAAGGGCACACATAACAAGAGAAGGCACACATCCAAAGTATTCTTAAATGTTAATATTTGTTTTTCATCGAAGTGAGTCACATCTCATTTCTGCACCAAGCTATCCACAAATATGAACAAGAAGTATACAAGTACAGTAACAAGATTACCTACACTGCCACCAAAATGGAGTTGTTTGTTTATTGATAATATTTTCATTAGTTGTATTTTCCATAAATTCGAAGTAGTTTCTGCATTTTTTCATTCTGATGAATTCTTTTTCTAATTAATATTCTTTCGGTAAAGTATTCTTTATTCATACCAGCCCCAGCACACGCAAAAAACTGATAGATGACAAAGAAAAGATGTGAACGGAGTAGCGCAGCTAGAAGTGCTTTGGTTTCGTCAACTGTTTCCTGAAGTTCTCTTTTTTGCCGCTACAGGTTCCTCTTCCCGTTGGATTTTATTGTAAAGCGTAAGTATCTGTCGTAGTCGTTCCCGTTCGCGGGCTATTGTAAAGCGGTCTTCAGGGATGTCACGCTAAAATAGAAGCTAAGTTCGTCCCAAGAGTAGTGTGTATAATGTATTTAAATTTCATGTTAGTAGGTTCAGTAGATCCTCACGGGTGGCCCATTGGTTAGCATGCTGGCATTTAACGGTGCAACCCCGGGTTCGATACCCGGTCGAGGCAAATTATAACTGTGCGTTTTGCCTTCTTTACAAATGTACCAGTAACTATTTCTGTGTGACGATGAGAAATCCTGCCCTAAGGTTAAGAACACCACTACACAGTGAAGAGATGCCTTCGTGCTAACCACACGAGCTCCTTATCCCATGGCCGAGAGGCTGGGTCACCGCTGACCAAGACCCCTAGCGGGCAGTCGATCCAAAGGACAGAACAGGTTTGTTAGTTTTTTTGTTAAACCAATTCATACAAATGGACTGACCGTACAATTGATTTGACGTGAGATACTTTATTAATCGAATAAGTAAGTTCAAAAAAGTGTTTAAAAGTTGAAAGTTTGAACATTACGAACATTCCGGTTTATTTATCTGTATTATTTCATTTGTGAACAGAAGTCTATCAAATGATTTTCAGTAAAATTTCTCGAAAACTCAGTAGATTTCTCTGAAAATGAGCTAAAAATATTGCATTTTTAGAAGAGATGAAACGACATTGTCATAAAATCGGTGCCAAATTTTCAAAGGAAATTTGCACCTAGAACCACTTTTACTTCTATTTAAATAACTGGTGGTGCTACAGAATGGCACAGACATTCTCGTATTAGTTTTCTATTTCCTTCGGTCTCGGCTAGCTATTTGGAATTGCCACATACTTGTGCCAACTGGTATCTGTCACCGCCCAAAGTCCATTTTCTGACATTATCGTATTTTTGTGGTTTCCTAATGGTAGAACGGAAACATCAATTTTGAAATATTAAGGAACACTAAAACCTTGACGTACCATACGTACGATTTCTTCCAAAATGGATATTCCTCGGTCGATCTGGTTCTAGTCAAAGCTTTGAGATTTTGAAAAAGATTCTGTAAAATTTGGGGATACTTTACATAAAGCCCCCCGGACATTTTCAAAATTTTCTCAAAAACGGCTCCAAATTTTTTCTTTGAACTTTTGGTATGGATAGTGCGTAATGTATTTTATGAGATGACGAAATGCCATTTTTCTCAATTCTTTTGTTTTTTCAAAAATTGGAAAAATGTAATTGTTTTGACTTGTCTCTCACGTCGTTAATATTCACATTAGCTTCGATTTTTTCTCGTTATTATATTTACGAGTACATGTGGTTTAAATAATGTCAAGTTAAGTTTTCTGTAAAAAGAAACTCAAAATTCTACATTTTCAGAAACGCTCAAACACCATTTTCTCAAATATGGCTGCAAATTTGTTCTTGAAACTTTTGTAATGGATAGTGCTAATTACACTCTTTAATATGACGTAAAGTTTATATTGGGGTTGTTCTTTTTCAAAAATTACGCTATGTAATTTTTTTGAAAGATCTCTCACATCTTATTACGTACATTACTAGCAATTTGTAAACATCATTATATTTGTTAATGTAAGTATTTTAAATTACTTGAAATTAAGTTTGTTGAAAACTCAAAAATTTTTTGTGAAAAAGAGCTTCAAATTTCGCATTTTTAGAGGTGCTTAAACGCTATTTTCTTAAAAACAGCTACACATGTTTAAAAGAAAATTGCCATTTAAGATGAGATTTTACAGTTCTTTAATATTCTTAGAATAATATTTCCGTCCTACTATTAGGAAAGAGAAAAATTAATAAAATGTCAAAAATGTATTTTGAGCGGCGATAGAAGGTAGCTGGCAAGAGTATATGTCAAGTCTGTATAGCTAGCCGAGACCAAAGAAATATAAACCTAATACGGGAAAGTCTGTGCCATTCCGTAGCGTCACTAGTTTTTCTTAATTTATCAACTGGTTTTATCCTCTTTTTCGTTATCAAGTCCCGGCAACAAATTTTTTTCTGTCGATAATTCGCCGTTATTTCGCGCAGCATTTTATAACTTTCTCTATACTGCTTATATTACTCCGTATATACGTATGTACACAGGAAAGTAAACAGGGACACAAAGAGAAAAGAACACAGACGGGAAAAAAGAGACAGGGGGGAGAAAGGCAGATGGAAAGAATAGACAAAGGGGGAAAACAGAGACAGAAGGAAAAACAGAGAGAGGGGGAAAGAGTCACAGAGGGGTAGAAAGACTGATTGTTTTTCTTAACTTGCCTATATTTCTTGCACAATTACACAAAATTGGGGGAGGGGCACATTTTTCAAAAATTGAACATAAACTATTTTTGAGATGTAAGGAACAAATTTCATTAAGAAAATAAACTCTATCTTCAATATTATACTTCGTAGTTGTATGTAGACGCCTACATGAAAATTGCACTTCTGCCATTGCAAACAAATTTGGGATTTCAACGAACGAGAAGTCTGTACCATTTTGTTAGCTGTCCTTTATGTCACCGATGGAAAAATTTAAAAAGAATTTGCTGCTATTTTTAAAAAAAAGTTAAAAATTTTTTTGATGCTTACTGTAAATACCCTCAAAAGACAAAATATCCGTTTGAAACGCCCAAAGCCACGAGTTCATTTAGGTAGACCGGGGAATATCAAATTTGGAAAAAATTGGTGTGAATGGTTTAGGCCGTTGGACGTTTTGCCGTCAGTAGATTTTTCGATTTCGACGAACATGATATCTACACCTATCTTTTTAAAGTTCTTCACACTATAAAAAAAGTAAAAAACGACGGAGTCATTTTTTTTGTTGAAAATTTGGAAAATATCCGAGAGACTTCATGTAAAGTACCACCGCAATTAAAATATCAGTTTCAAATTCAAATTGCCGCGACATCACTCAGATCGATTGGGGAATATCAATTTTAGAGAAAATCGGCTGAACTCTTTAGCCTCTAGCGTTGTTCACAGACGGACGGACGGACAGAGAGATATGTTTTACCGTCATTCGACTTTTCGGGATCAATGACTCACAAAACATGGATTCTGGCTACACCAAGGGGGGTTATAGGATTTTTTTCAAAATATAGCAACTGGATTTATCCACTTTTTCGTAATAATGGCTCTGTAATAAGAGTTTTTCTGCCCCAAATTAAATGTTGTTTTTGGATACTGTGGAGAACGTTGAAGACAATGGTGTAGGTTTCAGTTTCGTTAGATTTCCTGATTTTTCAAAATTTGGTAAAATTCAAACATTTTTCTCCACTTTCCTGATACTACTATTAAGAAGATAAATTGTTTTTCCTAATAAAATGTATTCGTCAAAAATGATCTTCAAATCAGACAAAACACAAATTTTCAAATCTAAAAGTATTGTTTGTAATTTTTCGTGAAACCGGCAATTTTTAAATTTTATAAAATATTATTTTCTCAGAAACGGCTCAAGATATTGAATTGAAAATTTTCGAGGTTTGAAACAAATAACGTTAAAGGAAGTGGATCTGTTTCTATTTTCCTTGTTTACTAATGTTACAGCCTGATGATGGGAGTAAATATTTAACTCCCGAAAGAGTAAAGAGAAGAGGTTCAAGAAATATTAATGAGTTTTTTATATTAACTTAAAAGTTATTGACTGCCTATAGTTAATAAGAAAGGCCACATTACTCATACTTATGTACTTCAATATTATAATTATATTGTACTTATAAATAACTATGCTTACACGATTTTTAGTTCGCGACTCCATTCACAATTGTTGCTGAGTCGAATCTTGAAAATAAATATTGTTTAAGCAATAAATTTATTTTAAATTAAGTTCATTAAATTAAGTCATTTAATTGAGTTGAAAGTGAATAGGAATGGATCGTTTTGCTTTGCATGCTAAAGGGAGGAAATTAGTAATTCAAGTAAAAACGAGTAAACTTGATGAATGTAACAATATTATGTTTTAATTTTATTTTTTTTCCATTTGCATTTTGTTGCTAGCAGTATATCAAGTATACCGCTTTGCAAAATGTATATACAGTATATCAAGAATACCGCTTTGCAAAATGTATATATCGTACGAAGCCAGCGGCCATTGTCGCATTGACAACGCCGCACTGGCACTAGAAGGCGGTAGTGACGGTCGCCGCTGGTTCACATTATTATAAATTAATAATTTTATTTACGGCTAGAATACGCATTGCGAATCGTTGATACATTTATGTGGAATGTGAATACACTGAATTTAATGGTAGAAATTCATTTTCGGTTAAAAGTTTGAAGGGGTTTGTAAAAAAATATACTATGTATTTTTCACACTTCGTTTGTTTAAGAATTTTTCAATTGCTAGTTGAAGTGTAAGACAGAAATTGTCACATAATTTTATTACATAACCCTTAACAATATTACAAGAAAGTATGTGCTGTTGCATCACCACTAGTTTATATTATTTCACTTTTCTTGAATACTAACGTTACACTATACACATAATTTTGTAGTAAAGAACCTGAAGCGCTACTACTGTCTTCACTTGC
Source organism: Acheta domesticus (assembly GCA_031308135.1). Lineage (NCBI taxonomy): Eukaryota > Metazoa > Arthropoda > Insecta > Orthoptera > Gryllidae > Acheta > Acheta domesticus. The sequence goes on along the minus strand of JAHLJT010004567.1, from coordinate 76,870,134 downwards.
TGAGTCCTTGGCAAAATGGATGGCAGCCGATCACGAAACAGTTACAGCTTTTACTGTTACATATACACTTTTTACTGTTTTTGGACCAAATAAATCACATAAATCAAAAACATTACGTTGAACGAAGCCAGAAGGGGTTGTTGAAAACCAAAACCATGCATTAAATTGTTTTTGATAAGGTGCTGTTGCCATTTAAATACTCTGTGAAAAATTGTGTCGCTTCATAGCATAAAAAGTGACAATCGTAGTCATGGCTTTAAAAAATTATTGATTGGTATTATTACTTGTTTTTTCCCATGTAAGAGTACAGACTCAATTTGTGATTTTAATAAAGCACACGCATGCTTTGTAAAGTTTTGTACTTAGCCATAATAAATTATATTTTAAAAGAAGAGTCATAATTTATAAATGAGCTAAGAAAAGAGAGGAGAACTTCCAGCTAGTCGCTAAGTCCACTGCAAGTTGAAAAAGATTGGCTGGGTTTTCTTCAGGGGTTATATATAGGGCACGATGCAAAGCAAAATATTTCTGATGCTGATTCGGAGAAGATAGCTAACGTAGTCATGGGAGGATACTGAAAGTGTAAATAAATGAGCAATGCATTTCAAACACAAAAGGAAATATGGATTCGAAAAGAATCTTCCGGAAAAAGGTTTTTTTAAATAGAATTCAAAGGTATAAATATATCAATAAACTGAAAACAAAATATGCTCTGTCATCACAAATATGCTTAAAATGCACAAAACAGTATATATTAATTCCAGACCATAAGAAATAATGTTGTGTTCTTTATGCATATCGTTATGTTCAAGGAAACTAGTGGAAACAGCTACTTAATATTGAAATAACAAATTAATTGTTAACGAAATAAAAACTGTTTCAATGCATTTTTGCATTTCAAATCGGCAATCGCATGTTCCACTGAAAATGAACAATATGCAATTATACTGCGATTTCTCTAACTTTGCTCCTCAAGGCCACTCAAGTTCTATCATCACGATGGAATATCACACAGCATTTCGCGTCTTTCTCGGTCTCGCCGGTAGAAGTCGCATGATCGAAGGCACTGTTTAATACGATCGCGATCATGCGAATTCTAGCGGAACGACTTAGAAAGATGCGAAATACCGAGATATATTCCATCGTAAAGATGGGATTTGAGTGGCCTTGAGGGGCAAAGTTAGAAAAATTGCAGTATCGCTGATGTTAAGGTAACGAAATTTCTAGGTTTCTCAATTCATTCAAACCTCAAATGGAATGTACATATAACAGAATTAAACACTAAATTAAGTTCTTTATGTTACGCATTCAGAATTCTTTCAAATTCTGCCAACCTTCATGCAGCTCGTTTATTTTGCAAATGTACATTCCCGCCTGTGATATACTATAATATTCTGGGGATGCTCATCCTGTAGTACTCAGATGTGCTGCGCAAACGTGCACAGATAATCTCCTCCGCCATACGTCATACGCAGTTTTACTTTTTTGACCAAATAAATAAATATGACATAAAGTTCAACAAATAATATTGCATTTTCTATGCGAGCGCAGTGATGCAAAAACTATGTGCATTCGCGTGGCGAATAATATCAATTCTTGGCAAAAACACTTATTTCCATCTGTATTCGGATTTCAACTTGTTTATCGATTAGTCATAGTACATCATACACAGTTGATAAATAACTAAAATACTAATAAATTAATGAAATGACTAATATTCTACGATTTGTATTATTAAGTTAATTTATTGCCGCCTTTTTATATATTGAGACCGCCTCAAACGAAGCGCAGAAATAAAACCCTTAAGTTTATAATAATGTGATTCAATGTGTTTATTTTTAAAAAATTATAAATTAGTGTCAGTGGTCAAACTCATCATAACTATAATAAACATTTACAAGAGTAAAAAATGAACCCTTTAACGTTCAATAGCCGAGAAATGCAACGTGTTTATTATGTAACAACATAATCCTTACGTAATAATAAATCCTTAAGTTGTGGAAACTCTTATTTAATTTTCAACACACAAAATGTTTACCCAAAAAGCGGACCTACTTTGTATAGATAAACAATAATCGACGTTCTATTATATTGCTTTATACTAGTAAGAAGGAAAGTCTATAATACGGAATGTATTGCTGGTGACATGCTGCAAAATGCGTTTCCTTTTGAGTAACCTTTGATTTAGTGAAAATAGGTATGCACTATGGAGCCGCGGTGGCTCAGTGGTAGGGCACTGGCTTTCCGACCTGGAGGATCCAGGCTCAAATCCCAGCGTAGGCTTGGATTTTTTTTTATCTGGTGCTTTTCCTTCAGGTCGGCTCTGGAGCCGACTCAGCCTCCTTTCCAAGTGAGTGCCAGGATCTTTCCCAGGGGTAAAGGCGGCCGGAGCGTTGTGCTCGCCACGCAACCTCCTTTTGCCGACGGCGACGAAAAGCTGGTGTCCCACCTTCACCTCCCCCTAGGATCACATCGGCCTGTGCGCAATGCACAGGGTTTTCAACCTAGGTATGCTCTATACCTCACAATTCGGACAAAAATTATGGATTATAAATTTTCATTTCGAATCATTTCTAAAAGGTTTAATTGGAAGCACAAGCTCGCCTAAATAAAACATCTGCCATCATCTCGACATTCAACAACAATGAGCTTCTCAAAAGTTGATTACGGCATTGTTGCGCAATTATTCTTTGCGAATTTTTTTAAAGAAATATACCAATACATTGAGAATACAAATTGTTGAATAAAGTAAAAAGTAAAAGTGCTGGAAAGAAAGAATTAATATTGGCATTTTCAAAACAAAATTATAATTAAAATTAAATTAATAGGGGAAAGTAGAACCACACTGATCCAAGTGACATTTTGTCCTTTTTTGACCTTTTTGCATGGATACATGGGAGTAATTATACATTTTCCTGCCACAGTGATCCAAGCGCAAAAACAATTATCTTCTGTAGGAACTTCCCTTCTCCCACGCTTCCTTGCACTAAACACAAACGCGTTTCCCTCGTTTTCTCTAAATGATGAGAATGTCACTTGAATCAGTAATGTTCTCGCTAATTATTTTTCCTATCATTCATTATTTTTTTTCTCGTGGCCCGTAGTTGGTGGGACACCAGTATCAATTTCATTAATTTCAAGCCGAAATTACGCAAAACCTATTTTTTTTAAAAAGTAGGCATTTTTTAAAGAGCTAATTCTGTACAACAAACTGTGTCTCAGACAAAAAACTCTATCTTCAATTTTGTAGTTTTGATTTTTTTTTTTCAATTTTCGACAAAAGTCGAGCAATATCCGAAAATGGGACTAGCGCCATATTTCATATGTTCCTATATTACATATGTGGGGAAGATTTAAGGAAAAAAAATTAGACCGTTTTTTTTAAATGGCGTGAAATTCAAGAGCACATTACACAAAATCTACTCTTTTTTCAAAATATTGTACATAGCCTTTTTTAAAGAGCTAATTTGGTACAATAGACTTTTTCTGAGATAAAAATCTCCATCTTCAATTTTGTAGTTTTGAAATTTTTATTTGCAATTTTCAGAAAACTAAGTGATCCCCGAAAATGGGACTAACGCCAGATTTTTACTCTCCCTTATTACATGTGTGGAGAAAATTTAAAGGAAAAATTTGGAGCAGATTTTTAGAAGCAATTTAAAAATTGCTTATATTTTGGGCAAAAGTACACGAAAACTACTCATATTTTCGAAAAGTTAATTATGACTTATGTAGTATTATAGTTGTACGAAGTCACCGAAATTTTGAATTTTTGTTATTTTCGAAAAATTAGGGATTTCAACGAAACAAGACCTGCACCATTCTCTTAAGCTTCTATTACCCTACCCGAGGACAAAGCATAATCAAAAAATTAGGAGCCTTTTTTTGAAAATTTTGAAAATGTTCGAGGGGATTCATGTAAATATCCCTCAAATTTAAAATATCGGTTTCAAATTCCAGGAGCGGTGCATCAGCCAGGACGATTGTGGAATATCAATTTTGGAGTAAATCGGCTGAACGGTTTATGCGCTGGCGTTGTGCACAGACAGACATACAGACGGTTTTTCGGTATCAAGGACGCACAAAACATTGATACTGGCTACACAATGGGTAGAAGATTTTTTTCTATATTTAGCAACTGGATTTATGCACTTTTCGTTACGAGGGCACCGCAACAAGAGTTTTTGTGTCGAAAATTCCACGCTTTTCCGGCGTACGATTACAATACTTTCTCTTGATACGTAGTATGGGCAGAAAAGTAAAAATCCACAAATGAGGAACATATGCAGCTTATTGATTGCACTCAATTAAAAACAGGCCTACTGGAAATTTGACAAATTGATTCAAATGCAATCGACAAAAGACACCAAATGTTAATTTTACGATTTAATTTTTTTTCTTCAATTTTTTAGGTGGATCCTTTTTCTCGAAGTATGTGTATCCCCGAAGTTCGTATATTTTGATCTTGAGCCGGATGAAGTGCAAATTAGCTTATAAGACGTGACTAAATTATGTGAAATAGTTTATAATGAGAAATATAAGATACGATGTAATAAACAGAAATCAGTATGCATATGGGATATTTGTAAGTCTAGTGAGGGACAAGGTCCGTAGTTTGGACTTTCATAGTGTCAGTTGTAAATTTCTATTTACGCGGCACTACTTAACTTCATTGTTTTTCTCAGATGACACTTTGCTATATTTCCCAGTTGGGGCGATGAGAATCTGGCCTTCAGCCTACGCAGTTCACAACCCTGAGTCTGAAACAAAACAACATTGAGTCTGTGCAAAGCATAACTTCTTCCACATTTTTATGAAAAAATATCTCAAACATTTAAGATGCTTCACAGCTCAAATGATCACCGCCCTTTAACCAGCACCCCATGAGTAACATCAACATTATCCGGATAATGTCCGAATTTATCCGATTATTATTCCTACAACTTTATCCAAACCATCTGGATAATATGCAAATTAACCCGTTAATTCGCAAATTATTCATATTTCGGACTTAACCAGTAACACGAAACACAGTAATCACAAAAATAAAACAATATTATATTTTCTTTATATGTCAAATTTGGGTAACTCAATTCGTTATTCGTAGAAACGACTGATATATCAAAAGTCTGTATTGCTACAGCACTTGCTTATGGCGAGTGAATGAATATGTCGAAACTTTTCCAAAGAAGTGCTCACAACTTCACAGACAACGAGCAAAGGCATTTGTCTACAATTTCGGGGGTCAACTGCTCTGTCTCTCAGCAGTTTTCTGCGCTATGCGCGTGCTATTTTGAGACGGTCTTCAGAGCTCTGTGAAATGGCGGGGTTCTCTCAGAAAGGTGCTTCAGGAGAAGGAGGGAAGAGACGTTCGTGTTTGCAAGGCCGCTGTGTAGAAACTTCGGGCGAGCATTTTAAAAGCGCCGTGGAAGTGGCCTTTCTGGGCATTCAGTGGAGTGCTTTGTACGCGAAACGCTTTTTCATCTTTTCTCGATAGAATCTTTCCTCCTCCCCTTTTCCCACTTGTTGCATATTTTTGGGTGAAGCTCGTCCACATTCACATCTGCTGTCATAATAATAAATGGTTTCAGGGTATCCCCGAATATTTATTAACTTCTGATTTGGTATTGTGAAAAATCAAAAAATATAAAATTATTTCAATTCTTTCTGTTTTATCGTATTTTTACTTTCTTTCTACTCCTTACACAGTATCGAGAAAGTATTGTAAAGCTTCTGGAAAACGGCGAATATTTTACACAAAAATCTCTTATTGCGGGGCCATAGAAACAAAAGATGGATAAATATTTTCCCTATATATAGCTAATTACTTCCCCTAACACGTTGTGTATACAGAATCCATGTTTCGTGAGTCATTGACGCCGAAAAATCGATTAACGGCAAAGCATCTGTCTGTATGATCGTCCGCCAGTCTGTCCGTCTGTGACCAACTCTAGCGCCCTGTTCAGCTGATTTTTTTCAAAATTAATTTTCTTCAAAATTGAATCCGCAATCAATCTGACTGATATCGCGATCACTGTAATTTGAACTTATATTTTAATTCTGGAAGGTACTTAACATGAAGTCTCTTGGACATTTGCAAAATTTTCAAAAAACAGCACCAAATTTTGTTCTTGTTAGCGTAATGGACGATTAAAAGAATGATGCAGATCTTAGTTTCGTTGAAATTTCTGATATTTTGAAAATTTCAAAACTTCAAAAAAATTTGGGGTCTTTCTACAACTGCACTTTTGAAGATAACGATTTTTTCCTTAATGAAATATAGTTTCCGTAAGACAGATCTTGAAATGAAGTCACATTCAATTTTTCGAATAATATGAGTCGTTTTTGTGTAATTTTGCACAAAATATAGGCAATTTAGAAAATATTCTTGCTCAAAAACTGCTTCAATTTTTGTCTTTAAATTTTTGTCTTTAAATGTCTAAAAATCTCTCCGTTTTTTCGAAACTTGCAAAAAGTTAATATTTCGAAACTACAAAATTGAAGATAGAGAATATTGCCTTAGACAGAGTCTATTGTAAAATTTCACCTTTTCAAGAAGATCATGTATACGTTTTTGAAAAAACGAGTTGTTTTCGAGTTGCATTTGTGTTCGCTTGTTTTCACGTTTACGCATTTCTAAACAAAATATTTTCTCAAAAATCATTACAGATTTTTTTGTTTAAATTTTTTCACGGATAGAAGAAGGGACTTATAAAATAATGGAGGAAGTCTCGTTTTTGTTGAACTCTCCGTATTTTTGAAGATTGCCTTTATTCCTGTCTCAGATACATTGTTTAGAGAACATGCTCAAATCTACTCCTTTTTTCGGAGTTCTAAGGCCACATTTTCTAGAAATTCCGGGAGAACATTCTGCAGGAACATGAGGTAGGCAGTCGGCAGTGAGATGATCCAGGAGTACATACGGCCCGATTATTTAATCACACAAAATGCCGTCCCAGACATTTACTTTCCACCGAAACTGTTGGCGTCGCAGCCGTGTAATAAGTGGATTTTCGTGTGCTCACCAATGGCAATTGGGCGCATTGAAGACTCCGTCTCGATTAAATGTAGCCTCGTCGGTCTACAACACGAGTGCAGTGAATTCGCCATCGTTTGCGTTGCGGCGTAGCCCTCGTAGCGCCTCTGAACTAAAGAGAATTGGCCTTAAGCTTGTCCTTTTTCCAAACTCTTTACAATGGGTAATTTGTAATTAATTTAGTCAATTGTTGCTACGCAAATGTTCATTTCATTGTATACATGATTTTTTCTAAAAGAGTATAATATTCTTATATATTATATAAAATTTATTGCATTTATGATTTCGGTACACAGTTTTCTTTAAAATCGATTCTGACACTGAGGAAGAAGGAAACATGTCAGCAACAATCAAAACTAAAATATGATCACATAATAGTACATTATGAAACGATGATGTAATGATGGATATTAATACACGAGTGTGATATTACGATACGAGCGAGTATCGTAAACTTCACACGAGTGTATTAATACCCATTACGTCGAGTTTCATACGGTACTTTTTCTACGATTTATGGTAACTTTTATAAGTTAAACGTCTCCACTGAATCGTTTCCTGGCAGTCGACATGCAAGATTCAGCCAAGGCCACCTAGCGGACACTCTACCCTACACTCGCAGTTGGCTTTGTTTTACCACAGCGCTTGCGAGCGATTACAAAGGTTGCGACAATAATATTCCGACGTCACCATTTTCGCATTTTCTCTCATTTCTGGAAACGGCAACACCACTAGAAAGAACTACCATTCACTAAATATTTTAAACTAAAGAATTGGCCGGTTTTTAAGGACAACCAAACGGCAGCAGCAAATAACACCAAACGGGTTGCGTTCAGATCATAACGTCACTCAAATGTTCTCTGCAATAACAACCACTGCGCTAGTCAAATAGGATTAAAGTGACATTACCATCCAATTTATTTTAAATGTCACGTAAAAATTGCTACTGATAAAAGAAATTAAAACTGAGAAGCATAATATGATATTAAATGCAATTTTAATGTACACACTCGAACGAAACATTTACTGCACCGATTCTTAATGATTAATGAAGTACCAATACTCGGTTTGTAAGCTTCTCAGTTATTGGTCAAGAACCTGTATCATAATGAAAATTGTATCGAAATGGCTATCATTATGCAACTGGTTGCAGCCAACCAATGACAGCATTATACAACGGGAGTAGAAATAATTTTTTTTAGTAGAAAGTACGTTAAAAAGCAATTGAGTGCTATCAGTGAATGCACACAAAAAATTGGACAGGATAATATAAAATACGTGAGTATTATTTAACGCTTCCTTCCTTCTGAGAAATTGCAAAAAATTACTTGTTCCCTTTCTCCTCAATCCGATTCAATGGATGTTTATTCCATTTCTCAGTCTGATTGCCCATGTTCTAAAGCCGAAGAAAGTAAAATAAGTAAAAAAGTACTATCCCCCCTCAAAAATATCAAAAAGATGCCCGACTCATTAAACTATTTAAGAGGCGCAAGAGCTGCATGTTAGATAAGTAAAGTGTAATTGCAAAATGTCAGAAAGTGAGTGATAGTTTATTGTACAAGTCGAGAAAACGCAGAGATCATAATGACACAGCTGAAGCACGCTACTGATGCTTTGAGTCGTAAAATGCGGTGACGCAAGGATGTCACCATTCGGGTGCAGAACCACATGAGGATCCCTACCGTCTCGAGGGTATCCGCGAATATCCACTATCTGGAGAGTCTGCGCGGTGTAGTAAATGGAGGGTGTTTTATGGATGAGGCTCCGACTCGGGTGTGTCGGCCGGGGTTAAAGCAGTTCCGGAAAAGGGGTGAGGGAGGGACTTAACCGAGCGAACGGAAGATTTCTCTCGGAAGACCGCCATGTAGGTATCGATTCCCTTATTTTCTTTAGAGGCTCACCGAGTGCTCATGAATAAGAGAGGACCCGTGCGAATGAAATCGGCCAGGGGAAATAATAAATCATTTGAAGAGGTGGGATATGGAGTTTCAATGGGTGAAAGTTGAGTTTATGAATATGAAAATCGGTTACATTTGTGGGACGTGTCTTCCAGGTTTTCAAGCGTTTCGGGATCTCTGCGTCCAGTGAATCAAATAAAGGAAATGCGGCTAATAAGTCTTTCATACCTTAAAACTATATTATATGGAGGGGAGAACCGCAGTAACTTGTATTTTCTGTTGGGGAGAGAATGGGCTTCGTGTATTTGGAACCTAACTCTCCCATTGTGGCGCACGTAGGTAGTGGTGGTTGTATATGACAATTAATACCTTGCCTGATGTCATAATATTGGATGCCTTTAGTTGCCGAATATGATTTCTTTAATTGAATAATAATGTGTGTATTATGTGCCTCTGCAAACTACGTTTCAAAAAGAAACTTTTGTTGATAATTTCACATCTTTGCATTTAATTTGAAAAGATGTGTAATTTTCAATTTAATTAAACTTGCATTGAAATTGTGAATACTGTAAAGCAAGAAAAAAATGAGAAACTGTTGCCGTAATTCCTCTCATCAAAACCTAGAGGCTTTTAATGCATTAAATGTCCACTGGCATAATTGGTGTTATGATTTTCGTTTTAATAGTGATAATACGGTTCGGCATTTCCTTTCGTAGATAACAAATTAATTTTCATTGATGGATTGTGAGATGAAAATCACACTTTCACATTTGACATGTTTAAATCACAATCGTAATTATTGTGGTTTATGGTCGTTTCTATGAGTAAGAGGCCACTGTGATGAAAGCGAGCGAGGAACGCAATCGCGCTTCACGTGAATGGGTGAGGAGATCGCGGGACCAATCGCTGGGCTTCTCGCGCCTGATAAGCCGTAGATATGAAAAGCATTAAATTTTGAATGTATCACTGCGACATGATAAAGGGCGCAATGAAATCAGATTAGTGATAAGAACGCAATCGGGATAATTATCCGGAAAATGACAGTACAGTAGGCGGGATTTTGCCAAAAAGTTGCTATAAAACGTTCGGGTATGATTTGTTCACTTTGATATTACTACGTTTAATATCACATACGAGTATTATTCCAAGGACTTTGCAATTAAAATTATTATTTTATCAACTTTGGACGGAATAATAGTTATTTTTTCATTTTTGCACAGTCTTATTTTGAACAATTTACATTGAATGTAGAGTCAATAGATCATTTATTATCATATCTAACTTCGAGATTTTAATTGACCCTTAGTAGTACGAAGCACATAATTTTAAAACGTGCCTGTAAATTTTTCCAAGGTGTGATCAAATGTAGAAAAGTAATTTAAAAAATACTCGGCCTTGTAAAATCACGAAGCAATAAAATGGAAAAGAGAGTACCGTAAACATATTAATTTTTGCTAAAGACTTAAAACTTTTTTCACTAAAATTGCTTTGCAAGGCAAAATTTTATATCTTTTATCTTGCCTTTTTAAGTTCTATAGGGTTGCTATTGTGTAAAGAATACTTCTGGAAGCATTTGCATTACTGAACATTTTACTCGTTCGGAAGGTGTGTGAAGGCCGTAAGAACACGCAAGGACCATTAATCAAGTTTAATGCGAGCTGTTAACAGGTTAGTTAATGGACCCATAACTTCTCTCGCGATAGTACTTTACAAGTACTTCATGCGAATGTGCAGTAAAGTTTCGCTTAGGCGACTGAGCTGACTGTATTATTCATAGAAGCGTACTTTTCGAAAAGACAATTTATATGTTAAATATTGTTCCGTGTATACTCGTTATTTTATTTACCTTTTCGTTGTTTTAAACATTTCAAATGTTTCTACTGTACACACCTTACACATTTGTCATTTAACACCAAGTATATGCACACTTCATTAATTTTTAACATTGTTTTTCTTTGTTTTCAAAATTGTCGTTTTTCTCTCCGTGATATATCTGGTCTTCACAATATTTACTGAATATTAGAAAATATTCAAACTACATTTAATTGAGGGTCAGTCGTTTCTAGTCGTCACAAACTATGAATTGCGAAAATGAACTGGGATGTGGTACATGTTAAATTTCGAGCGTGGTACATGCTAAATTTTATAGTTAAAGATGACATTTTTTCTAAAATATATATTAATTTGAAGACATGGCTCATTAACTATCCTCAGTAAAATAAATTCTACTGATGTGAAGGGTTTAAATCTTATAAAATTTTTGTTCCAATATTTGATTAATTATTTTGGTACAAGGAACCCACTTTTTAAAAAATAATGAGAATGAGGAAAGTATAGAACTTTCTGTTACTAAAATGTTTCCTCTTCAAACTGTTCAAAGCATCATTCAACCCGACCGGGAGCGCGGTTCCCTTGTGTTCCTTCACCCAAGTGTTGCGTGTAAAACTTCTTGCCCAAACGAAGAGACAAGTTTTAAACTCAGTATTTTCTATTTTTTATATTGATTGATTTTAATTGGTGTTTCGGGCACGACCATTGCTAAGGCCGTTGGTCTGGTAGTAGTGCATGTTTTTCTTTGAGAGGTGGCGGTGATCTTCCCCCGCTGGAGCTAGTGCCAACCTACCCATGGGCTAGCGAGAATTTTCTCCAACCAGGTACCTTCCACCAGCGGGGCACCGCCCCAGCCGGGACAAGCTCCCGAAATATCTAAGAGTGTTGCACATGTAAATGTGTGGGTGTTAGTAAGGGGTGAGGATAGAAGAACTAAGAGGAAGGAAAGATTGCGTGTGATCGGTGACCTGTTGGTAGAGTACTGCTCCAGCATTCACCTGGCGTTGATCGGAGAAACCACTTATTAGAGCAGCCGGCCGCTAGAATTCTCCTCCGGCTGAACTCGATCCAGATATGTAGCTAGTGTCGAAAATCGTGACTCCGTCGGGTCTCGACTCTTCAAACCTGCTGGTCAGGGGGCACCGCAGTGAGACATTAGTTGATGCTCTAGTTCACTTAAGCCGGTCTCTGGTTTTCATGATTTTTTTTCAGATGCTATAACTTATTTCATTAATTTATCTTCAGATTCAATGATTATGTGAACAAGTTAACATATTCTTTTTATGGTTTTGCAGTAAATCGTGTTAGTATCATACAGTTGGTATTTGATATTAGAGATAAGCAGTTACTGATGAAGCCGCCCTAGTGACCGAGGTCGCGAATGCAGTAGTATTCACGATTCTGTGAATCGCGAGTTTGAGGACTATGTGTTGTGGCGTGTTGGGACGTCCCGCTCAACATGCATCACCATTACCACGGTATCCCTTCGTTCCTGACCCGTCCGGGTAGCGTTGGAGCGTGTGTTCGTTACATGTGCCCGGCTCCCATTCCCATCCTGGGAATCCTGGGAATCCTGGGAATTCCCATCCTTTCCGCCGCGGCGGGAGTTACAATCCCAGCGCGCCGCCAACATTGGGCGGCATGAGGTGGCGTTCCGTACGTCGGGACACAGCGGAGCACTAACACGATCCCTTTCGACTACCGACTGTCACTAGTTACCGGCTTCCACGTAGAGGCTCATGCGTTGTTTGTGTGGTTAGAAAGAGAATTAGAAAATAATTGCCGAAAATACGGTCCCAGAGGCCACTTGAGTGTGAGAACCATAATTGAATTAATCAATACCTTTTGAATGCAACCCAAATGTTATGTTTAACTATAATCCCTAGTGAGTGCCATGGTTAGCCAGTCTCAGTCGGGAAGAAAGCGATACAAACATCTAAGCTGTAGAAGAGGTGAAAGGTACTCACACGCAAGTAAATTCTTGGATATGTTGGGATTTCCTTTAACATAATAACTATTTTGCTGACTTTCGCGCAATGAGTCTCAGACATTTCCAGTTTCCAACCACGCGACAACTTGGTTCGTTCCTATTTTATTCATTGAGAATTCTGCATTCACATGCAGAAGTTTCTCGAATACTCCAAACTTTAAATTGAAAATGAGCTGAAAATTTCGTAATTTCAGAAGCGCGCAAACCTTATTTTCTCGAAAACGGCTCCAAATGTTTTCTTTACATTTTTTGAACAGATAATATGATAAACAGGTGTTAAACAAATAGTAATGCTGGGACCGAATATCGAAATAATAGCGGTAAAGGTATTTATACCGGTATAGAAATGCCTTTATCTCTATCATACCTTTATTCAAAATCCCTTTAAAAAATCCCAATATAAGACGTTAAATACCGGTATTTTTAGAGTTATTTTACCTTTATTCGACGTCTATACCGGTACCGGTATTTCAGTAGAATCATACAGATTTTGGGGCAAAATCATTGTGATTTGTTTTGCTGAGATGGCTCAATGGAACAACTACGGACCAGTTTCTGACCAGGGGGTTCTAGGGTTCGAGTCTAAACGGTGGCGTATTTTCGTCACCATAAATATTCTACAGTAGATAGGTCGAGTTTTATCGTTGGTTGGGAAAGAATTATAACGGTCTGGTTTTCTGAATGGTAGTTTTCTATGGTTTCTGCGATCAGTACCAGGCGAATGTCCGGAGTAGTACTTAAAAACAAGACCACTGACCGCGTATTATCTTTTGTTCCTCAATCCTTTCGCTTAACATACTCTTTCACGCACTACACTATTAGACCTCAGGAGACCAGTCCAGAGCCTGGAATTTAGTTCCTATTAACCTTTCCTGTGGTCACGCCTATTTGAGTCACATAAGCGGGCGCATTGGAGCACTCTATGCTGCCTCGAGAAAACAGTATTTTGCACCCCCAAACTTCTATTATTTAGTTGAAGTAGGAAGTATGAAAACTCACAACTATTCATTACATTTTTAATGTTAATACATTTTATAAATCACAGAAACATGGCTATTTTTACGTATAAGAATAATAAAAAAACACTGTTTCAGAAAATGTTATAAAACAAAATATAACAAAGAAAAAATAATAAGAAAATTGTTATTAAATAGACAAATAATTGAATGAAACAGTTACTGTCCTTAAATATAAGAAAAGCATCAATTGGTTTTCATGAAGCCGTTTCCAGTAACTCAAGAAGGTGCCTGATTTCTTCGTCTGTTTCAACCCTTCAGAAAAGAAAAACAAAAATAAGACTACAAGTAATAGGGAAAATCCACAAAAATCAGCTTTCACCAAAATACGCAAGTACGCAAAATCTTTGATTTTGCGTACAGTGATCGAAAATACCTATAAACAAACAATCTAAATACGTAAAATGTTCGTTTTCAATACTAAAAATACTTACACGAGTGGGCGCGGTAGAGCACGGAGTGTTGCCGTCAGCATTTTTTTATTTTCAAATCTTTTTTACGACTGATAGGAAGAAGGCAACGGAACGGAGATTTTCGCATTTCATTTAGAATGATGCGGAATGAGAATACTGAAGTCCTCTGACATTTCAAATAGCCGTACTCCATTTTAGAACAATAAAAGCACAAAGGCAGCACGGAGTGCTTTCGCGCGCCTGCCGAAAGGTTAATAATTGACGATAATTAGTCACTCCGGGCACGTCAGTTGATAATCCTGTAAGTGCATGCGTTTTCTACGAGGTGGCGGTAATCTTCCTCCTTGGATGGTGAGATCAGGCGCCGACCTTTCGTCGACTAGCGGGGTTTCCCACAACCAGGTATCTCCCACAAGCGCCCCCCCAGCCGGGACAAGCTCTAAGTTCCCACGCGATCTCCCGGCATGTGTAGCAGTGCAGTGCATGTAGTAAGTATAACTGTGTGTAAGTAAGGGCTAAGATAGGACAAGGAAGAGGAAGAAAAAATCGCGAGTGGGCCGTGTCCCGTTTGTTAGGGTACAGCTCCGGCATTCGCCTGGTATTGATCAGAGAAACCAAGTAAAACTACTGATCAGAGCTGCAAGCTGCTAGAATTCTCCTCGGACCGCGCGCGATCTTTCCTTCCTCTTCCTTGTCCTATCCTCACCCCTTACACAAACTTACACTTACAAGCACTACACTAACTCATATTCTCGGAGGCCGGTCGAGGGCATTGTGTTAGAGATTGTTCCGGCTAGAGCGGTGAACCGCTGGAGGGAGATACCTGGTAGGTGAAAACCCCACTAGCTGACGGTAGGTCGGCGCCGGATCTCGCCATCTAACGGGGAAGATGCCATCCAGCGGGGAAGATCACCGCCATCTCCCGAGGAAAAGCATGTTCTAAAGTATGGGACTATTGACCTTAGCTGTTGGCGCGCCCGGAATCATTAACTATCAGTCAAGAGGAACGGAAGTTGTGTGCGACGCGCGGTTTGTTTGGCAAAGTAATGCTCGTGAATTCGCCTGGTTTTGATCAGAGCAGCTGACCGCTAGAATTGTCCTCTAGACCAGAGGTGCACAAGCGACCCATTTGAGCCCCTACTTGGGGCGCCAGGAAACCTGGACCCCACGGCGCCCCATGAGAACCAAAAGTTCGCATAATCCCCGACGGCCGAGCTGTCGAGTAAGAGTAACATTCAGAAAAGTATGGTCAAGTGTCATACAACCAGATATTTCTTAATTAAATTTATGAAGTGCGTATTATTATTAACACATGAGAAACGCCACGGCACGCTAATACATACGCACTCATCCTTGCTTCCATATGCCATAGAATACGAGTGCTATGAAATCACTGTTGTGGAGTTTGGAATTTTATAACAATGCTCAGTCGCGGAACTCCTAATAATGGCGATAGAGGAAACCGCCTGACTGCCAGGTAACTAGTAAGTGCTGCAATCTTGCGGTTGTGTTTGAAAGCATTTTACGTTGAAAATCTGGCGTAAAAGAACGTGTCTCCTGAAGCAGATCGTTAAAGAAGTGACTCTGCTCTTTTGTTTACAATTAGCGCGCGGAATTTGGGGAAATTTATTCTCCAGCGCGCGACGTTTAAAATATATGGTCTGAGTTTGTAATTAATCCCAAAGATTGTTATAAATACTTGACATACTCGGACGGCGCCAAATTTGAATCATTTTGGGCCGCTCAAGTGTCAACATAATTCCCACCCGCGGACGGAGTCGAACCGTGCCCCGCTGGACAGAGTTGGTGCATTGTAGAAACGACAGATAATGCTTCTAAACCCTGTTTAAAATGAAGAAATGCGTTGTTTTCATCGAAAGTTTACTTCAGCTGCACTCAGATGCGACTTTCGATAGAAGTTCGATATAATCTTGTTTTCATTGCCGTGTCGGCGCATAAGCCGAGAAAGGCTAATTATCAATGTCTTAAATTACATTATGCGAGGGAACATGCACGATTTAACCTTCAAAGTCTAGGCGAAGCGCCTTGTCAATATGTTAAATAGCAAATCTCGAAGAAAAGAGAAAAACACGTTAAAAGAAAAACACCAAAACGGTGTTAATGAAAATCGGAGATATACTGTTTTATAAATGAGCACTTTTCTTATACTCTAGCAAATTATTTAAAGAAAATAATTTTTTTCCAAAATATTTCGAAAATATCACAAGGGTTTTATGTATAGTAACCCCTAAAACTAAAGTACCTTAACGATATCCAAAACGGCATAACTTGATCTTTACTATTTCCCAATCTTCACCTCAAACTCCCTTAATCTGACAGAGTAATTTGTGATACATCTCACCCATCCATCCATCCTTACACACACACACACACACACACACACATATATATATATATATATATATATATATATATGTGTGTGTGTGTATATATATATATATATATATATATATATATATATATATACAGGGTGAGTCACGTAACTTTAGCACCTCCTGTAACTTTTGAACGGTTGAAGTTATTGCAATGCAGTTTTCACAGAAGTGCATGAGGGAAAGGGGCTAATTGATACGTGCATTAATTTCTATTTTATCACTTGTATTTTACGAGTTTTTTTAGGTAACTTTGTTTTTTCAAATGGAACTATACATATTTTTTCAGTCCACCATGACGAGCGTAAAAAGACGAATCCAATGATGTACATATTGTCATATGTTAGATAAGGATTTGTTTGATTAATTTTGATTTTTGCGACCGGGGTTTAACGGACGTTTTGAATAGTCCACCACACAAGGTCATGCAGCGCTCCACCAGCACACGTGCGCCCGGCGAAGGGAAGGGAAGGGGAGGGATCTTATTTGAAAATACGAAACATAGTATTCCAAGTATTCACAAAACCATTGCAGTTTTTTCCTGAACTGTGCTTTCCATCCTTCTGCATTTTCACATTTTCGTCTTTCTTTGATTGAAGGAATTAAAGGATGGAAAATGAGGATTTGTCATAAGTTTGTATTGTAATAAAATTGTTTATAACTTCAACTCCATTTAATGGGATTTCATAAGATACGTAGTAATGGGACCTTGAAACAAAGCACAATAAGAATAAATAATTAAAACTGTACAAAAATATATTGTATATTTTGAGCAAACAATTTCAATGTTAATACGAATATAATAATAACTTAGGGATAGAAATAATCTTATTTCAATAAATACTACTTAAGACAAATCCCAATAAGAAACCCAAATTACTGAAAATGGATTAAGATGAAAAGGAGAGTTCAGGAAAAAGTGCAAACAGTTTTGTGAATATTTTTCGTATCCTCAAGTACTAAAATCCCTTCCCTTTCCCGACCCCGCGTTTGCTGGGGGAGCGCTGCGTGACCTTGTGGGGCTGACAGTTACAATGAAAATATCCGTTATACACTAGTCGCAAAAAAAATCACAATTACTCAAAAAAAATGCTTATCTAACATATGACAATATTTATATCTTTGGATTTCTCTTTTTACGCTTGTCATGATAGACTGAAAAAATATGTATAGTCCCATTTCAAAAAACAAAGTTACCTCAAATATCTCGTAAAATAAAAGTGATAAAAGAGAAATCAATACATATATCAATTAGCCCCATTCCCTCATTCACTTCCGTGAAAACTGCATTGCAATATCTTCAACCGTTCAAAAGTTACAGGAGGTGCTAAAGTTACGTGACTCACCCTGTATATATATATATATTCAGTCATCCCAATTTTCCGGAACAAAATTGCATGATCTTCACCAGTCTTAACTATTTTTGGAACAACACTAACTCGACCTTAATTGGACGATGTTATGCATCAACTGGCTTTGCGACATCATACAAGTTTTGAGATAATCGTGTTCAAAGGTTTTCTTATATTTTCAGCTCTAAAAATTGTAATTTAATTATTTCATTCATTGGATCGCAAAACTACTCAAACATGAGTGGAATATCTGGCGCTTATCTGCATAATGTGAAATTAATAACAGCAGATTTAAAGAACTAGGTTTATAGCCGGTTGTTGCAAAACATAAAATCCCTGATTTGACTGATGGCGTTTACACTTTGTATTAATTATAAGGCTATTTTTACAGATCTGGCGCCAAAATTTTGCGTTCACGTAGAACATGGTCCAATGCAACTGATGTCGTCCATATCTCATTTTTTACAAAAATGGTGCTTAGCCAGTTGATGCATAACACCGATCAGACGTGGGTGCGAAGTTGCAAATACCTCAAAAGAAACATAAACATGGGATTTATGAACAAAAATTTGAGATTGTATTGAAGTTATTCCAATGGAATCCTTCAAGACTGCTTTTGTTATTAATAATATACGATAACATGAAAGTTTATCAAGATTAAGATAAATATTAAGAAGATTAAACGCATTTTATTTTGCAATGGTTTTCAGTGTTCATTCTGCGACATTATCGAAAATAAATAAAAAGTTTTAAATTATTAAAAAACACAATCATACGATATTCAGAGAACAATATTTTGAAGAAAATTCTTCCCGCTGTAAAAACAAAAGTGGCTAAGAAAATGAAAGATGATCTCTGCAAACATCACTTTTATAGGTATTTTAGATAAGTTGATTCATTTTCGGATGATGGTTTGATTTGTAATTCTGGGATCGTCAATTGCTAAGGACAACATTCCCATAAGTGTAGTGCATTCTCCTGCTGAGGATATGGCGATGATCTTCCCACGTTGGATGGTGAGATCCGGCGCCGACCTACCGTCGTCTATCGGGGTTTTCCCAACCACCAGTGGGAACTGCGTATAATTAATAACGCCTCTAAATAAAATAGTTTTGTACGCGAATACGATAATCATGTAAAATAGAGATTATGGCAGACTGGAATCTAGTAAATTTATCAATTATTTTTGCCTATTTTTTTTGTTTCTTCTGTTGAAAAAACTTTTGCGTAATCTAAAAATTTTCGAATAAAATATTTTAGTGTAATAAACACGATACTTAAAGTATTTAGTTACATTTTAGTTGCTCTACATGAAGCAAAAGAAATGTACTCAGTACGGAACGCCGTTCAGTTGCATTCCGTCAGAAATCAATCCCTGCAACCATCTATATTTAATCGTTGTACTGGTTGCCTATCGTTTTCATTGCAGGAAGTTGCCGCAGACGGTAGCAGCAAACGCTGTTCGCTCAACTATTGAGGGGCATTTTAAAAATCGTAATAAATCATTTAGATTAACCTTCGTGTAATCACATGGGTAATAATACCGCCTTTTCAAATTAAGTGGCGGTGCGCGCTGTTGTTTGCACTCTACTTGGCGGAACCAATGCTCTCTGCTTGTCAGGTATTCTTTAGTTCTCAATTTCTGCACAAGATAGCAGTAAATACTCACATTCACGCCATATGTGCAGTAAGTGATCACCATCACCAGTCGCAGTTTTAGGAGGCAACATTCTGCTAAGTGACTGCGCCTGTTCCAGATTTTCCCGGAGTTAAATTAATTGTTAGCAGTTTTGTAATAAGTAAGTCACAAAATGTTAATTGTGTTCATTGAAGAATAAATGGAAGTCATCTCCGTCAACTTAATATATTTTATGACGGCTTTCGACGGCTTTGCTGGTCTCAACAGTCTATAAATATAAACAAAATAAAATACAAAGTAAATAAAGTGGGGGATTAATATCGATAATAGATACATTTAACATTATACGTAATAATTACAAACCAATAGCATATGAAATTACAAAATATAAAATACAAATAAAGAAAATACACGTAATGAAATTATAATAGACGCATTAAAAAACGAATAATAATAATTATTATTATTTATTAATAGTGTTATTATTATTAATATTAAAAAGCAACAGCAATTGATATTAAAAAAGAATTCGTTGAGCCGCTTTTCGTACCTCACTGTGTGTGGCAAAAGTCGAGGACTGTGCAGAGGGAGTATGGAACAGGATTTAAATAGCTTTCTGGAGCTATAGCGAGGATCCAGAGGAGATTAGTTTTGTGTCTTCTTGGAAATGTCTCAGGAGAGGGGGGATGCAGTTTGTGGAGGAGGGGGTGCGTAAAATTATTAGCGGAAGGGACACAGGGGAATGAGTTTGTTCGCTGAGGCTGGTTTCGGATTCCTCCTTGGCTACAAAAAAAACATTTAGACGTAAGAGATAAATCAGTCCTAGAACAATGAGAAAACTGATGATGGCAACATTGAATCGTAAACTTACGTCCAATGACTTGAGTCATTAGCTGAAAGGTTTTAGGGTTGCTGTGTCTCTCGTGACAGTGAAGAGGAGGTTGTGTGAATCAGGTTTAAAAGCATGCCGAACAAGAAACAAATAGAAAATTACTCCATCAATGAAACACAAGAGACTTCAATGAGCCAAAAAATATCTTAAGTGTACGAGTGAGGACTGGGCAAACGTATGTGTACAATTCTATGACAAAATTATAGGGTACATATATTGCAAAATAAAATTTTGTGTTGCTGATTGTGATGATTTAATGGTATTCAATAAATGCACATTTTAATTTTCGGGTTGTTGAGGTCTGTGCTACGTCAGAATTTTTTGCAATAGAATAATTCACATCTTTACTCCATTTGGAATTCTTTAACATCCTTCAGGTATGCTTCAGTGACGAATCTGTATTTATCGGGATGGCAGAAAGCAGTCAGTTTGTTCCTTAGGGGACAAGGAGAAGCTTTCAACTCTGAATGTGTGCATCAATTTGTAAAGCATCCAACACCATTATGGTATGGAGTGTGATGTCTGTAAAAGGTCCTGACAGATTGCATATTGTCGAAAGGCCAGTGAGGCAAAATCAACACAAAACAATTCTCTAAATGCAAGTTTTTTTCCAAATTAGAGATTGGTTCCCCAATGAAGATGCCATTTTTATGTATGATAGAGCACCATGCCACAAAGCCAAAAGCGTCTCAATATATTTGGAAGAAAAGCAGTTAAAAGTGTTACCCTGGCCAGGAAATAGCCCTGACATGAATCCCGGAGAACATTTATGGGGTATTGTCAAGGGGAGGATAAGGAAATATAAATAACTACCAAATACCTCGTGCATAAACTAGAGGAAACTTGGTACCGCGACAATGAAATTAAAAACTCATGTAAAAATTGGTAAAAACCATGCCAAACAGGATAAAGTTGTTGATTAAGAATAAGTGCATGCACATCAAGTATTTAATGTATCAAAGTAACAGTTACGCAGAGGTAAACTTGCAATAAATGCAAATATTTTGCAGAAAATGTCTTTAGTCTAATAATTTGAATAAGTCTGAAGTACGAGTCGGGGAGGAAAATGTGGCCTGTGTTTATATGACATGTAGCAATGACGTGCAATTACGTGCATGTAAATGTTCTTTAATTCCGGCATTGAAGCTTCTGCCAGTCTGGCCTATGAATTTAGCTTCAATCCAGTCGTGGCATGTATTATAAATATCTATAACTCGTGTTTACGAAGATGCTATTATTTTCCCAATTCTCAAGCCAACTAGAAAAGCAAGCCTAGTAGAAAATTATAAACCAGTCAGATTACTCCCCTCCTTTTTAGAATTCACGAAAAAAATAATCTTAAAACGTTTAAATACGCATATTGACGCCACCAACGCAATTCCTGTAGAATAATCCGGATTTACAGAACACACACCGCCAATTTCTTCGCATTAACAGAACACATTCACTCCGCCTTTCAGAGGAAACATACAACAGTTATCTTTCAAGATGTTACCCAAGCATTTTATCGTATCTGGCACATGACAGTAACTCACAAAACCAAAGAAATAGACCCACTCTTTTATCTGATCCAAATAACACCAACTCCCTACAAGATAGATCCTTATCTGCTATGGTCAGTGAACACCGATCAAATCTTCATACTCACAAAACATGATTACCACAAGCGTCGCCGCTTTCTCCAACGTTATTCATTCTGTACGTGGCAGTTTTACCCAAATTAGTAATAAAAATAGTGCAAAATAGCAACAAATATAGCGACGATAATACTGCAATATGTGCATCCGGCTAGAAGATACTAAAATTCATGTTCAATTATATCTTAACCTTCTAAACAGCTGGGCCTCTAAAATAAACATCAATATAATCGAAGTAAAACGGCTGTAAAAATATTTCCCTTTGACAGTACAACCCTCCCACTCCAATCAGGAAGTAATTAAATAGCACCAGAAAGTAAGAATTGCGTAGATTTATATTTGGAGTAACAAACAAAAAAGGAACCGACGAGATTACGACAAAAATGATAAAAGAAAATTATGAAATGTTAGAAGCAGTATTATTGAAAATAATAAATAATTCACTAGAAAAAGGGATCTTTTCGGAATCATGGAAAACTTCCACAGTAATACCAATTCCAAAAGTGACAAACACAAACAGACCATTTGAATTTAGGCCAATAAATAAACTACCTGCTTATGAAAAAATATTAGAAGAAGTAGTAAAGAAGCAGTTAAACGAGTATATTGAAACAAACAAAATTATAAGAAAATAACAATCAGGATTCAGAGAAAAACAATCCTGTAAAACTGCGATAGAAGCAGTCTTAGACGAAAGGAAAATTAATATTGATGTAGGAAAGAAAGCAGGTGTTATCTTCTTGGATTTCAAGAGGGCATTCGAAACAATTGACAGGACGATGCTGATTGAAAAATGTACAAATACGGTATCAAATGGCTTAAGTTGTACAAATACGGTACAAATGTACAAATACGGTATCAAACGTTCTAAAGTGGCTTATTTCGTATCGTAACAAGAGAAAGCAAAAAGTCAAATATAATATTATAACAGAGGAAATTAGCGTAGATTTAAGTTATCAGCAAGAGTCAGTTTTGCGTCCAATATTGTTTATAATGAACATTAATCGAGTAAATGATACACTTATTTGGGAATGATTGTAAAATTCAATTATTTGCTGATGACACGTTATTGTATGTTATTGGAGAAACAAGAGCGGAAATTGAATATAAAATGCAGAGTGAATTTATTGCAATACAAGAATGGTTAAGGGTAAATAAATTAATAATGAATGTTGAAAAAAATAAATTTGAGTTTACGTAGTGGAAGAAACATTAAAGAAAGAGAAACTAAATTATTCACAACTGATTTAAAGGAAATACGAGTATACATTTGAAATATTTGGGAGTAATCATCCATAGTAAATTAAATTTTAAAGATTTTATAGAATATATTGTAAAGAAAAAATGCACAAAGTTTAAACATCTAATGTGAAATTAATGAAATCTACTTATATTAAAACTTTCTGAATGCAACGTCACAGAAATTATAATTACAACACCATATAACATCAAACAAAGTCACGATATTTAAAACATTCCTAAGTAATAATGTCATTGAGAGTTTTGCACGTTTCCGGAAAATAGACGTCAGTTTTTGAAGTCTAAGAAATCTCTACCATGAAATCTTCACGGAAAGCATTATTTTTTCCACCAACGGTGATATTGGTCGGTGCTTAGATACTTTTAGCTGTTGTTATCACAGCAATAAACATCACATTAAGTACAATCATGTTTCTTCTTCAAAGTTCTCAGCAAATGTATGATGTATTTTAAATTAAACTTAATAGTGTATCTTTATTGTAAGAAAATACCAGTGAAATACAAATATAAAATCTATGCCACAACTGCTACCACAACTAGTAAATTTATTCACACATTATTTTCAAATGAAAATAAATATTTGTACGTAACAAATTACTCATTTTTTCTGCTTCATGTTTTACAGTAGATATTACTAAGCTAATACTACTGCAACAGGGATACCCTTTCAAGAATAATATCACATTTACTTAGCTTTTGGAAAAATGGATATCAGAGAATTTATTAGCTATACTAATCAAATTTTTAAAAACACAGTCCACAAATCCACAGAGAGACAATGTTGTTTCAACCACTGAATTCCAGTAGTCTGGATCACGATGTATTTATTTACTGAATAAAAAAATGCTAATCAAGAGAAGCAAACTATGTTCTTTATAATTATATGATTGCCCAGCTTATTATTGTAATATATTAATTGTTGAACTACTAAATGAACATGTTCATGTCTTTTTTCGAAATTTTGGGTTAGCAAGGATTTGAATCAGATATTTTTAGCCTTGCAGTTGTTTTGGTACTCTCACAATCTCAACAAATTAATAGGATAATTTATACAGAGGGTATGTTTGATAAGACGATTTTGTCGTTAAATCAGAAGACTATCTCAGTTTGTATATTCATACTTTTTGATATACTACATTATTTTCTATACTGAACGACATCTCAGAGCCGTAGGTATTTCAATTTTAAAAATACATATTGTATTAGCAAAGATAAAAATATTTCATGTTTTCGTTACATGTAATGTTACATGCGTTTTACTTAATGAAACTCCCGCACATGGCAATTTGAAAGATGTTTCACGTCAAACAATGTTCAACAACACCATAGCACCAGCAACGACAAAAATATAAAAACACAAAAAGGGTCATTAACTTGATACTCGCGCTACAATATTCTCTAAAAACGGATTGTCGATTTAGTATTGGAACGTCTGTTTGGTTGATGTAGTGTATGCCTTTAAAACTCGAAAAGTGGCGGTTTTTAAAAATTGGCTAAACAATGTAAGTAAATTGTCTAAAATCTAAGAAAAAATATTTACCAATATTTTGTTAGAAAAGCAATGCAAATAGCAATTTCGCCTTGTGTTTCACTGAACAATGAGATCAGTTAATACCAACAAATGGAATTTTAAAGTAATATGAATGAGTACTGAGGGGAAAAGTTACTATTTCGTGTTTCCGGGCGCGTCAATTGCTTTGATCATTAGTCCCGTGAGTATAGTTCATGTTAAAGCGAGAGACGGCGATGTCACTTCCCCAGTGGAGAGTAAGATCTGGCGCTGACCTAGATGTCTCCGTGCGGCGGATTCGCCTCGAGGTAACTTCCCTAGTGCGACAGCCGCTAGGCCGCTCACAGAACACTCGACATGTGCGGTAGTGTATACTGCCATTTTTCCATTGCACTACACCGCGATTTTTCCACAGCTGCCTCTCAAGGCCAGTCTACACGATGGAATATATCACGTCATTTTGCATCTTTCACGATCGTGTCGCTGGATGTCACATGCTCGCGACCTTGTCAATCACTGCTTGATAATGCGAAATCTAGCGGCACGACCGAGAAAGACGCGAAATGCCGTGATATATTCCATCGAGAAGACGGATCTTGAGAGGCAGCTATAAAAAAAATCGCATTACAGTGCATGTAAGTGTTAGCTTTGTAAGGGGAGAGGATGGGACAAAGATGAAGATGGAATGATCGCATGCGGGACACGACTCGATTATTAGGGAGTTGCTCCAACATTTGCCTGTTATTGACCTGAGAAAGCACGGAAAACTCTCAGTAGAGAATGTTATTTTGTCATTCTAGGGAAGCAAAATTGAAAATAAATAAACAGAATTCCATCTACAAATCCTTCATCGCCGTCAGATCCGTCATCTGTTTTCAATCTGAACCCTCGTGTTTCTCCGCGCCGCCGCGGTGCGCCGATCCGATGCCTTGAGCCGCCGCGTCACAACCGAAAAGCATCTCCTTTAATGAGGACGCTCCGAGTCTTTCTGCGGCCTCTTCGCCGCTTTTTAATTTGCTTCTCCCACAGCGCGCTCACCACACCCCGGCTTTTTGTTACACAAATATTCATCCCCCCTGGGGAATTCCAAGGAAGTCTTCACAAGAGATCTACGACGGTCTGCTCCACTCCCTTCGTCTGCGTTTGGCGGTTGGATGCCGAGCAGCCAGTGGGAAGGCGACGTATCGAGATGTAGACGAAAAACAACTGCATCAGTTGCTTTGATATAGAAAAAGACAGACAATGTTTTATCTTTATAAATATATACAAAAGCCTTTCAATCTAGGAGCTGAATTATAATGTAGGTTAAGGTAAGAATACTATTGATACAAAATATAAATACAATCAATGTGTTAGTGATTTCATAAGTTGGTATGTGTAGGTAATTAGACAAGAGAGTTTCTATGTAAACATTCATGTTCAATATCTTATTCTAGTTGAATATTTAGAATGGTTCAATTTCATTTGCATTTGTTGACCACAGAAGCTCCAATTAATTTTTGTGTAGATTGATCCACGTGAGTACTTTTATAAATATATTGCGTGCCTTTTATCTACCTTCTCTCCACTATACACAACACTTCAGTACATTACACTTAACTCACTCCACACTTTAACGCATTTAATTTTATTTCTTCTTTCATATTCAATGTTTTATGAGTATTTTTCAAGTACAGATCAATCGTAATACATCTACAGAGTGAGTCATTTCAGGTAGGGAAAAGTATATTTTAAAAGCAATTTGAAGGAAAAATGTTTATTATGTCATTACGCTGAGAAAAACTTTGAAACTCCACTGGAGTTTCTTGATTGTTGCTCTTCTGGTATTAAAGCGATGGGAATATGTCAAAGTGTTGCCAACAGAAAAATCTGCTTGTTTCAGATAAAACTATGAAAGAAATGCGATTTAACGCAATTGGGGTCGTATTACGACCACGTTTCGCACTGCATTGTGAGTCTCTATAACTTGCGGCCTGCAATCACAATTAACCTCCTCATAATTGTAGTGCCCTTGCTGCCTTCAAATGACGCTCTCCGCAATCTCTAACAGAGCTTCATATCTTGAAAATAGTCACAATTATTTCGGTGACATTGGAATACAATGAAATTGAGAAACCAGGAAAAACATTTAGTTCAGATCTATCAGCGGTAGCAAGAGATTGTGTCCGCAGCACTACCTTGTCAGTTGAGTCGCCGTCAGGTGAGCACTCAGTGAGTTTCAAGTGTTTGTGAAGTGTTTATAGTGTCATCAAAAGTAATTATAACTGTTTAAGTTGTAGTGAATACGGCTATAAGTGTTTTTACTTGCTCTGACAGAGCATTAAAACAGCGACACAGGTCCAACTACACTAGGTCTGACCCCATGCAACATTAATTCACCAACTCATCGTCAACGACAAATCATTTATCAACAACAACTCATCTCATCATTTAACTAAACAACAACTCAACTCATATCAACTGAATATTTATCAACGACAAATCATCATCGATCAGCATCAGCAAATACAGGCGCAGCAGTATTAACTCCAGGAATAACCAACAACTCAACCAACATCTGCTACAATATGCAGCAGCAACTACAGGACCTTAAAACGCAAGTACAAAACAGCCAACGTTCTAATTGGCCGCCCTTGCAACACAGTACACCTGTGCCAACAGAGCAAAGTGTCCCCGAAAGACAAGAAAATTGATTCTGTATCACATAATGCTATCCCTACTTCAATTAGGTTCGACGTTATTAAACAACGAAACAGAAGAAGACGAACACGTCAGTTCAGCGAAAACGGAATAAAATTCCTTCTATAGGAGTGAAAGTGAAAGTTAATCTTAATTCAGTAGGAGATTTCAGAGATTTACGTGAATTTTGCAATGAGAACAGCATATAAAATCACACGTTTCGTGGCCCAAGCAAAAACATCATTTTCAATTGTAATAAAAGATACTGATTAAAAGATACAGTGAAACAAATCTTCCGATAACTATTGAAAAAATACACAGTAGTCAAAATAGCTTGCTTTCACGAAAAAGAAAGAAAGCTGAAGATTTAGGGAACAATAGCAAAGAAAGGAGCATTCTAACTTTAGATTTATAGTGTTATTCGGGTGTTTCCTAGATTCAATAACAAATTACCACTTCAATGTAAAAATTGCTAGAGTTTTGATTCACATTCAGGGTAACTGATGAACGCCCCCCCCAAAAAGTTAGGTGTTTAAATAACCACCACTATTCAAAATGTACAGAACCTACAACGGAAACAACTTCTAAATGAAAGAACTGTAAAAAAGTTAGCACAGGCATTTAGGATAGTAAAGTTGATCAGAAATTGCTAAAAAATCAAACGGAGAGGTATTAACAAAGATAACAGACATTTATAACTACGTAAAGTTCCCGAGGAGAAAAACTTCAAATGTAGCCAAAAACAATTCCCTCAAAGTCGTCCACAACAGACAAACCAAAGCAACTTCCTCCGAATAATTCTTGGTTCACAAATCCTCAAAGACGGCATTTCAAATTTTCCCCGCAAATGAACATCAGCCTCCCTCCACAACCATCATCTCTCAGCAACGGTTGTAGGAAAAGTTGTAATACTAGTGCAGAAAGATATAAAACATACGCTAATTAACAGTTCCTACGAGCAACAACCTAGAAAATATAGCTGTAAACACAAAAATAAGTATAGGGGGACAAGTTTCAAATCTCCCGTTTTGGGCGGTGCTTAGTTTCGCGGTCTTCTCCCACCGATGCTACAGTGCCAACTTAGCTGAACCTCCTGCGCGCACGCGATTCGTCGCCCTCCCCCCGGAAGGAGGAGCTATAAGTCATCAATGTCACAGCAGCCTTTGCTGTGTGATGTCATTGTCGTCCTCAGAGGAACTGCCCCGCAAAGAAGCGAAAATTTGGACCACTTTTGCTTTCGTCGTCATGTCTGTTTTCATATATTCTTCTTCGACTTTCTTAACGTGTTCATACTTCTTCCATTGATTTGAACAATAGTCAGAATATAATATTCAGCATACATTTTCTTTAACTCACTAGACGGGTGCCGATGCTATCTTTCGTAACATGATTCTTAATGGAACTCCAAACTAATTCGATGGAATTGAGATCGGGATGGTAAGGAGGGAGCTTGATGTTCAGGTGATATTACCTGCAAACGGTTGTCCTAGTGTTAGAAACAAATACACACAATATTACGCCTGTGAACTTCACTTGAAATTAGGCCTACGCTAAGACACGCCACGCTGTACAGCACTTGAAGACGAAAGGGACAGGACTGAGGACCAGTGGCGATGCTTCCTATACATCAGTTCCTTTTGCTGAATATCTTAAGAGTCCGCGTTTGTGCACAGAGAGCTGAAACTGTTTTGATTTGGATGGCTGACACTTTTACTGCTGCGCGTTGGGCCCACGAACAAAGCAAACTGTCTATGCGTTCAGACCCCCCTCCCCTCGACCGGCCACGCCTGACCTGGCGCGCAGAGCGAGTGAGAGAGCGATATTTTTAGAGGAAGTGAGCGGTTGATGGTGGGAGTCACCCCTCCTCGCGCATGCGCATTCAAAGGGAGCTTTCTGTCCTGCAGGCCTGTAACAAGACAACCATAATATTGGCATATAAAAAACTTAATAGAACATTTCCTAGAAAAATATACAAGTAAATTTTAGAAGCAACAAGAACATAATGTGAATAGGTGACCTTAATTACAAATCAAGCGCTTGGGGATGCAACACAATCCCTCATGGGAAAAAATTATTAAATCTAGCTACCATTCTGAATTTCAATATTCCTGCTCCAATAGAATCTATTCATTACCCTTCCAACAACAATATAATTCCGGACATATTGGATATCCTCATCACAAATAATATATTATAAAATAATAAAAATATATTTATTTCCCCCTTATATCAAAATATATTTACATAACTCGAATGGAACCTCAATCCGATAATCATATCACTTCATCCTCACTATCATATTTTCAGAAATAGCAAAAAGGATAAATTGCATGGTTTACATTCAGAGAGAATTTAAAAATAAATATTCGATCGATTTTTCGAGAATTTAACCCTTTCACTGCTACGCGTTAGGAGCGCCGGCCGCCGCGCTGTGCTGAGCCATCCGGCGGCCGCCGCACGCCCTGTGCTGAATACTTTTTCGTGCGGTCTTCTCTTGCGCGCGCTTCAAAACAACGTACACTTTCCATCTTTTTAGATCCGGATCCTTTTGGACCGGCACCTGATCGTACCAAAAAGCAATGCCAAATGTCTAATTTATAAATCGAAAATCAAGACACGTACCGTACACCAGGAAAGTAAAGTCACAAGTGAGAAGCAGTCCCCAGAAATGTGTTGAAAGTAAACACGGAGGGTGGATAGACAAAAGGGTTTTCTATTCTGGTACTGCAATAATCTTTTGACCTGCTCTTGCTTGGCCGGAAACGCGCGCGGGCCCCAGGACGGCCCGCGCTCGCCTCTCCTATCCCTGTCCTCCGCGCGCTCGACGCAGCAGGCAGGCGTTAAGCAGCTCATGCCTTCCAAAACACGAGAAAAATCTCGCAACAGAAGCATTGAAACGCTATTTAGTGGGCACCAAAATAAAATTCAAAGTATCCTAGAACAGGACCCATGTAGTGGCAATCGCCTAATTTCGAACGCGACCGAACAACGAACACGAGAACCCGAAAGAGCAGCGCGACGCACCGGTGCGTCGATAGCAGTGGTGGCACGGCGAAGTCTGGACGCACCGGTGCGTCGTTAGCACTACGGGCACGGCAATGCTTGACGCACCGGTGCGTCGTTAGCAATGAAAGGGTTAAATATAAATATTCGATAAATATCGAATAAGATAGTGAAACATTTTTTTCAAAACATGTGTATTTTTGCGTAATTTTGCGAAGTAAAGGAAGTCAAAAACAAGATTTTATCAAAAAGGTATTCATGGTTTCTTTAAAGGTTTTGAACGGAATGTGCTAAATGCATTGACTGATGATTACAATAACGTCGTCTTGATACAAACTTTTAATTCCTCCAAAATTGCACAAATATTAGTTTAACTACTATAATATTATGTAACCAATATAATGAAGACAAAAAGTACGTACTGTTGCAGCACAAGTTTATGTTCTTGTTATGTGAAAAAAAATATACTGTGCGTCCGTATCTTCTATATTTAGTTATTACAGAATTTGTGTTACTTACCTGACACAGAGGTTACCCTTATCAAAGAGCCGGTAACGTTCGACATTACCATCTATTTTTAAATTCTATGCGAGTGTGATCACGTGCTTATTGTTGAATTTCCAACGCGCGAGGGACCATTGAACCTGCTTGATTTTTGGACTACTCTTCTGGCTATTGATCGACCTGAGCAAACCTCGGGGGGCTGGGTAGGGCTTCTGGATGGACAACCCTTCTGAGGCGACGGACCAGTCGCCGGGCGACGGCGTCTTCCTCACCGCTCTGATGACCGGATTAGGAGCAGCAGACCGCCAGCGCCTCCCTGGAGCAGCGGATCACCAGCGCCCTCTTGGCGTCATCTCCGAAAGCGAGCGGCTCTTAACCCGCGATATTCTCTCGCCGTTCAGCGCCGTTTCCAGCAGCCCCACCGTGCATAGACAAAGTAGTCGGGGCAGTAGTCATCTGCCAATTAAGCCGGCAGCCAACAGACTCAGAACCTCAGGAACCCCGAAGAGACGACGTTTGACAAACAAGCTGCTGAAATTTAAGGATGACTTTCCGGATCTTCCAAAGACCAAACACTTTACAAAGATGTTCACCCACCCCAAAGTTGAGGAAATCACTCGCGAAGAAATTGGTATGTATTACATCGGCCACCAGTGCAAAACCACCTCACATCAGCCAAGCCCCCGGCCCTTCAGGAACTGCAGCAGCAGCCACAGAAGAAGACCTGGGAGAGTAAGCATCCCTCTCTGACATAGACCTCGACCACGATCTTGATCCTGACTGAAGCTGGCGAATTTATTTTCCCCAAAAGCTGCCCGAAATATCTTCAGCAAGCATAACTGAAGACCAATGTCTGTGTTACAGGACGAAGCGGCTGAGGACCATGACCTAACCATGGACACTGAAACTTATGGCACCACCTGACAAACAGCCGACGTCACTGGACAATCATCCCACGCCACCAGACAAGTAACCAACGCCAGAGGACCAAGACGAAGAGTGGGTGCCTTCACATTCCACTTGAAGACACTACTGGATAGCAACTCACTAGTAAACGGCCTGAGGCAGACTGACTGACGACAACTGACTGCCTGTTGCAACAACCACTTCTTAGTAATTCAACCGACCAGTCTGAAGGCACGTCAACTCATCAAGGACGCACTAGACGTGATCAGAACTGACACAATAAAACGGACTTTATACTTTACTGGACCAGCAACTTTACAGGGCGACAGAGATAATACGTGACAGATTCCTCATCAAAGGACTCTCATGAAAACTATCAATCATCAAACTATGAAAACTTGACAAAATAAATGACGGACAAATACCCCTTGCCTATCTACCATGTAAGCGAGATGCAGAAACTGAATGCCGACAAGACTATCACTCACCTCGGACTATAAATATGCGAGACTAACCGCAACTGCATACCATCCATCAAGTAACAAATACAATACATTGCCTACTATCACATTAGAATTGAAGACTATATAAACAACAACAAAGCCATCAAATGCGATATATGAAGACATTCGGATATACCTAAGAACCACTGTACCTGGTCTTGCGGTCGTTGCGCAGCCCCCCACGAGGCTCTGCGTTGCAATAGCCCTAACCTAAAATGTTACAACTTCAACGGACCCCACCCGATATCTTGGCTCAATTGCCCAGTCATGGAAAAAGAAAACAGACGACAGATACTACTTGACAAACTGAGACAAAAACGATAAGGATCAAAACTAACCAACAACAACCATTCCGAATCATCAGAAAGAATGGTCAAGCACCCACCAATGACAACCAGACAAGCTTTGCAGACGCACAGGGAACCGACAAAACCCACCCATCAACAACAATGAAAATAACAGTACCAGAAATTCACTAAAAGGCCTAAGAGAGACATGACATCACGCCACTGACGACCAAAGTATTCTCAGCAGCAAAAAATAAAATTGAAAAAGCCAGGGAGAACCCTCAACTCTAAACCTTCTTCAAACCACACCTCTCTTTCAAAATTAGAACAATCCCATACCCCAGAAAGAAACATCCACTCGATGTCTTCAACTTACCAATCCTATCCACAACATCATAACAATAGCTTATAAAAAATATTTCCCTGACTACCAAGTTGTTCACTCCCATCTAACCTGCAGTATTTTCTCAATTACCTCCAGAGTTCACTCCACAAACAGCAATAGACAAAATAACAACAAAATAAAACAAGAATAATAAAAAATAAAAAGTCAGCCATCCCCTGCAAAAACAATAAATAAAATAAAATATCCCATAAACAAGTACCTCCTCAATAAAACCAGTCCATCTAACAACCCTAATGAAATAGCCTGTCAATTCCTTTGCTTCTTCCTGCTTCCTCTCCGCATCTCCTGTACATCTGGAGGACGGGAAGGATCTTCCATCTAGTCATTACCATTAGATGTAGATAAAAGTGGCATGGCTCAATCTGTAAGCAGACCACAAAAAAGTATTTGTGAAGACTGTTTTTTTCAACATTAATTTACTGCAGTTTTCCAAGAAATAATTATGTTTGTTGTGCTCGAGCAGTGTGCATAAATTTTAAAAACAACTTTTCACGGTTTTGTATAGCAGCATTTTTGCTGCAGAAGGCCATTACTTTATCATATACGTTTCTTTATAATTTTGAGAAATTTCGGACTTTCAAAGCGTCATCAGTTTTCTTCTAATCTTAAATTCTCTGAAAGTTGCAGGTAATTATAAATCAAAAATATTTAAAATCTGCTGACTGTAACGAAAGATTCCTCTTCGTTATTAGCTGTAAGCACAAAACGAATAATTTTCATTGAAAAACTTTCTCTGAAAAAGTTCTAAAAAGGAAACGCTCCAGGTTTCTTACTTGCGTTTCTTTACAATGCTTCTTCAGAAGTTCACTTTTAAACTTGCAGTTTTTACCACTAATCTTCTAAAGAGGTCGAGCTCTTTGGTATTTCTGCGATCAATTTACCCTCGTCGAATGCTCAATAATATTAAAACTATCCGCTTAGTCATATAACCGGTTGAAACAATCCGATGAGTCTTGTTTTTTGTATTAACTTCAATATATTTGCCAACCCTTGTGAGTTTGGAGATTTTATTACATAATATTTGGAAGTAACCCTCGGTAAATATTTCACACTTCACTTCTGTATTTTTAATCTTATGAAGAATGGTTACATTTATCGTTTAAAATAATATTGTCTGCCGACCTGGATGATCGAAGTAGTTAGAGCGTATGCCGACTCACCGCCTCAGTCTAAAGGGTCGCGGGTTCGAGTCCCGCCGTGGGTGTTGTTTGTCCCTTGCATTTCGTGTATATGTTGTCGCGGAAGGCGTTGAGACTCTGCTGAGCACAGAGGAGCCGTATGTGTGTGTCTGGTGTAAATGTAAATTCCCATGAGGGATATAATGGGTACTTGGCACAGATAGTCGAAATCGGCGTCCCCTAAAGCTGAAGAAAAGTCCCAGGAAGAAAAAATAATGTTAATTGTCTGAAATTTGTTAAAAAGTGCACTGTAACGGATTTTCAGGAAAGAAGTCTTGTAGGCGATGTAGACGATTTCTTTCCAAGCTGAAATTTTGAGTGGATATGGAAGAATGAAGATAAGGGGGATTGATTGGTTGTTTGCTTGATTGATGAGTCTGGTCGCGTCAACCAAGGTCATTTTCTAAGTGTAGTCGTGTTTCCATTGAAGTAGGTGGTGGTTCTTTCATTGAATTAGGTGAGACCTCAACTGGATGGTGGGCCAGATCGGCGTCTACCTTGCGGACGTTTCCACACCAAGTATCTCCTACCAAAAGGGCATTGTCCCAGCCAGGAGAAACTCTAAGCCCCGACTGGCCTCCCGCATGAGTGACAGTGTAGTGCTTGCAAGTATGTGTAAATGTAAGTGTATCTACGTAAGGAGTGAGGATAAGACAAGGAAGAGTAAGGAATGATCGCACGCGGTCACTTTTTGTTTGTGCCGGTTTGTTTGGGGGCAATGTAACTAGCCCACCAGAGTTCTCGGGAACTGCATTCAGAGCAACTGAAGCGAGATTTTAGAGTAAGGGTTGTGCAAATTACTCCGTGCTGGCGGTACGTCACTGATCCCCGGCCCGCAGGCAGGCCGGGTGGCTGACTGGTACCTGAGCGAGCTCGGCAGCTCACCATTAATTACTCCAAAGTTTGAATAGCAATTAAATTAATTTTGCGTAATTAATTAACAATTAAATCGTTCTACAAGATAGCATATTTGTTTTTGAGATAACCAATTGTGGTGTGCCAGTTGAATATTCCGCCAACTCACACTGAATTACTCGGAAGTGTGAAGAGCTACAAATTTAATTTTTGCGTAATTAATTAGCAATTAAATAGTTCTAAATGGTGGCATGTGTTTTTGTGGTAACCGAATGCTGTAGTGCCAGCAGAAGAATGGTCGACACTTCAGCTTGCGCGTGTACATCCCTTTCTGTCTTTGGAAGGGAAATGAGAGCGGAGCCAGGGGACGTTGCCGATGTTCACAGGAGCACCGGGCTTTTTAGGCGCACTTATAAGTGCGCGGTGTAACATGCCTGCTAAAATCAGTTTCGGGGCGCTACCGCCGGTCCCGAGGGTTAATACTGTTTGAGATCTTGACGGCACAGTGGTGGCGAGCACGTCTGACTCGGTCCGAGGCAAGCGAAACACATTTCCTTTTGTGAAAGGCTGCTCTATGAGGAGGTCAATGATTATATTATTCAATTGGTTTTTATGTTAAAGTTTGAGAATGTACTAATAAATGTCCTGTGCCCTTTACGTGTTTACTTTAAAACTTGAGGTAGGATAATTGACAGTGCGTGCTGCGGAGAAGCAACAGTCGGCGTGTAATCGGGCAGATCTCAGTCGCTGCAGTGGGCATCAAACTGTAATAGATTGCCAAGGTAACATTGACGCAAAATTATCTCCATCTTCAACCATCTGAGAGATTTCTCAATTTCTTTTTGGTTTATCAAATCCCAATGTATTCGTAAGACGGTTTTGATTTGACGATGGCACTGCGCTTTCGGAGTACGAACTTTGGTCGGCTGGTTGTCCGGTCCCATGCATTAATTATTTGCTATCGAAGAGCACATTCTCCGGACGAGTTTGATTGCCCCTCCAGTGAAATTCCATTCCTTACACTAGTGTTATCTTGAAAAAATTGTTCTGGGATTTCTAATTGGTCATTGTGATAATGAAATTACCAAGAAAAAAATATCTTTAATTTCCTTTACTTTCCTTGCAAAACGAGGTTTGCTTAAAATTACTAAGTGTAAAGAAGCGTTAAAGTAATTAGAGTAAATGGAATGGCTATGGAACCTTTACTTTTCCTTGAATTGACAACCGAATGAGATGTATTATAAAAATATTTTACTAATGTTGGCCAGGATCATTGTTCTTACTAACATCAACTAATGCAATTCTAGATTAATTAGAATGTTCTCTTTTACTCGAAGAAATTATTTTGTAATATTGAGGATGCTAAATGAATTCAGAGGTATTGAAGAATAACAACTACTTATTTTGTCAAACTCCCGAATTAAGGCAACATTGAGCTCTTTCAAAAACAGATACTTACGCAGAGAATGTTGAATACTTCGTGACATACTACAATACGTTTGAGACAACAAGAAAGATATATATATATTCAGCGTTAAATATAAACCCTAAATCTACGTAAGCACTAACGCATTGAGTGTGAGAATTCACTCGTACGCGTAATATGAGTATAGGCGGAATAAAGAAAGCAAATATTTAAATTTTTCAACCAAAATCAAAACTCTTTACTCTTTGATATCATCCAAGTTTGGACATTTTTCCCAAGAGGTTACGTAATTCCCTTTGGATTTTACAGGCTTTGGAAATTAGTATTATAGATGCTTGTATCGTGACAACAAATTCATAATCTTGCTACAAAACACTTCAGTAAGTCAATTTCATAACCCAAACCTTTGAAAAAAGTTTTGATCATTGTCCTTCGCTTTTGCGAAGCGATAAGTCCAATTCATACTATGTTATGTAATACCCTAAAGTGAGAAATAAAAAATAAAATAGCACCTATAGAAGAAAACTATCTTTCTTTTAAGAAACGAAGGGTTCATTTGTTTCTAGTGGTTGAGTAAGGTGCTAAATGTGCAGAGTTGCGTTTGACCCAGCAAAAAGTACGTCAGGACTTTCTACTTTATCCTGTCTCGTCTACTCGCAAAAAATCTTTTCCTCATTATTCTTCGGGGCACTTGCGCTCTTCATTTCTTTCTTATCTTCCTTCTGTTTTTTACAACCATCCATGACAAAAGAACGATGCTTTAAAGAGGTGAACGGAGGTAATATACGAGCGTTTCAGACCAAAATACTTAGAAGATACCTACGAGGTTGTGTAGCGCTTAAGGCTAATACCGCAAAATAATCTTTTTATGTATTTGAAAAGATAATAGGAAGTGAAAATTGTGAAAAAGTTTTGTACATGATGTTTAAGGAGGAAACGTCAAAACATCCAAAATATGCTCTTATGAAAATTTTAAGCATATTTTGTCTAATTAACCTCTTCGGATGTTACGAATGGCTGAGCCCCAATAATCACTCAAATGTTGGTTTGAAAAAAACATTATATAACATACATAATAAAAACACAAATAATTGCATATCTTAAAGATAAACATTTGTTACTAAAATATTTTCATAACTATCTAGATTTTCAATAATCGGAGACGCTTAGGTTTCTGAGTAGCTGAGTTTTTAATCTTCATTGTTGAGCAATGGTTTGAAACGCTGAGCGTGTTTTACCTTTCTCCATCGCGTATTCCAGGAAGTATTTTCGTCTGCGATAGAATATCGCTGTGAATACATAGTTACAGTTTGATAAGTTTTCTGAATATGTTAAGAAATAGCGTACTTAGATACTTGGATGTTCCAATGCAGAAAGCCGAAATGGAACCCCTATCTGCAATAACTGTGAAATGAAGATTTTTAAATCTAATTGGTATGCCCTGTTATAATAAGGCTGGTACAATGGAGAAAATAAACATGGAGTGCGGTTCATTTTATTTTTTGTCTGTATCCATGCGCGGGGTCCTTATTAAGGACCCCTTACTTCGGGGGACATGTGCGGTACAGAGGTTGCATCAGCGTAGCTACGCCCCTAATCACTACGAGGTGGTGCCCTGATCCTAAGGAGGAACGACTCATACCAAAGAAGAGCAAATTTGTAATTTATTATTATATTTTGTTGCTTTCTATCCTGAAAAGAATTAATTATCAAGTTCACTTAACATTTTTTGTAATCAATGAGATCTTGATTGTACCTATCACCTCTATATTTAATTACAGCGACTTTTGACGATTGATCAGCTGGACAAGTCGGAAGCTTTGTTATGACCGTAAGATTTGGTATTGCAGCTCCCCAATTGATAACGGCGTAGAAGCTGATCAAATATCAGAAGCCATTATAAATAAATCGAAGAATAATGTGAACTTTTAGTCGTTGTTTTTTTCGTTTTCACTTCTGCATTACGAAAAGAACGATTGGAATTTTTCTACGTTCTTTATAAACAATAGTGTACTTTATCTCACATAATTCACTCCCACATTATTCTATCTCGATTTGTAATTTTCGTTATAAGCATCAATATACACATACCAACTTTCGAGAGGACAGAATTAATCTCTTCTTCTAGAAAACTATTACTTGCAGGCACTAAAGGGTGCTAGCCGTTTCAACCTGCTTTTCTCGGAATATGGGCTAAATTATGAACAAGTCCTTAAGCCGCACTTTCAGGAGCTCTAGAGTACAGCCATGAAATTGAGTGTATGTGAAAGAGAATCCAGAACTCGTAGATTAGAAAGAAAGTCCGAATGTGAAATATACCTTTATCATCGTCTCATCAAGAGTGTGGTTGTAATTATGGCCTGTTCCAAATTTATATTAAGATTTGGGCGCCAGAAACAGGTTACATTAGTTACTACCAAAGTTTTCCCATCTAATTTAAACAAAATTGTATAAACATCCAGCTAGCTTGGGTCGATGGGTCCGGATACAAATACTCGCTATCGCCTCGATAGCCGATTACCTGATCTGCCAACTATACAGTATGGCGTGGAATCTGAAATGTAATAATTATATGTTTCCAACTAATTAAAGATTATGATTGACAAATGAAAACTCCTTTCATTTCCAAAGAACAAAATTCAATAATTTATTTAACGTTAAGTTTTAACAATTAATTTTATGGTCATGACCTTTTAAATACGTTATCTCTTTTGTACTGCAGTATTTCTTTACCGTTTTGCTTGCTGACGCTCCGTAGTCGCTTCTCACTTGACCGTTGTTGGTTCCAAGTTTCGCTTCTTTCTTCCGGTCTTGCGCTGCTGCTGACACGTCCAGTCCACACTGCATAAACTATTTATCGGTTCTTATCCGATGCTCCCAGTTCCTAATCTTTCCCAATGGTTATGTAAAACATTAAAGTTCAACTGCAATATCCGAAAAACTGTGCAAGTCCTCCGCGAATTCACTTCTGGCAAATAATTCTCAGAGTTCGAAAAAACTATTACTTCTCTCACAAAAAAATATACAAGTCCCACTTTCCTAATATAATGTCCGCAAACGATCTTTACACCACGACACCCAGAATCAGAATGTTCTGTTCAATGCGTTCTTTAACCCTTTATGGTTCGGTAAGCGTCCCTCATTCTATTTTTTCAAAACACAGCGGCAAAATTAGACTGTCTAATCTTCACTAGCCAACCCGTGCGTCTCTTACGAACCCAAGTAGCCACGACCCCGTCATTCATTCGTTTTTGAACCAATCACATCTTATTTTCTTTAGCTATCTAGCCAGCGTCCTGACATCTTCAAGGCCTGTGTACAGTTTGTTGACCTTGCCAACCTCTGCGCTGTCGTTGCTAAGGCCGTATACCGCCATATTGCATACCCATTTATCCACCCCATGTACAGCTAATATTATTAAATAAAATTTGTAATATTCTGGTATATCACAAATGTTAATAGGAAGTTTAAGGGAATGAATAATTTTTGTAAAAAAATTGAAAGAAAACCCTTTGTTGAAATTTGT
Source organism: Acheta domesticus (assembly GCA_031308135.1). Classification (NCBI taxonomy): domain Eukaryota; kingdom Metazoa; phylum Arthropoda; class Insecta; order Orthoptera; family Gryllidae; genus Acheta; species Acheta domesticus. The sequence goes on along the minus strand of JAHLJT010004567.1, from coordinate 76,829,995 downwards.
AGTTAAAAGCAATCTTCTGTACTTCAATTTTACTTTAGTCTTTTAGTTGATTAGGGCATTTAATCAACGGAATAACAGCAATAATTTCTTGACGTATAGTTATAGTTATAGTTATAGTTCATGCCTTACTTTACGTGGCGAGACTCGGGCCATCAGGCCCGCTCTTCCGCCTGACCACGCAAATTTCTACTACGCTCCTTTCACCACCTAGCTGAGAAAGAAGGTATTATCTCGGGCGACGAAACAGGCGACTTGAATTTAGCTCAGAGGCGTCATTTAGGCTTGAGGATCTTTTACATGCAAGTAAATCTACTAACATGGGACAGCCGGCTTCACTTCCCCTCTGAAGGAAGGCATACGAAGGATTTTTTCGCCCTTAAAAATCCACGGTTTCGATCGGGTTTGAACCCGCGAACTTGGGTATGACAGTCCGGTACGCTAACGCCCATATTCTCAATACCGTGTAATACGAGAATTATCGTCGAGTCCAGATAATTCGCGAATCAAAGCAAAAATCGTTATTCACGAGGCAAGATCGGTTGCGATTCGCGGATTAGACACCCCGATTTCGATCTGTGGGTTATACCTCCGATTTCTGCGTATAATTCGCGAATAGCACTTGGTTGCCATTGGCGACCCTGTTAAACAATACAGACGACTCCGCCAAATACGATTTGTGTGCTGTTGAATTTATGGAACGCGTTTGAAATAAAGAAAGACCCCCCTCTATTTGCTTCCTTTCCGTCATCAGTAATATAAATCATCTGAGTAGCTGAGTAGTCAGTTACATGCTGAATAATTTTGAATAATATTGTTTCAAGTACTGGGTTCAGCAATTATCTTATTTAATATTATATAATTTGGACTTATCATTCTATCAGTGCAAGTTATTTTTTAATAAAATCACATTATTAGCTTTTGCTTTCAATTAAAGGTATGGTCATAGTTTATCTTACTTTCATCTATTAGAATATCTTTTTTAATTTTTACATTCACTATAGGAGATCATCAGAAATATATACTTGCAACACCCAAAAACAGTGTAGATATTGTTAACATAATCAGGCAAACAAATGGTCAAGGAATTTCAAATTAAATATTTGAATAAACCATAAATTCAAATAAATTGAAATGGATTACAAGGGTTTAAAGAAAGAATACAATAACAATTAGACAAAAATGCTACTAAGTAGATCCTTAGTTAAATTGAATTATAGGTTTTTTCATTTGAAGTAAATAAATAAAACTGAATGCAATTAACAAATATTTGTATTTATTTCATTAATGTAGAATATTGAAATAGAAACTTTTCTGATAAAAAAATGATAATTTTCACAAATTTAATGCCCAAATACAGGAATATTACTGAACCCTAAGTTATAAACACAATAAACAAAAACAAAAAAGGAGAGACATAGCAAAATATGCTGAATGGTTTCAATGTAATGAATATTTTATTCCTTTGCTAACCATTTGGAGAACAAATATAAAATCTCAAATTGCTAAAAACAACCAAATAAAGGTTGTAGTCCATGTTTGATTCCATCACTAATTTAACGTGTAGACAAAATTTAATTTTTTTTAAGAATGAATTGTTCGTTCATCATATCTTGATAATATTCAAATTTTAGGTAGATAAACATTGCATCCTCAACTCATGTTCCTTCATAAACTCAAATTCTTCTTGATGCTTTAAGAATGTGGAATCCTTGAGGTAATTTTTGCATTCCTGGGAAGTAGATACCATTCTCATAATTTCTGGTCCCTCTCGCAGCTGCTGGTACTGGTTATCTATCTCTGGCATTTCCTATTTGGAAATAAAATATTCATTTTGAAGGATATCTTTATGAGTCGCTTTTTCTAAATATGAATATTATTGCATAAAGAAAGGTTCCATTCATTATAGACAATCAGGTGATGATAAAATATATTTCATACAAGGTTGAAGTTTGTACATAAAACAAAGTTGGGGTTTTTACAATGTTTCACAGATCATTTGTCTCCATCATCAGGTACTTTTTGGCTTATATTGGATATAAGTTTTGAGTTTGTGAATCATAAGTAACTTACTTACTTTATATACAGACTTCAACCTTATATGAAATATATTTTATTATCATCTGATTGTCTATAATGAATGGAACCTTTCTTTATGCAATGAAGAAAGACAATATATAAAAACATAAGAATATTATTGACATGAATATAAATATTGTTGAAATTGTAAAATAACTTGTTTCATCACTGCCAACAAAAGCTTGCTGATAATAAAGAAACTTGTTTCATTTATCTACGATGTCAACGATATGTCACAAATCCATCAACGTTATAGTAAAGATCACCAAAGATGAACTTCAGGAAACATCAGCGTTTCAATTCATTTACAAATGAGAGTGTAGAATTAGATTTAAAAAATGAATAAATGAAAATAAATTATGCACTCTACAAATGCTTTAAAGGATGGTTCGGTTGTTAAAATAATTGATAATAAAATTACTAGAAATAAACAAATTGAAAAACCAAAATGATTTTATTTTAATTAATTCCCTTATACAACAATCTTAAATTTTTTAACAATCCTTAGTTCAGAAATCCAACCCTGCAATCAGTCCAAACATAAATAATATTCTAAAAGAATTTTTGATACTGGAATCCCAATCCAATTTAGACTATGCACATTAACAATATGTACAATCTATTTATAGAAGTAGTGGTATCATATATTATAAGGCAGATATATAATCAATATTGATTGTTGACACTTAATTAATCTTTCTTTAAATTCAATGATATTATAAAATGTAACTGAATTTTAAAATTCAATATTTTTTATATTTAGCCTACATTACATTTTCAATAACGAAGTAACAATCATCTGCTTCAGCTTCCAGAAATAGAAGGGTATTTTTCATTATATAAGTATATATTACTATGGATTCAGAGAATCACAAAACATAAATATGAATTAGTACATTTAACAACAAGAGTTCATGAAAATGTGCAAATAATATTTTTGGAATCTATGTGAAAACCAAAGAATGTTTTATATACTATTTCACATTTATTCCAGTATGTCACACCAAAACAAAAATAAAATTTTATTTTGTATCTTCTGAAGAAGACAAAATAACTTTGACATCTGGGCAGGATTATTTCCAATCTTTGAATTTTATGACAATTATGCTGAATTTGTTTCTGTTTTATTAAAAGACATGGTTTATCATAACGTTTTATTATGTACATTTCATTTTAAAAAATTGTGCAAATATTACTTGCATTTGAAAGTTTCATGTCATCAGATTTGATTTGATTTGATTTTGTTTGGTAAAACCATGGTTTAGGGTAGCACTATTCCTATTCCTTTGAATATAGTTTTGACTTCCAATGAGGTGAAATTATTCTATTAGTTGCACTAAAATATACTGAAATAACTTTTACAGTCCTTCACCAGAACACAAAGTATCAATCAAAAATATTTGTAAAACTCTGGGTAGAGCCCCAATATGCCCTGTTGTTTTGAAAATTAAATACACAACTTGCAAGGTAAATAAAACCAAAAACACTTACTTTGAGTCATATTAACTGCCTTTTCGTATCCCAAATCATAGTCACATACAGTACGTTCTTCAGGCGGATGAATGCAGTAATTTTCCCATCCAATTAAGTACACAGCGTTTCTTCAGCGTACACAGCTGCTTCTATCATTATAAATCAGAACTTTATTATCACGCCTGCTTTTTAAACAATTCTTTTGACGCCTTTATAGTTGTTCTTAAACTGCTGAACAATACTTACTGTGTTGAAATTCGTTTGCAGGTTATGTGATGCTTCTTTTTTGCTTTTGTAACTTTGCTTACAACAGTATTCGCGTATTTGTCAATGACAATTGTGAAAATATCAATTTCTTAAATAGAAATGTTAGATTGGTTGGCCCTAGATATATTACTCAATACGTGAAGTGGACATTGGAGATCGCGTTTGAAGTGGCGCTATTACTAATGTTTACAAACAGAACCACGACATCGAGATACTCCACAGCCAATCATATTTACCGTAACATTCTGGCCAAGGATAACTCTCGAATCCGTCAATTCTCTGATGACCGCGGCTTGTGAATAAGAACAATGAGTTATCCGAGTGTTAACCTAATCCGCGAATTCCTCAATTCACGGATTATTTTCGAAGTAATCCATGATTGAGAATACGGGCGTAACAGTTACACCATCGAATCCGCACGTATGTACCTGCCTCATTAATTTTGTGGATATCATCTCGAAGATTTTTCAATATTGCATAAGATACAGGTATTCCTTAATTGTACTCATGCGGACTGTCGTTATTTGTGGAAGTTGGTTGCAATCGGTTTTAACTAAACCTTTTTTTCGAGAAAAGTAGATTTTTTGCATAAAGAAAGGTTCCATTAATTATAGACAATCAGATCAGGTGATAATAAAATATATTTAATACAAAGTTGAAGAAAAACGAAGTTGGAGTTTTACAGGTTGGGGTTTCACAACGTTTCAGAGATCATTTGTAAAACTCCAACTTCGTTTTTCTTCAACTTTGTATGAAATATATTTTATTATCAGCTGATCTGATCGTCTAAAATTAATGGAACCTTTCTTTATGTAATGAAGAATAGACAATCAATAAAAACGTATTGAGACTTTTTTGCAGTTTACCAGACCACAATTCATATATTTCGCGCTGATGCCCGCATGCGTTACTGCTGCTCCGCGTTGAGGATCAGAAGATAGTGGTAACGATCACGGCCTTCAACTCCACACTTACAATGATTACCCACCACTGGGTACCCTTGCCCGTTCCTGCAGGAAGGAAAAGACAGACTCTTGCCAGAATTAGTAAGATGACGCGTGGGAAAGGCGTGGGTTTGAGGGACACGGCCGAAAATAAAAAAAGGCTGATGTTTGCGTTTGATCTTTGTGCAGTAATCAAGCCACCTGAATCCAGCCCTCACTCACGGTCCCTTTGCGATCATCAACACAAACAAATGAGGTGTCATCGGACAAGTCTCGTTCTCTTGGCAGGAAACTGATCATTTTTTGTGAATCCATCAAGAGATTTCCATTCTAAGGTATTCCTCCAAAACACGTGTTCCTCTGCTTTTTAGACAATTATAACGCGTTTTGATTGAATTGCGGCACTTAGAAAAGTGGCCAATAGCTCATTCGATTTTTATTGATGAGACAAATCAGTTAGCATAATTTTATCAGGTTCTTTCTAGAATATTCTGAGAGAATTAAAGAAAAACACATTTTTAACAGTTTTAATGCTTTTACTAGTGCATCGGTGAAACTTTTGAATTGCTGTATTTTCCAGCATTTACATGAATCGTTACGGCTTGATTAATCAGATTAACGATAATTAACTCTAATTTTCTATTGAACCGAACATTTAAACAAATGACCCACACTTTTTCATATAACTCTCTATGTCCGAAAGTAAACGTGCCGGGCAACTGTAATGTGTTTAAAATTTATTTTTATTACGAACTTACAAAGCACAATGAAAAGTTTTTATCATGAATTTCCCACAAATGCGTCAAAATTTTTATCGTGCAAAAACCCAGCGAACGCGGCACAAAGCCGGATTAACCCACGCTACCGATCCTATCTTTGCAACCTATACTTTTGTACAGAGTTCCAATAGGGAGTTGGTTGTCCTTGGTAGCAAAATGTTTCCCCGCGGCGGCCCAGAATTCAGGAGAGGAGGTGAACCCACATTGACGCTGTCCCTCAAGCAAGTGTGATCGGGTGGCCCTAGGTTTGAGTCCCGCGGGGATGGATTTTCGACATTAGTTAGGTAGGTAGGCCGAATTCCACCGCTTTCTGGAGGAGAATTCTAGCAACCGGCTGCTCCGATAGCTAGTTTTCCGTGGTTCCTCCAATTTCTGCGAAATTCTTCAATTCCATGTGAATGCCGGAGTAGTACCGCAACACGGACCACGAGCAAAGAAGTACCGAACGGTGCAGTACCGAAAACCTGTCCTTCCTCTCCCTCATTCTATCCTCTCCCCTTCCACAAAAACACCTCCATTTATATGCACTTCATTACCACACATGTCGAGAGACTAATCGGGTACTTACGGCCGGTTTCATCAAAAACGTAAAGTATGAAAGTCATGGTTAATTTTAAGACGCGTTGTAAGTATTGCTTTGTTGTTGATTGTTTCACCACCCTCTTCAAAGCAAAGCTTAGTGAAGTATTGTAACCTTTACCTATCAAAGGTTGACGTGGGACGTCAATAGAAAAGTCGTTTACAAGATTCGCAGCGCACTCACGCCACCGCCGCCGCCGCTGCCGACACCGGCACCTCCTTTTCAGCAGCAAGAGGGGTGCAGCAGGACGGGTGTCATCCTTACTTGGTGTGGTGGCGCGCGGAGGGGGGCAGGAAGGCGAACGGATGGGAAGAAGGTTTCGGAACACCGCCGGAGAGAGAGGTTGTGAGGCAGTAGCGAAAGAGTGAGTGAGGTTTTGGGAGGCAGGTGTTGTGGTGACGGTAGGTGGAAGAGGCACGGTCGACGGAGTTGCAGCACCATTCTCTTGGGACGTTGGAATTTGGCGTCGTTACACAGAATCTGTGCTGCGCTGAGGCGTAAGCTCGGGTGCCAGCCGCCGCCCCTGTCCAGTACAAGCTTCGTGCCGTTTGGTGGAGGCTACAGTCTCCGAACTGAGATTGGTATCCGGTCTTTTATAGTTCCTCCTAGTTTTCTTTCGCCCCGTACTGCCACGATTGCGCGAACCCTCGAGTTTGCTGCTTTCGCAAGAGGTGTGTAATGAAGTATAATAAAACTAGTAATGTAAAAATGCAGATGTGTTTTACAGTGGCCTAAGAGAAAATAGTTTGATATTAACTACAGTGGGCACCTGTTTACTACAAAAAGAAATGAAAAATTTGAAGCAATTTACTATAGAATGCAGGTTAATATATTATTCCCGTAGTTCACTGTCAGATATTGATTTTTGGCCATTAACATTCTTGTTTAATGACTGATACATCCTTCCCATTGGTATTTTCATAGTAACTTTGTACTATTTGCAGAAGATATTTGAAGTCATATATCTTTCTTAGGGGAGAACATCACAATTTTTGAAACAATCTCGTCATGTTAATACAATACAAGTGCAGCTTCTGTCTTTAAAAAGAACATTTTGATGATAGTGTTAAACCTAAGTCAAGTTAGAAAACAACCAGTGCTATTTATGAATAATTAAAAAAGTTAAAAAACATATTTGCTAAGAATTGTTGAAGAATTTAAGTGAACTTAAATATCTCAAAATACATATTGAAATTTGGATGTCTGTTGAGAAGAAAGAAAATATAATTTCAATTTCAACCAAGGGTGTATGATGTAATAAATGTTAATTTTCTATAGTTTTTCAAGCAACATCTTTTGGATATTCTGTGTTTTCAAAACTACATTTTTTAATTTTTATTGTATGTAAGATATTTCTTTGCAATTCCAGTGAATTTTGTGCAAGAAATTACAAATGAATGTTAATGCAGTTTATGTTGAAGGACAGTTAACTACAATTTTCATAAACAGAAAGTACTACGACATTCTGTCATGCGAAATGTCTGTGATCTTCCCTCTGATGTAACTGTATGTGCAGTCTTCATCTCCCCAGAGATATCTTTTATTCGATTTGTTGAATTACTATTTATTTTTGTCGCAGAAGATATTGCTGTGATTCTACATTGTGCCAATTTAAAACATAATTCATGATAATTTTGTGTTTTTTAGTGTCAATGCTATTGCTATCCTGTAATTTTGTTTAGCTGTCAACGCGTATCCAATTATATGTTGTTCTGTGATCACGATTTTGTGAGGGGTGTGTTCCAAAATCTTCAGAAGAGCAACGATCCTACAAGAATCCCCCCACATCCGACTATAAGATTGGTTACAGTATAACTTCAATGCATCCGAAAGTTGGCTGGCAATGCTGGGCTCTGGTGAACCAGTTAGTGACTACAATATTCCTTGTTTGTTTTGATGATGCAAAACGTTTGAAATTTTGGAAAGGGTTAGGTTTATGTGAAAAAGGAAATGCAATGAAACTAACAGAATGTAAATCTTGGAAGTTGAGACTAGGTCCAGGATCATGTAAACGTAACTTACAAAAGTTCTTAGGAAAAATTGTTACTTGGAAGGCAATTATGTACCAAAATATTGAAAGGTCCATTTCGTTAATAGCTAACTACGAAGCAAACTTGGAAATTCCTGTCGGTCTTCAATTAACTCCAAAACACGTAGTATTGTAATCTTTGATAGGCGAAATCGGGTGCCAACATCCTTTTCATCCAGCTTTTCCAAACATTCAAATCGTTCCTATTCCACCTTGGCCTACGAAAAAGCTTCTCAAAGCATTAGTCTTCACAAGCTTCCGTCTTCACCCCATGATAAGCTCGCCGCCAATTTAACTGTATTTGTGACGTCAAGCATGACTTAAAATGGGTAAGTGCACCTGAGAGGTGTTTAAATTTAAGTCAAACGTAACGTGTAAGTTCGCCTTAAAGGGTATAATAAAACGGAAACGTCTCCTGGTTCTACCTTGAAATTCTTAAGACGAACTTAAAATGTTAAATCATAGTGATGAAACCGGCTATTAGAGCTTGTCCGCGTTGAGGCGATGCACAGTGTGTACTTTTGGCCAACTAGCTGGAAAAAATTCAATTTTCGACTGAATTGAAATAGCAAAATTGTTATATTTCTGTGTAGTAATATGTCTGAACTATGTGGAAACGTTGTTAGTTTTCTCTTGAAGGTCACAAGGACCCCATGGTGCATGTCCAAAGACGTCCATCGCCGCTCCGCCAGCGCTCAGCTCCGAATGGCCCTTTTCAGTCCGTGAAGTTCTCTTGGTAGGAATACACTACTCGTCTCATTCTGTGATTTGTGGGTTTACTATTAGTAATCTACAGACTTTTACGATTATTTTTATGTGGATAAAATTGAAGTATTTATTTTTGATGTGCCTAAAAACGTTAATGGAAAAGGTGAGCGATTTATTTTGAATGTATTATACGTTCTCTAAATTCAATTAGAGTTTTAGTGTATTATACACCATTATACACCTTTCGGGCCATATACATTTTAAAACTAGTACTTTTGGGTTCTTAATCGTGAAAAGACTAGCTGCTTATACCTGCTTATCTGAATTATATATACATTTTTACAGAAAGGGTCTTCAAGTTACCCGCAGGTTGTTATTTGATATATGAGTAACAAATTCAATTGAAAAGAGATCTGAAGCTGTATTAAATGTTTTCTTACGTGAATTAGGAATTATAGAACCTCACAAAACATTTTTGGACAAAATTAAGTCTTACGTTAGATGTATTTGTCAAAAAGTTGAAACCGGATTGCAAAACTCCATAAGAAGTAAAGAATTGTTCTTGAAATATAATTCGTCCTGGCTACAAGAAACTCTTACCCTTCCCGATTAAATGTTAAAGGCAGTCCCAGGTCCATCACAAATAAATGTAAAAATTAATAGAGCTAGAAGACCTAATGAGTCTTGTGGAATTAAAGCTAAAACCATACAATTGAACATTTTGTAGACACTACTAGCTCAGAAAAGTTATCCATAGCTATTGAAATCAAACTAAGGAAGTATGACAAAAAGATAGGTGGCAGCTATAGATAAGGAGCTCCGTGAAGCCTCTTCGAATAGGAGAATTACAATTAACAAAGCTCGAAGATCCATTCTTCAAAAGCCTGCATCATTGTCACTTGCTTTGATGATGGATATCAATATTTCAACCCGCCAGTATGTACACGCACAGTATGTACACATCTTGAGTGCATTTTGCACATTTCTTATAGTTCAGAAATACGAACATGGCAAGTGGGAGTAGAAGAAAATAAAGCGAAAGTGGCGAAAAAGAACTAGAAAAACGTCCAGAGCAAACGCAAATATGAATTTGCTCCACCGGCTGCTTCTTAGCTCAGATCCATTTAAGTCGAGCATAACCACCAAAACTATAACTGCACCCAAAAAAGTGAAACATGAACTTTTCGTGTTATTAGAATGAAAGAATAAGGCAAAAACGAGACGGCATATTTAGAAGAATCACCATCAGAAGAATACGCGGGTAGTGTTTCAAACTAATTTGTAAATATTTGTTGTACACTCCTCTCACTTAATTTTTGTTTTCATTTTAATTTTCGGCTTTTTATTTTTGTATACTTTCATTTCATTTTTCTTGCATAGTATGTTTTGTAAAATTCAAATATTATGTCCAATAGAGTTAAACAAATTCAGCGTTTGAAAAACGTATACTGTCATGAGGGCTAATGAAAATATTCAAATTTCCTAAATATTTTACAAAATATTTTGTAAAAATTTAAGTTTTATAAGCAGATTTGTTTATTTAGACATTATTTACACATCAGACCACCAAAAACTAGGAGAAATTCATTTCAAAGAGAGATATTAATTTTTTCCTCTTAGATCGTCAAAATTACACACTGTGCGATGCCCCGCTGGAGGAGGGACCTGGAGATGGAAATCACCCGCAAGCCGCCGCGGCGGAAATCACCCGCAAGCCGTGCAGGTCGTCGCCGATTCTCGCCATCCAGAGCGAGAAGAAGACCGTCACTTCCCGCAATGAAACATTCACTATATGAACAGGACTATGATCATGGCTAGAGCTGGGTAGTTTATGTAAGCTTTTCCCCCCTGAAATATGCATACAAATATGCCACAAAAATGTTGACATATGCACAGAAATTGTTAAGTAATGCAGCATTTTGTCACGAAAACGTATATTACAATGATATTAAATCTTTTTGTAACCTTGAGAAACAGAGAATAAGCAAAGGAGGAGGGAGATGCTCTCTGTGGAGGAAGGTTTGGGAAAGAGGTTGTCTTGCTATGCAAGGTCAATCTGAGGATGCCAAAAGAAAACATGAGGTGTCAAGACTTTTTGATAAACCGATGAGAGAAGATAGCTCGACGGCGTTGGCCGTCAGTAGTCTGAAACGCATTGTACTAACGTATTTGAAGCGACAAGTAACTTTTTGATTTGCATTATTTTTTTACTTGGAAATTATTATTTTAATATTACTTTGGACAAAACGTCTAAAAATAAGCAAAAACATCCATTTATATACCAAAAGGATCTAAACACGAAAAATACGCATTATGTGCAAAACGTTCCCTACTTTATTTTCAATATTTTGCCATGAAATATTCATATATGTTTCAGGTAGATACGACCATTAACAAAAAACATGCAATTGGATGAACTTCCTAGCTCTAATAATGGCGCAGTTGACCTGCCCGGAAAATGAATCAATTTATTAGTCGAAGCTTAAAAATAGCACTGCTGCTGCGGGCAGCTTACCACTGCCTCTCTCTCTCCTCACATACTCAAAGAAGAGACGCTGCAGCACGTGACTGTTTAGCGGAATGTATTTGCATTGCCTGCCCGCAAGGAGAACAAAGTAATGGAGTTTCCTCAAAAACCAAAATTTTCTGTGAAATAAAAATTTGATTCACAGAAAATTTGTTGAATTCTATCAAACTTGCTCAAATAACGAAAAGAGTATACACTATTATTTGTCGGAATAATTAAGGTTCAAACTGTATATGAGATTCCTATAGAATCCAATGTTCTCTCAATTTACTTTAACTCTTTGTTTTGGAGTTGTTTACACGTTTCTTCAGTTGATTCGCCAGGTGAAATTTTCACACAATCCAATTTCAGGGAATGCAAATAAGCATTTCGATAGTTTGTATTTTATCCCCTCAGGTGAACTACTAATTGCATGATTACCACGTACGCAAAAAATATCATCGAAATGGATTCTGTGTTATCTACGTTTATTTACGTGTATTCTACTACAAATGATTTATTTTGAAACTTTTCTCATGAAAATTAATCGCTGATGAGCATGTTTTCAGATCGCATTGTTGCATGTGAATTAAACATCCGTATAAAACGATTAAATTGTATGAAAAGCAAATTAAAAATAAATTAATTAACCTCCTTCTTTAATTATTTTATTGAAAAAATAATTGTCTCCATACTTTTCACGGTATATAAAAACAATTCAAAAGCGGAATTCGACACATAATCCAACTAGTGGTGCTAGTGGTACTAATGGTACTAGCACATACTTTCTTGCATTATTTCTAAATTTGCAATTTTCGAAAATTCAGTGAGTTCAACGAAAATAAGATCCGCGCCATTCATTTAAGCATCACTTTTATCCGTGGAAAATTTTAAAGAAAAAATTTTTGAAAAAAACTACATTTTTTAAATTGCCTATATTTTAGGTCAAAATAAACGAAAACTACTCATCGTTAACAATAAACGTAAATAATATAACACGAATATTAAACGTGAAGTTATTTACAGATCTGTCTTTAAGTAAGAGATTTCATGAAGGAAAAAATCTCTATCTTCAATATTATACTAGTTGTTGGAAGATGCCTAAAAAATTGAATTTTGCAATTTTCAAAATATCTGGGATTTTAGCGAATATGAGACAGGCAAAATTCTCTTAAGCGCCCTTTACGCTCTCCAAGGACAAGTTTGAACAAAACAGTTGGTGCCACTTTCGAGAAAATTATGTAATTGTTTTTCAGACTAAATGTAAACTATCCTCAAAAATCAAAATATCAGTTTGAAAGCTTGGGTTCATTTAGCCTCCTGTTCATTCAGATGAATTGGGAAACATCAATTTTCAAGAAAATCTATGGACGTTTAGGCAGTACGAAGACCACAGATCTACATATGGACAGACAGACGGACTGGCTGCACCACGTGTTAGGGGATTTTTCTCTATATTTAGCAACAGGATTTATTCACTTTTTTGTTGCCAGAGACCGGCAATAAGTTTTTTTCTCTACGACTCCTTCAGAATTTATACATTTCTGCACGATATCGGATGCAATAGTGATACCGATTCCACAAGCCGTGCGAGAATATTATTCTCGCACGGTTCTCGACCAATCACATTCGTCACAGTTCATTATACATGGCAAAGGGTTCTCGCTGTCGCCTACAGAGGCGCTGCGTGCTCTGCCGCGGCAGATTGCAACTGTCGTAAGACAGGTGAACCATAAAGAGTATGTGAATTGGCGTTTTTTATGGTCAGAGAAGATAGTGTGTTCTGTAGCCGTTCTGTTAGGTTAAGGCGCCCATTTAGTACTTTTAAAATATCAATTTGAAAGTCGTAGAGAAAGTATAGTCTTCTACTCGCGTAGAATGGCTATTAGAAATTTCGACACTCCCTTCTACGTCGTTCGTGTATAAACATCAACTCGTGAAAAATAGCTATCATTCTACGCTTTTTGAAGAATATACTTCTATTCTGCCAAAAATTCGCTATTTTCCGGCGCACGATTACATAACTATCTCTTCTAACGAAGTACCTTCGTATGGGCGAGAAAGTAACAATTGTCAACTCTCTAGGCCGTAATAAGGGATGCTGTTAACTCGGACACGGTAACATGTTTTCAAATCAAATGTTTTCATTCAAACAAAATTTGCGAAATTTGTAGAGGTAGTTATGCAAGTCCTATGGTTATGCTGACGGGGGACCATTAATTGATTTAGTTTACTCTTTTCAGTTGTGTTATTTCGGCAATCAAGCATGCTTCTTCATTTTTGTTTGAAGTGTGTTTTATTTTGTAAGCAAGTGTGTCTTTGTGTGATATGTTTTGAGTAAGAGAAGGGAATAAACGAGAGAGATAGGGAAGAATATAAAGGGAGGAAGGGAAAGAGAGAAGGGGCAGGAAGAGAGAAAGCGAGGGAGACGTAGACAAAAAGGCAATGCTACTTTTATGACACTGTTTTGCCTTATCATTAGCAACTCTTTGGTCGATACTAACCCTACGTTCACCGAACCGTACGTTTCCCGTTCCATAATGAATCAGAGAAACACACTTTCTTTGTAAAATAATTTAATTTCCAATATTTCATTGCTAAAAATATTTCATTCACCAAATCCTACTAAAAAATTATAAGAATTGAACTTTTAGAAATTTAAAACATCCATAAATCAACAACAAGTACTTATTTCTTTCAAAGTCAAAATTGGTAAATTAGCACAATAACCTTATGAGCGATGCTTTCCCTTCGCGGCCTAAAAGACATCCCACCCCATGAAGGGCTTTTTCATTTTTTTGCCTATCACGTAGCCAAAAAATTACATCGATCACACAATTTCTTATCTAAATAACTACTTACAATATACCGTTCAGAAACTTAGAAGGGTGAAAAGCCATATAAGAACAAACATTTATTTAAGAAAACAACATAAATATTTACATTATTTCGAACTGGGGATGCATTGTCAAAGAATGTCGAAAGGGGAACAAAGGACGCATTGTTGCCCTTTTGACATTGTTGCGTAAATTATGTAGAAAATATTTATAATATAACATCTGAGAAACTAGAATTTGAATGCCACTTTACAATATATAAATTATATGCATATTTTCGAGGCCAGATTAATACAAAGATTCCCAAACATGATTGGTTGATTGATTTGATTGGTTGTTTAGTGTTTTCGGGCGCGTGAAACACAAAGTTCATTAGTCTCGTAAGTGTAGTGCATGCTGTTTGCTCAGGAGATAGCTGTGATCTTCCCCCGGTGGATGGTGAAATCCGGCGCAGACCTACCCTCGGCCAGCGGGGTTTTCCGTAATGAGGTATATCAGACCGCTTCAGTCGGGACAAGTTCTAAGCTCCCGACAGGTCGTCCGACATGTGCGGTAGTGTAGTGCATGTAAATGTAAGTGTGTGTAAGGGGTGAGGACAGGGCAAGAAAAAAAGGAAGGAAAGATCGCGCGCGGTCGGTGACCCGTTTGTTAGGGTACTACTCCGGCATTCGCCTGGTGTTGACGGGAGACACCAAGGAAAACTACAGATCAGAGCAGCTGCCGCCAGAATTCTCCGTCAGAAAACTCGACCTAGCTGTCTAAATAGTGTGTAAATAGAAATTCCTGCCATCGTCGGAACTCAAACCTAGAAGTTCACTGTCAGAGGAACTGCAGTCAAATCAGTTGGTGTCCTGAGCTACCTCTTCCGGTCTCAACCATTAGCCAATCTCCTGCCTTCTAATTCTATTGTAATACGGAATATAATGCAAGTAAAAATGATTATACAAATAAACGATAATCTTCGAAAATTAAATCAGCTTAAATTGTTCAGGGCGTCATTTTATGTCACCTCGAGTGCCTCTGACCGGGAGGTCCTAGGGTTCGAGTACCGACGATGGTAGGTTAGATAGGTAGGATCGAAATTCAAGCCCACGTACAGGACGAGAAGTCTAGCGGGCGGATGTTACGATAGGTAGTTTTCCATGGTTTCTCCGATCAACATAAGGTGACTGTCGGAGTAGTACCATAAAAAAGGGCCATGACCCGTGCGTGATTTCTCCTTCCTCTTTTCCTTGCCCTATTCTCTCCCCTCACTTAAAACATTTACTTCCATGAATTACACTGTTACACATGTCGGGAGGTCAGTCTAGAGTTACAGAGCTTGTTACGGCTGTGTCGGTGCCCCATTGGTGGGAGATACCTGGGTCACGAAAGTCCTGCAAGCCAACTTGTAAATCGGTGCCGGAGCTTGACATCCAGAGGGAAAAAAGATCACCCCCACCTCCTACTATAAAATAAGCACAACACACATGGGACTATGACTTTAGTAGTTAAGTGTTCAGAAACACAATTAATCAATTCGAAACTGAACCAAACTTAGGTTTTTTTATTTATATATTTACGAAGTAATAAAAAGTTTTGTCGAAGGAATTATTGGGATCCCCTGAGTCACAAGGAATCTTAGGAATTCTACTTACGCATTAATCCGCCCATGAGGATATTGATAAAATTATTATAACTTGCAACGGAAATAGTAATAATTTGTGTGGTTCATTTAGGTAGGAATTTATATTTAAGTTACGTTCATTCTATACAATATTTCATTTTATAACGTACTGTTTTATTCTGAAATTCTCATAACTAATATTTACGCACGCAGCTGGTAGTAATTTTGACGTATACAAGGAATTAAGTATAAATTGAAAATAGAATAATACTGAAATTTATAAGCCTAACCAGCAACATTTTGTTTTAAAATATACAAGAACATACACTTTTTCTACTCTCGCTTACAAGTTGAGGTTTCCAGAGCTGCTTCTGTTCTAAAAATAAAAGGAAATTCCCTTTCTCTTTAGGTGTTGGTTTTTACTGGAAGAGATAACTAAATTGCGTTTAAAAAGAAAGAAAATGGAATGAAGGTAATCGGTCATAAAGAAGAACTTAGTAATGAGCACGAGGGTACAAAAAATGTCTCCGTTGGTTTTTGCTCGAACAACGCCATTGTGAAATTCTGTAAGATAATGAGCTCTACGGAAAGAATTTGGCTGCACAAAACCCAATTTTTACTCATGCTGCCCAGCCAGATGATCCGAGCGCTTCAGTCCGTCTCCGATAATTTGTAAGTCAAACACATCGACCATTAAATTCAAATCATGACATTACCATCATTCCCCACTCTTTATTGGATGCTTAGAGATAAAATACTGTTTACTGCAAATGTAAAATACTGAAAACTGCAATACTCCTATACGTATGTGTTGCTGGTGTAAAGCATACTTCGTTGGTACTCATTGCATTTTATTTGAAATCATGTGCTACGTCTTAAAATTTTAGAACAGTTAGAAACTGCCACTTCTTCCATCTCTTATTCTGCCAGTTCACAAGTAATATTGTACATACAGTTAATTCATTAATAATTTTTTTGCGAATAATATTTATATGCCTAAAGTAATATTCGCTAGCCGTATATAAAAACCGGAGATAGGGACCACAATGTAATACTGTTACTTTACTATTACAGACTGTCACAATCATCCTTTGTGTCTTCTAAAAAATACAGCATTCTGTTTCAAGACAAACCTAATATTATTTTTATAACGTTTCGCCTGGAATGCATTAGACCTGTTCAATCGAGAAACCCAATAATGCATCGTTTGAATGGGTTTCAGACTTGATTGTAAATGCTGGATGATTGTGATTTTGGATGATTGCGGTTTTTAGAGGGCATTTACTCTTTTATGGGGCTATATAATGTAGTCAAATTTCGCCAGAAATGGCTTCAAAGTTGCCACTTGAAGGGTAAACGAAGTGGGGCGATATAAGTAAAAAACATTGCTGCCGTGTCGTGAGAAAGCTATGTTGTATGAATGGAACGTTGGTGTTGGTAAAATTTTGTAATGAAAGAATAGCATGGTGGTTTCCTGCTTTAAAGATTCACGCTCATCAGTACCAAATTAATTTCATTCTTATTATCTGCCAATGTTCATTAACTGAAAAATGATGCTAAATTACAAACTTCATTAGAGTTTGAGACTCGTGAGTTGTTCCAACTTTAGGCGTGATTAATTCTTCTAGTAGTGTAGACACATAATCCTGTATCATTGAGCGCATTTTTTTTTATTTCGGTGGCAGAAACTGACAGATTTTTTGTGTGGAGATTTCGAGTCCTCCCAACAATTTTGTTAGTGGTGTGCGCACAGCTATATTTCATGTTGGTGAGCGAGCACAGGATGGCTCGCGCTTTGTATTGAAGCCTACAGTTCAGCGGAGCAGTAGTCGCTCCACGGAACCGGTAGCCGTCGGAGTGAGGATGGGCCAGCAGCGGTGACGATTCCGTTACGCCGACTATGCAAGCTGCTCTGTTTATTCTGTTGGAATTGTTAGTAGCTAGTCTCGCGGCCCTCGGTTTTTAGAGTTTGGATTTTGTCTGCATTTAAAATACATTTTTTATTTTTAATTTTTTGGAACTTTTTCAACAATAATAATTTTTAGAAATTAAGATTAATTAGTATTGTGCATGAGTTCATGTTATCTTTCAAAGTATTATATCTTATCAACATTTCACTATTATATTATTTTCTGTATTTGAATATTAGTATTCTCTCTAACCTTTGTAATATCAATGGTTCACTTCATGCTGTAAATTAAGGGCCACCGGAAAAATTCCTTGAAACATCATCATTTACTCGCGTTGAGTGTTTTCGGGGAAAGATACAGAACAGAGGTTTCGCGTAAGTGCGCCAGTTCTGCGCGTTTCGAGGCAAAGCTTCATTACAGACTCCGGTGGTTTCCCGGGGGAATTATATCGTTAATACAATGATTAACGAAGCGGAACTAACAGTCTGACGAGAGGGAGCGATGCTAGCGGAGCGGATGATTGAGCGGGCAGTTTCCCCGCCGAGGGCCAGCTCATCAGCGCTCTGCGGGCGCCGCGCGTCAGATGGGGCTGCGCAGCGGAGCCTCGTGCAGGCTTAGGGAAATTTCGCCCTTGTGAAACTCCGCGCATTTTATCCGGATTTTATTCCTGTTTCCAATTAACCCTTGTAGCGCCAAGAGGGAAGCAAATTTCGACACCATTTGTTGGCTGGAGCGACTCTGTCCAGGAGGTGCTAGGGTGCGAGACCCGACTTCGCAGGATATTCAACACTAGTCGATAGCTAGTTCGAGTGCGGCATTTGTCTGGAGAAGAATTCTGGCGGCTGGCTGGTCGGTTCGATTGTCGCTTTCTTCTATCAATACCAGGCAAAATTCGCAGTACCCTAACAAATCGATCATGGAGCGCGCGCTGTTTTTCGCTTTTTTGTCCTTGTTCCCTTCTCTCTCCTCACATCCTCACAGATACATGAACTATCCTACCACACATGTCGGAAGATGAGTAGAAATCTTAGAGTTTGGATCGACTAGAACGGTTTCCCTAAGAGGGAGACACCTGGAGAGGAAATCCTGGCTAGCCGACGTGTAGGTTGGCGCCGTATCTTACGTCCTAGCGAGAGAGGTGCACCGTCTTTGGAAATAATATACCAAAGTAGTCGTCATGCCCCGAAATACAAAATACTCACTCAACATTTTTTTATTTGTTACTAGTGATTTAAATAACTTTACAGATTAAAGGCACTAAAATGCATATACAGAAAACTAGGCTAGTACAAATTTCCATGAAATACATTTACTCGAATCATTCTAGGATTTCATGTCCTTTAGCACAAAATACTTAATCACACTGAAACTGAAGTGCAATGTGGTGCAAGTGCAGTGCATTGCAGAGCAGACGGTCGTCTTCAACGGATTCATAAAGAGATGAATATTGAGATTTCAAAAATGTGGTTAAATTCAAGTGAATTAACTATAATTTTATGATTTTATTGTAACGTCCTTTTGGTATCAAAATGCTCAGGGATTTGGGGATATTAATGAAATAACACACCTCTGACACACGACAGAAAGACTTCAAGGAAGAGTCGCCGGTCATTAAATATTTTTTATTGACGCGTTGCGTTGTGCAAGAGCAACTTTTTCGATATTCTTGGTATTTAAGGAACTGTTAAATTGTGTAACCGAATTGGGGCCATTTAGTCGCCTGAACAGCCTCTTGATGTAACGTGAATCGTTCCCCACTAGCCGCGACGATGTCAAGCGATCACATTCCGCAACCTGGAGCAACGCAGCCGAGAAGATCGAGAAACCACTCCGCAAAACATGCCAAAAGCTTGGTTAAAGGGCGGATGAATGATGAATAAAGCCAATTCGTCAAAACAAGCAGGGCCGACACACAGCCGAAGAAGGTTGAACCTTTCTTTCCCGTTCTGGCAACAACGCGAGGCAGACGTACTGTTGTAAACGAGAATCGCATTGTACGATGTTGTATAGTCGCCACGGAAGGAAATAGCAGCACACAGTGAAAAAACGCATTACAACAGCTCTAAAAAAGATAAACAACTTGTCAGCGGGTTTCATATTAACATTTTAATTTAGTAATTAAATTAAATTAAAATGTTTCATATTTCTGGTTTCATGAACATGCGTATTGACTTCACGATTTCGCATGAGTAAGAGTATTTTGCCCAAAGTACGCCAGTGAACTCAACTATTTGCATACCTCCCTCTAATAGGTCGCTGTTTTGTCGTTTGCAGCTCTATTTATTTTATTATTTTATTATTTTATTAATATAATTAACCCACAAACACCTCAATTAGAAGTATTAACATCGATATATCCATCCTGGAGGCGAAGTGGGGGGATCTGGATAGAGAACTTGGTTTCACCGGACAGCAACCGATGCCAGGAATCTTCAATGACAAGAATCTATTCTTGTTCTATCTTCAATGACAGAATTCGTGTAGTGAAAAAAAGCACAATTCCTGCATCACAACCCAAACCTCCTGTTTGTATGTAACCTTTTCACCTTCGCTGAGGTCGAGTCACGGATATACACTCATCGTCATAAAAAAGGCTGCACCTAGAAGGACGAGGCGGTTTGCGATCATTGTTGGCAGGCAGGTAGAGGGTACCACGCATACGAAATAATTACATTTTCACATTTGTATGACTAATATTTACTGTAGCTACACGTCCACAGACTGTACATGTTAGTTTGGTGTGAGGTCGCCATATTGGCGAACACACTCGTCCAGACGTCATGGCATGGATTTGTACAAATCTCTAATGATATCCTGTGATAGTCCATAGCGATGCAGCCTGCACCTGAGAACGCAGTTCTTGCAGATTGGTGGGTAGGGTCCTGTTCGCAAGCTCCGTAGCACTCCCCAACATTCTCGATCGGGGAAAGGCCTGGCAATGCGGCTGGCCAAGGCAGAGTATCTACGGCGGCAAGGCATGCTCGGGAAATGGGTATGCGGACGCGAGTTTTCTTGTTGAAATAGAGCATAGGCGTGGGCGTTCACGACCGGCAGGGCCACCGGTTGAAGGATCTTCTGAACGTACTGAGGCTGTCACTGCCTCTGAGGAGCACTAACGGTGAACGGGCATCATAGGATATCGCCCCACATCATCACACCAGGCTGGCGGGACGTGTGATGGGATACCACAAACCGCTCGGCGTGGTGCTCCCCACTCCGCCTTCAGACATGGACCTAGTGGTCGACGCCATTAAGACAGAAGCTGGACTCGATCGCTGATGATCCACTGCAAGTCTGCATGGCTCCAGGTCCAGTCGTTCCCGACACCAGAAGAGTCTGTAGCACCGTTGTTGGGGTGTGAGGAGCAGGCGTCATAACGGTCAGCGTACGGCGAGCTCTGCGTTGTGCAACCGCCTGCCATTGGTACTGGCACTTTCAGGATGTGACAATGCAGGCTGCACAGCCCGCTAAATCATCGCTAAAGCACCTATCGTTGCCGGTATCGTTGTAGATCTGGTCGCCCGTTGCGGACCATCCGCCGATCCTCCCTCCTCGTGGTGCGTGGCGGACGTCCAGATTCTGTATGTCGTATGTGCGTGCCTTCCTTAATCCATTGCCGCCAACAGCGGGCGATGGTGTTATCCGTACGACCGGCAATACGGCGACAGGACCAACCAGCCTCCCGCACACCCACTCCCGCACACCCCTCTCGAAAGCTTCTATCTGGACAACCGGCTGTCGAACACGTCGCCTAGGCGTAGTGTACGTGCAGGTGACGCTCTGGCGACGATACCCGATGTCGCAATGGCTGGCGCGGCCGTTTGAGACTCTCTTTTCTCAGCTGGTGGGCACGATGTCACTCCCTTACCCCCGACCCTCCAGTGCGTGGCCGACCGTGAAAACGAAATCACTGGCCTAGTAAATGGTGTGCAAAATACCCACCAAGTTTGCAGCGGATCAGTAGAGTCCTTCGGGGGTGCAGCTTTTTTTATGACGATGAGTGTGTGTGTGTATATATATATATATATATATATATATATATATATATATAAACTACCTGTGTTACATATGAGAAAAAATGAGATGGAAAAATAGATAATTTTTTTAGAAAAGACTTTGTTTATGGCAAAAATCACCATCTTCAATTTTGTAGTTTTCAAATGTTAACTTTTTGCAATTTTACCCAAATGAGGAGAACTGGCCGAAGATGGGACGAGCACCATTCATTTCACTTTTCCTTGATACATACGAGGAGAAATTTAAAGAAAAAAATCTGAGTGGTTTTTGCATGTTTTTAGAACTTGCATGAATTTCAAGCAGAAATTAGCGCAAAATCTCGACTTTTAAAAAAATTGTACATGACCTTACTTCAAAATCTTTCTTTTAAATATAGATTTCATTAAGGGAAAAATCCCTATCTTCAATGTTATAGATTCATACAGGAAGAGACCCCAAAAAAATCACTTTTGCAATTTTCAATTAGTGGTGCTACAGAATGGCACGACTTTCCCGTATTAGTTTTCTATTTTCCTGGGTCTTCGCTAGCTATTCGGAATTGCCACATACTCTTTCTTGCCAGCTACCATCTATCATCGCCAAAAGTACATTTTTTTCGTCATTTTCTTAATTTTTCGGTTTCCTATTGGTAGAACAGAAACATTAATTTTAGAATATTAAAGAACACAAAAACCTAGCCGTAAATGGCAATTTTCTTTTAAAAATTATGTGCCGTTTAAGAGAAAATGGCGTTTTAGCACTACTAAAAATGCGAAATTTGAAGCTCATTTTCACAGAAAATTTTTGAGTTTTCAAAATACTTTATTTGAAGTTATTTGAAAGCACTTACACTCACAAATATAATCATCTTTACAAATTGCGGATAATGTGCATATTAAGGATGTGAGAGATCTTTCAAAAAATTTACATTTATATAATTTTTGAAAAAAAACAAAAAAACTCAAAATAAACTTCACGCTATACTAATGAGTGTAATTAGCGCTATCCATTACAAAAGTTTCAAGAAAAAAATTGCAGCCATATACGAGAAAATAGCGTTTGAGCATTTCTGAAAATGCCGAAATTTGAGATACTTTTCACAGAAAACGGTAGTGTTTTCGAGAAACTTTACTTGACATTATTTAAAGCATATATACTCGTAAATATAATAATGTAAAAAAATCGCCGATAATGTAAATATTAACGACGTGAGAGACAAGTAAAAAAATTTACATTTTGTAATTTTTGAAAAAACCAACCGATAGACCAAAATGGCTTTATGTCATTGATAGAGTACATTTACCACTATCCCTACCAAAAGTTTAAAGAAAAAATTTGGAGCCGTTTTTGAGAAAATTTTGTTTTTGTAATTTTTTAAAATTGCACATATTGCACGCAATATTGCACGAAAACTACCAAAATTGTGAAAAACATTTACATGACCTTTATTAAAGAACTCATTATGCAGAACAAATTTTATTTGAAGAAAAAATCTATCTTCAATTTTGTAGTTGGAGAAAGACACCGAAAAAAATTCAAACTTTCACAATTTTCGAAAATTCAGAGCTATACGTGAAAATCGGAACCTATGCCATATTAAAAAGTGTATTTTCCTCTATTCATACAAGAAATTTAAAGAAAAAATTTGGAGCCGTTTTTGAGAAAATGTTGAAAATCCCCGGGGGGCTTCATATAAAGTACCCCCAAATTTTAAAGAATCTTTTTCAAAATCACAAAGCTTCGACTAGAATCAGATCGACTGAGAAATATCAATTTTGAAGAAAATCGACCGAACGATTTAGGCGCTAGTGTTGACCACAGACGGACAGACGGACAGACGGACGGAATGCCGTCAATCGATTTTTAAGTATAAAGAAGCAGCAAATCATGGATTTTGACCACACCACGAGATAGAGGATTTTTTTTCTTAATTTAGAAACTGTTTTTATCCACTTATTCGTTTTCACGGCCCGGCAATTAATTTTTTTCCACCGAAAATTGGCCATTTTTTCGCGCAGCATTACATAACTTTCCCTATACAATGTTTAATTAAAAATTTGATGACATTTTTGAGAAAATTGTGAAAATAGTTTTGCTCAATTTTTAGGTATCAAGGACTCACAAAACATGGATTCTGGATACACCACGTGTTGAGGAAGTAATTTTCTGTAGATATTAACAGGTTTATCTACTTTTTTGTTACCAGAGCCCGACAATATGTTTCTTTGTCAAAAATTTGCAGTTTTCCGGCGCACGATTACAATACATTTTCTTCTTACATTGGTAAGTACGAAAAAGTAAACTAGAGGTGCAGAAGAATGGCACAGACTTTCTCGTGCTAGTTAGTTTTCTAATTTCTTTAGACTGGCTAGCTTTTCGGTCTTGCCAGCTGGCATACAACGCCGGCCACATTTTTTAATTCAATTTTTTTCTTCAATTTTTCGGTTTCATAACGGTAGTAAACCTTCGTCCTACATGGAAATTTTCGGTGAAAAATTTGGAACCCTGTTTGAGAAAATTTTGTTTAAATGTTACTGTAAATGCGAGTTTTGAAACGTCTTCACCAAAAACTTTCGAGTTTTCGAGAAACTTTTGAGTAACTTGAACTTTTACTTATAAATGCAATAAAGTGTACAAATTGCTAGAAATGTAGTACGTATCAAAGAATGAGATGTGCGTCTTATTTTTTTAATTGTCTTGTACGTACACGAATGAAACCCTTTCATACTTCAAATCACTCTAGACTGTGTTAATGTCTCTGATCCGTCACCACATTGTGCACCTTACGGATAAAGTCACTGGGGTTGGAGTCGGCAAGGCGCTAGGGCAGAAGGGCGGCGAAGGCATGTGGCGAGCGCGCAGGCGGTGTGAAAAGGGAAGGAGGTTGTGGTCGGCGGGCGGGGCACGAAGGGCTTCTCCGGTCTTTGAGCCGCTCGCCCGCCCCTTGGCCACTCGGCCGTCGGCCCTTCCCTCCGAAGGCCCCGGGCGGCAACGGCCAGCCGCCCTCGCCAATGTTTTCTCTCGCCCGCCTGATGCACCACCAAGGTTATTGGTTCGGAGAACCCGATTTTCAGGGAGGGGAGCGACAATCACGTATTACATGCAGAATTCAATTCCGGGCTTCGCCGCCTCGGGAAGATGCAAACCCGCAGATCTCCGCTCCTCACGGTGACTTTGGGGGCTGGACCTTCATCCAGCTACCACTCCTTGTTAATATTCATGACAAGATTGCTGCGGAGGTAAACAAACTCTCCCTGGTCGAGTTTAAACAGGCTTGTGTCACCCTCCTAATCGATAGTTTAACGCAGCCCCTCCAGCCGTATTCAAATGGCCGCGACGTGAGAGAGAGCTCGTCAGCCTGCTGCTCTCGCCCATATGCTCCGAGTATTTATGAATAATTGATTTCACTGGAACGGTACGCCGGATTAGAAAGCTCGATTAGCAAACTGGGCCATGTCCGACGTAGCAGAGTAATATGCATGAAAACCTGTGCATGTTCTGATATGTTCTCCCATACACGGAAGACTGTTCCTATATTACCAATATTATTATTTTCAATCTTTTTTTCAGAAGAGAGATATTAAATCTCTAGCAAGAAAGTACAATATTTCAATGGTAGACAAAACAAAAATGTTACTCATGAAAATATATTTTTCATAGTTTATTATAAAATGAAACATTAACTTCAGTCTCCGATTATAATCGATAATTATCCCAAACAAAAGTAATGTAGCCACACTTAATCGCACTGTGTAGCAATTACGTTCTTATCGCCATTTCAATTTTCATTCATATTCTAGTAACATTCATAACAGTAACACAATTTTTGAAGATTATCACCGCCATCAAATATTTTCTTAACCATATACTCGTCTTTGCCCATTAATATCTACAAACTTGGGAAGGCAATTAAATGAATACTTCATTCTCTCATGGTCTTAATTCATTTACTCCCTAAAAGTCATTTCTTATGAATATTTATATACGCACCGACTGCGTAATACAAGAATGATACTGTACAATGTATTTTTCTCGAAAAAATAAAATGTGATTTTGATTATAGTCTCCTATAATACATTCACAAAGCTTCCAAAGGCAACACAAAATTCCGGAGACTTATGACCTAGATAAGAACGCCGTAAGTCATTGAATGACCTTCCTTTAGGATCGATAGAGTACCGAAACAAACGAGGACACTTCCAACAAATCGGTCCATCTCGAATTCGACAGAGACGATTCAGTTGGCAATGAGCGTTCATCCATTTCCCGTAACAGTGGTCGTTATAGAAAAGGAGAACCTCTTTCCGTGACGAACGTATGGGCTTCGATCTCCTTCAAGAGCGCCCAACCTCCCCCTTCGCCACTGCTGCCTTCCCCAGTCGCAACGGGACCTCCGCCCCTTCGCCCGAGGACAGGGATTCACAAAATGAGCGTGTAGTTTGGCGATGCAGCGGCGGGGGCGGCTCCCCGGACTGCGAACTCTCTGAAGTTGAGCAGACTCTTCCGGCCCCCCTAGGACAGAGGCACTGAGGCATTTGCTTGGGAGATGTCTTTGTCTTTACCTTGCTCTTGCTGAACGCTCGCTCTCAGCCGTGTATCCAGCCAAACTTCGCCTTCGCCGGGCTCTGCGCGGAGTGCTCGTTGGCCCTCGAGTATCTGCATGCACAAGTTGCCGGTTTGTTGCTCTGCTGTCTGTCGTCGTGACCTTTATTTCCTTCTCTTTAATAGATTATATTGTACTGTTGTGGCTTCTGAAAGCCTTGAGGCACAAAGCCTGAGTTGAACACAAAAAGAACAAGCAAGATGCAAATGAAAGATACTTTTACGTCATATAAAAGTTAACTGTTGTACAAGCACAGGAGGAGTTGTCAATACTCGTCATATAATTAATACTTTCAGCCGGCGCTAGAAATCTTCTCCAGACGGCGGCTGAATTCGACTTCGCTCTCTAGACCGCCACCCTACGGTCTTGAATCCTAAGATCTCCCAGTCAGAGCCTCCGCAAAAGTATCAAGTCTTTAACAACAATTTCTAAAGTAGTATACAGGTTGTCCGGGGAGTAAACGTCGAAACTTCGAAAATAAGCTCTTAAGATAATTTTAAGTATATTTTGTCCAATAAACTATGTAAATATTCCGAATGGTTGGGCCGCAATGAGCACTCAAACTTCGATTTGAAAAAATGATTTCTAGGCAAAAATAAGCATCATGGATGCATAGAAACATTCCAGAAACATGTAAGTTGTTTATTATTTACAGAAGAAATGAATATGTTTGTTCGGAAAGAGAAATTAAACGAGAAATAAAAAAGCAGAGAAATAAAAAAGGCTAATTGTATAAATTAGGTGCTTTTTTATTTCTCGCTTAATTTCTCTTTCCGAACAAACATATTCATTTCTTCTGTAAATAATAAACAACTTACATGTTTCTGGAGTGTTTCTATGCATCCGTGATGCATATTTTTGCCTAGAAATCATTTTTTCGAACCAACATTTGAGTGCTTATTGCGGCTCAACCATTCGGAATATCCACGTAGTTTATTAGACAAAATATGCTTAGAACTGTCTTAAGAGCTTATTTTCGAAGTTTCGACGTTTCCTCCCCGGACACTCTGTATTTGTGAAAATACGTATGCTTATAACAACTTTTTAGTTAATTATTGTTTGATAATCATTGAATGTCAATCAATTAATCATTGATTGATTGGCATTTTCATTGTTCCTCGTCGATGAGCTTGACTTCAAGGTATTGGTCCATTTTCAATTTTTCTCTAGATCAAATGCGGATATGGGTCTCTCTATCCCATTACCTATTTTTATGTCATGAATGTATTATAAACGTATCAACGCTAAAATTATCTTCTTTCATTTTGAACTGAGACAAGAGAAAGTTAATACATGTTTACACAAAACCCTGGAAAATGTCAATATTTTCCAACTGCATGAACGTTGTCCAGAAACATCACACATCTCAGAAGTAGTATCAACAGATTTCCATCGGAAACTTTAAAATTAATTTTTGTGCATATTCAAAACTGCGTTTAAGCGAGTCTGAACATAAAACATCCTCCATTATTGAACTTTTGATTGAACCATTGCGCTTTATAATAGTGAAGTAATTTTCTTTGGAGTTTTAAACCCTCGACCACGCGTTTAGAGAAAAATGTGGCTGTTACGTCAGTTATTAATTAAAAGGCTGTGAAATTCTGAAAGGGATTTTAAAGAGGATATCTGTTAAATTCTTGTTCAGGCACCAAACGTTTAACTGCTGATTTTGCGTAATTTGTAGCTTATTAATTTCCCCTTACGTAGCGTTTGAGATTGAATAAACATTACAGATAAATCTGAAATAAAATGTTCTGGTTGGATGAATTTGACCTTTGACTATTTTTTATCTTTCTACCAGATGTAGAGCTCTCTTATAAGAAAATATACTGTAAATAAAATGCTTTAAATAACAAGCATTGCTTTGGACGGGGGTCTCTAAATTTCCACGCGGCCGTAAATCTATGGCATTCTGAATGGCAGGTTTTAGTAGAAAACCGACGGGGTCTGAAAATGAACTCTAAGAGTTTACTGCAGTGGTGTCAAGGTCTTCTACTGGTGGCAGTGACACGCGTCGTAGCACCGTAGCACGCCACGAGCTTTTCTGCGCAACTACCGTTTAGAAAGGGAACTATTAGTAACCCCGCCGTTTTGACAATAGTGATGGCGTTGTCTCTGGTGGCGGGGTAATGAACTGCGTGGAGAGGCGATTTCGTGGTGGCACTCGTGCCACGGACTCCCGCTCGTTTCATAGACGTTGACAACACTGATTTATTGAAAACAATAGTAAATAATATATAACAAGAGTAAATAACAATAGTAATATACGGAGTAATATAAAGTTGGTAACAGTCTTGTTTGTACAGTCCATAACTTGCTCGAAAATCATTAGTTTTAAGTGGAAAATTTAGACTAATGCAAAATATATTACAAGATAATTGAATAACTCCCGTTGAATAAAATGTAACTTTGTACACCTAAACCAAATGGCCTTGAATTTGAAATCCACCAGCCCGTTTAGTTGCTCGGAAACCTTCCTAGTGGCTAGTTCCCGAGTCCTTTTCTGCAAAACTACATTTTTTGCTACATTTACCCCAAAATTTCATTAACTATTTAAGCTACATTGATTAAAAGTTTCCGAGTCCTTTCCCATAATAACAATACAACTACTGAACTATAATTAATTAATTTAAGTTCATACTTCTTGAAATAAAAAATAGTTTAGTGAGAAAAAATGTTTAAAAAGACTTAGAAAAAAATTATTAAAAAATACAATGACATAATTCGTATATTTGCAGATCAGTAGATGTACAATACAACTAATAGAGTATCTGTTAAAATTTCAGATTCCTATTTTTAATGTTTTTTGAGAAAATGAAGCACAAGCTGAAGTAAATTAACATAGCTGGTATAGGACTCCCCTTAAATTTCACATTTAAAACAAAATTGTGATTTTGCATTACAAGATATAATATGACACAGTTAAAAAGAATGAAATACATTGTTCGTTTATAGTAGGTGTTTAGGCTTACAAGAAATAAAATCGGTTCATCTCTCCTAGACTTTTAAATTCAAATTAAAAAGTTATCATGTACGAATTTTTAAAAATACATAAAATCATATCGACCTCCCACGCACACAACACATATATACACACATCACACAGATACTAACTAACCTTGAAACCTTTTGCACCTTGAAAAGCACTGCACACATATATTCAAGAAAGAATAATAATAATAATTTCTGATCAAATTAAATAATCCATGAAATTCTATCAACATTCGATCAACATCTTTCCATGACATTATTGCAGAAAAATACTATTTTTGCCAAATACAGAAATTTAAATACATTCAAATTTTACTGCACATAAACATTTAAAATATAAGCTATTTTCTTGTACGGAACCTACTACATTGCAACTTCCGTCACCACTACTTATAATAATCGCATTCCGGAGAGTGAGCCGATCACCTGTGTGCGACCGGGCGAAGTGATCAGGCGGCGTTGCCTGCTCGGCCGCCGCGCCGCTCGCTTTGGCGACAGCTGCTGCGCCGCCAGCGGCGCTTGACGAAGATAAATCGATCACAGGACAAGGAGCAACCCCCAACCCTCGGCGCAGGAGCCGACCCCCAACAGGGGAAAAAGTTAGCGAGCTTAGCAGCTGAACTGGGTAAAAAAAGGAGTATCGGAAAGAAATGCAAATTGAAAGCTGCACATTTCACCTTTAGAGACGCGACAGTGGGAGACTTCTGGTAAAATTTATGATTAGCGTACTTCCAAAATTGCTGAGTAATTCTGTGCCATTTTTCATGATTTCGTTTTAGATAAAAAAAATTAATATCTCGGGCAGAATGGCTACGTAGCAGTCATGTAATTCGTATGGATTCGGAAAAGGAAATTTATTTTAACTTTTCTCTTTTCCCGAAGACTACGGACAAATTCTCCCCCTGTCCACATTTACCTTCTTAATGCAATGCATAATCTTAATGCTTCATGCAGCGAATACAATGAATTAAATCCATTGCAAAGAAATGTGTTTTTAAATGATCTTACAATGGAAAGCAGCACTCAGAAAAGAAGTTCAAACTCACTATCATTGAGTTTTTTATTACCCTCAAGTCATACTGGTTTTCTCGTATAACTGCATACAAGTACGCAGATGCAACAATGTGGGTAATTTTATGATAGAATTGATTATTCAGAAACAATCTTTTCTAATACATTCAGTTTGTTTTTGGGATGTGTTGTTGCGCAAATTATTTTAACACTGTATAAGTCACAACAAAATGTCCATATTTTTACGTAGAATTCTTCAATATATGTTAGGAATGGCAAAATTTTCTAATCTTTCATATATCTTTAACTTTTGTCTTTCAAAAAGAAAACTAGAAATGGCTGTGTTTATCTTTTTTGCCACATATGCAAACATGTGGTTTATTTATGGTTATTTTGTTGGTGTGTCTGAACATTCACCCAAAAAATCAGCCAGTAGATATATGAAATGTGCGCAATGTCGAAGATTGGCTGCCCCGACACGGGGCATCACATCGTTAATGCAATGAACACACTAAACGCTTTATGCAGTGATTACAATGAATTAAATCCAGTGTAAACATATGTGTTTTTAAATTCTTTTATAGGGGAAATTAGCGTTTACGAAAGTGAAGTTTAGAAGATAAGCGTCAACAAATTTCATTCACCTCAACTGCAATTTTTAGAGCAGTAATCAGGTCAGCAATCGACCGAATTGACGGAAGTGTATCAACCGGAATATGTTTGGCTGCAAGTATCTCAACAGGCCCTACAGTTATCCCCTCAGCAGAAACAACACCAGGCAATTCCACAGGCGTCCTTTCAGAAAAGCGGTCTTATCAACCAGTCATTTCCACATCAAAATGAACAAGGTAAATGATCAAGCCAGCCAGCTGCTCACACCCCTGCGCAAAACAGTAAAGAAACATTGACTCCGGACAATGAAAACTAGTGTTGCTACAGAAAGGCACAGACTTTCCCGTATTAGTTTTCTATTTTCTTGGTCTGGGCTAGCTATTAGGAATTGCCAGCATACTCTTGCCAGCTGCCATCTATCGCCGCCGAAAGTACATTTTTTTTTTGGCATTTACTTAATTTTTCGATTTCGTAATCGTATAACGGAAATATAAATTTTAGAATATTAAAGAACACAAAAACCACGTCAATTTTTCAGTTATCAAAATTCTTTATTTGAAATCATTTAAACCTCTTACACTCACAAATATAATAAGGTTTACAAATTGGTGGTAATGTGCATAATAAAGGTGTAAAAGATCTTTCAAAAAATTGCTTTTGTGTAATTTTTAAAAAATTCAAGAAATAAACTTTACGTGATATTAAAGAGTGCATTTAGCACTATCCGTTCCAAAAGTTTGATGAAAACAATTAGAGCAATTTTTGAGAAAACTGGCATTTGAGCCTTTCTGAAAATGCGGAAATTTGAGCTAGTTTTCACAGAAAACGGTTGATTTTTGTTCCAGAGAAACTTTACTAGACATTATTTAAAACACATGTACTCATTAACACAATAATGTCAACAAATTGCTGCTAGTGTAAATGTTAACAACGTGCGAGACAAGTAAAAAAATACATTTTTGAAATTTATGACATAACAAAAGAATAGAGCAATACGGCTTCATGTCATCTAGTAGAGTACATTTAGTACTTTCCCTACCACAAGTTTTAAAAAGTTGGAGCCGTTTTTGAAAACATCTTGTTTTCGTATTTTTTTAAAATAGCACATATTGCACGCAATATTGCGCAAAAACTACTAAAATTTTCAAAAAAATGTACATGAGCTTAATGAATGACCGTACTTTGGAGAACAAAATTTATTTGAAGGAAAAATCTCTACCTTCAATTTTGTAGTTGTAGGAAGACACCGAATAAAATTCAAACTTTTGAAATAATCAAAAATTCAGAGTTAACCGTGAAAATTGGATCTATGCCACCTTAATAAGTATATTTTACAGTATTCTTACAAGAAATTTAAAGAAAAAATTTAGAACCGTTTTTTGAGAGAATTTTGAAAATGTTGGGGGGTTTCATATAAAGTACACCTAAAAATGAATGAATGTTTTTCAAAATCTCAGATCTTTGACTCAGATCAGATGGACAGGAGTTTCTTGAATTTGGCAAAAATCGTACGCATGGTTTAGGGCCTAGTGTTGTTCATATACACCGGACGGACGGATATACGGACGGATGGAGGACGTTTTGCTTTCAATTGGTTTTTCAAGGACCCACAATACCGTGATTTTAGCAACACCACGTGTTAGAGGATTTTTTCCCCTTAATTTAGCAACTGGTTTTATCCACTTTTTCGTTTATAGCGCTCGGCAATTAATTTTTTTCTGCCGAAAATTTGCCATTTTAACTTTCCCTATACTAAGTATATTACTAGGTATAGGAATATTACTATTATGTAGTACGTACGTATGTACGAGAAAGTAATAAAAAATGAAAGTTTTTAGATAACCACAATAAAAATTCAAATGAGAACAATAGCAACCCTATGAAATATAGTGTATTTACTTACTCAGGGTTCGGTTCTCTCGGTGAAGAAGACGAAGTAACAGAAACGTCAGTCGGTACGCAAGATGACAGTACGAACTCGGCGACGGAAGGGTGCAAAAATGTAACAAAAACGGATCGGGGCGTGTCTGAGAGAGGTTAAAAACAAGAATTGCGTAGCAAATAATTTGTTTATATTATTTTTAGAAGACTTCATTATGTTAGTTTGATATAAAAGAAAATGTTTTTGTTAAAATATTACACATTTTCTATTCTTTTCAGAAATCAGATCTGGCTAATTTAAGAAGGAGAATAATGAGGCCTCTCTAATACCGTCCTCGTCATTTCTCTGGAAATACTACAAAAAAATAACGCCATATGTCGCAATTATAAGTAATTCTAATAATACGAGAGGCATTCAATAATTAAAGAGACAAATTGGTCTGGAGAAACAAACGCTTATTGTTGCAAAACAGGACTTTTCCTACTGTTTAATTTTTACCCCGCCAATATTTATGCACTTGTTCTAACGGGTCACCAGATTTTTATAAAGCCGGCAAAGAACTTGTTATCGTGGTGTTTGAACCAATTTCCCACAATTTTTTGACAACCTCGCTATCCTGTAACTTCTTCCCACGTAATGCCTCCGTCAATGGACCAAACAAATTGAAATGAGATGGTGCTAAATACGGACTGTAGGGGAGTGAGACAATATCTCCCAACCCATTTGGTGGATGGTATTTGATGAACAGTGTGAGGACATGGGTTGTTTTTCCGGAGACTCTCCACCTCTCCTCAGAGATTCACGACGACTCTCTCATGGCTGGCTTTACCTTGACCAAAAGCATGTCTGAGTAGTGTTGGCTGTTTATTGTACGCTGTTCTTTAATATCATGATAAAAAAAAACGCACCTACATGGTCCCAAAACACCATCAACAGAACTGTTCCTGTTAATGCTGTCAGAACGATGTTTGTTGGTCCCTGAGTCTCAACCACTTTTGAAGTGTTCTACCCATTTGTAAAAGTTCCCGCGATTCATACAACTTTCATTACACACTTCAGTCATTCTAGAATACATATTAGCTGTTTTTTCACCTTCGGCAAGTAAAAAAAGAATCACAAAACGTTGTTTAACAAATGTGGAATTTTCAAGTGGATTCGCCATCTTTCAACTTAGTTTTGAGGTAATTAACAAAACAATGAGGATCTTCTAAATAGTCGGTGCTCATCCCAGTGATACCAACTTAAGTATTAAAAATACCAAACTTGTATCAACTGTTTTTTCTTCAGATCAATTTGTCTCTTTAATTATTGAATGACCCTCGTACTAATATGTGCCTAGTCGATTACAGTTACACGAACGGATGGGTTGGGTCTGAGATATCAAGCAGAAAAAAAAAATACGCATGTAATCAGGTATACCACCTATACGGCAATAACTATCACACTGAACGTTTTATTTGCAAATAAAAGAAAGGTATGGAGATAAATAGGCTTCTGATATTATCTGTATGTGAGTGGCTTAAGTTACGTCGCGGGTCTCACAGACCCAACCCATTAGTTGCCGGGTTAAAATTCCTCTAATATTCGTGCATATGGCTTGCAATGAGTATTTAATCATAATGTCTTACTGTCTGTACAATAATCCCTCAACAATCGCGATAGTTAGGTTCCCAAAAAACATCGCGAATGTCAAATCCGCGAATATTGATTTTATCTTTTAATGAGCAAAGGTAGGTTAGATTCCTGGATATAGAAAAACTGTTAAAAAAAGTATCCGACAATTACAGTAGAACTGAGTAAGTGCTACTACAAACATAATTCACAATTAACATCACAAAGGGAATAAATAAATCATATTGAAACTTATTTCAAAGTTGAAAGTGATGTGATACAGGATTTGGTTATTTTTTTGTTTCATCATCCTCCTCCTCCTTGTTCTAATATCCAAATATGGAAAAGTTCCTTCTTCTATTTCTCTTTTAAATTTTGAAGTTATTTGCATACACGAATCACATTCGAATGCCCCTTCCACTAGAACTTGTTAAAGTTTTAGAACACCATTAACAATTTTGACTTTGAAGTTGTTCCAGAACACAGTTTCGCTTCCGTTACTTCATCACCACGCTTGAAGAGGTTTTCTTCACTGATGATTTCCCGAAGCTGCTCTTCAGTGAGGTCATTACAATGAGAGTTGCACAGATCCTGAATGGCTTTTCTGTTCACGTGGCCCAAAACCTTACCTCCAATTTGACGCAACTGAATTGAATTATTTTAAGATTGTGCTATTCTATTAATGTCAATTGACATTCTACCTTTGGTATTTTTGCAGAACGTGATACTTTGAGGTCTGTTGTCTGCCGAGTTCGTTTCCCGTATGACGCTGATAAATGAAATGAAATGTGCTCGATTTCAAAGACAGTATAGTATGAGCAAAAGACCCACTCGCGAATGTTGAAGTCGCGAATGTTAAAACCGGTAGCATTTCGCTAATCGCGAATCATCTTTTTCTGAATTTATTAACTGGATTTATCCATTTTTTTCAGGACCCGCAGATAAGAGTTTTTCTGCAGAAAATTCGCCGTTTTTTGGCGCACATTTACATAACTTTCTCTTCTTAAAAAGTTCCTTCTTAAGGGCGAGAAAGTAAAAAACATGAAAGTACCGCTCCTAAATATGTGCAAAGGAAATCACACAGACAATTACAGAGGCTACCCTGAATTTAAAAATCTTACTAAATTCTACACAGGACAATCCCAAAGGCATTTAACAAGAATCCAAACCCTACTGACGCAATGTTTCTACACCTAAACGAATGTTTTCTGCTTCTTCTTCTCCAGTATCATCTACATTTATCAGACAATCTCCTCCTCACCTCCTTCCCTCCACTCAACAGACCCTCCATCATTGCACCCACGTATAATTCAACATGGAATAATAACCAACCCAATAACGTTCCTGATGTAAAAAATTTAATTTCAAATGTAATATGCCAAATAATCTCTTTTAATACCTCAAATTCAAAATATGATTATAAATGTTCTTCCGAATTACTATTGTAGATCCAAATATACTAAATGCTCTTAGCATACTTAACTTTAATGCAAATGGAATAAAGAGAGAATAATATTTCTTCCGGCATTTCTTAAACGATCATAAAATAATAATAGCATGTATAACAGAAACTCACTGCATACCAGGCGAACGCTTCTCTATACTTGATTTGAAAATGAGTCATAATGATCGGATCCCAAGTAAAGCTCCATGTAGAATAGCAATCATAATTTGAAAAGATATTAAGCACAGTCTAGTGTCTGTTTCTCACTTGACAGACTTAGAAGCAATAACTATCACCATTAACTACAATAAATCGGAGGTAGTTATCATTACTACATATAAACCACATAACAAAATATTTCCAACAGAATACAGTAACCTCTTTTCTCAATATCCCCGATTTATATTGATGGGATGTTTAAATAGCAAAAGCAGAGCTTGAGATTGCAATGTGGCTACACATCAGGGTGTCAAACTGGTTAATCTCATTAACGCATGCGGTCACAACATTGATATTCATATCCCGATAGAATTAACTGTTTACCCAACAGATCCAAACAAGAGACCAAACATTCTCAATACAATCATTACAAAAGGCCTAACTTCACCTATCTGCCAGAAAGTAGTACCAGATTTATATTCGAACCATTCTCTCACCCTCATATTGTTCAGAACACCGACGCACTCTTTAGAAATATACCGAAACAAATCAATGGCAAAATTAACTTGAATCATTTCCATGACTTAATGACTAGCAGTTTGACGTATCCATACAACATGATGTCCATCAAAAACATAGATACTGAATTAAACAAACTCACTAATTGCATACAAGAATCACTAAAATACGGGCATATACCCTTCCATAAGACACAGAAAGTTACAATCAACACTAGCTTAAGAACTTCTTAAATTAATTAAAAATAAAAGAAAATATGTCAATCCCATAAAAATATAAACAACAAACATGGACTACACCACATCTCAAAAATTGTCAAATAAAAAATAGATGAATTTCGATATTCAAAATGGCAGGGTTTTCTAAACCAGACCATTATGAAAAGCAATCAAAAGCATTACAAAAGAACAATATAATTACCACCTTTACAGAATAATAGTAATATATTCAGATGCCGAAAAACTTGTCATTCACAAAATGTTTGAAAAACTTGTTTGAAATAGACTAAAAGCATTCTGGACAAAAATTAATCCAATTCTCAACAACCAATTCGGTTTCCTTGCAACCACCCATCAACTGTTACAACTTCTCGAGCATATAGTAAACGTTTTTAACTATAAAATGCACACAGTAGCTCTCTTTAGACATTTCACAGGCATTTTACAGAATTTGGCACCAAGGACCACCTGTTGGTGCACCTGACTATCTGCAGAAACTAATTCGCAGCTTTCTCACAAACTGGTATTTTCAAGTGAAAGTAAATGATATAATGTCACTGTTAACACATTTTCTCGGCGCGAATAAAGTTGCAGTGACCAGCTGGGCACTCTTTGTGGTCTTCCCGCCAAATTATGGGAGTTCCATGCTGCACCAGTGTGTTATGGGGGCGCGAACACAAAATTCGCGCGTCCCACTTAAAAAATTAATTAATTAATTAAAGAATTAATTAATTAATTATTGTTCCCCTGCGCCTCTACGCGTGGAGCACCCTTGTCCGTCACGCGACTTCGGCCACGCCGCCACCACCGCCGCCGCCGCCAGCGCCGGCGCCGCTGCCGCCGCCACCACCACCGTCGCCGCCCCTCTCTCCCCACCGCCCGCCCGGCTGGCCCCCCTTCCACTCGCCCGGTGAGATCTCGGGGCGCAGTGCAGAGAGAGACGGGGCCGGCGGAGAGAGGTTGGGCCTGAAGCCCGTGGAGTGAGGATGTGGCGGAGAGTGTGACAGGCAGCCTATCGCTGAACACGGGAATGCTCAAAAATGCCCGTGAACGCTTGCCGTCAGCGAAGGGCATTTTTGTGTGTGCATTGGGACCTCCTACTAGACAGATGTGTAAAAAGGAGGAGCAGTTGTAATATGAGCGTAGTCTGGTTTGAAAAGTCTAGGCATGTGTGCCTCGTAGGCTTCAATACATTCTGCAATGTTTGTACTAATTACATTTTCTTACTGTATCAGTCATGCAGCCTCACCTAGTAAGTGTGATTTTCATTTTGTGTTATCGCAGCATTGCAAGAGTTTTGAAAAATTGTTCAAGTTTTTTTTCTATTCTTTGACAGTCACCAATTTACCGCATACTCGCAGTCTCACAAAAGTGGGTTCTTTTACCAAGACTTTTCTCAATTTTTACAGAAGACTATCCAACACCATACGAAAAAAGTATAAATCATTATGCTGAGGATACCGCTATTTCCACATCACATTCTGACATCAACTTAGAATATGATTATATACAATCCATTTACACTTGTACGAACTGCACCAAAAATTAAGAACCAAAATTAACCTATTAAAATCACAATCCAAAACATCCATACTCAGGCGTCCTCCCTTTCCTATACCCTTACGAATAAATAATTCCGATGTCCCCTGGCTTCTTCATTCATTGCCAGCCAAATACCAAGGTGTCTTACTGGGCAAACTGCTATCTTGAAAACCTCACAGTAAATAAATAGCTCATAAAACACATTCCTTTTGTCAATGGAAATTCCACCCATATTGTGGAAACTGGGATGCGCATCGATAAAATGATAAATAGACGCATCAATGATATCTACTTGCATACGGCGCGACACAGCACCATCCAATCTATCCACTTTACAGACAATCCAAAACAAATATCGAAGACAAATCTTTAAAGCCTTCTGGTTCATTTCTATTTCACAAATCCACTGAGAGCTTCAAGTACCTCTCTTCTCAAAACTCATCTCACAAACCTCTAAAAAATATTGCTCTCTCCACCCAGCATGTCCCAACACTCCAATATTCAGTCGATGACAAAACGCACATTACCTGTCACGCATTAGATCAATTTCCCAAAGATCTTTCGCCCACCCTAATTCAGAAAATGATTGGCCCTCGTTTGCCCCAACACCCTCCCTCCACTAGTAAACAATATATACAAACCTCCTATTGTCAAGTTATATAAATATGAAATTTTAAAAATAGTTAAGGGTTATACCGAGACTCGCATTTTCCTGAGGATGGCCAAGTAAATCTACTGTGTGTACCATTGTACCCGTCAAAATCTCGGAAAGACGAAAGTCGAACGTGAAGAAAATACATTTTTAAAACAATTTTTTAAAATTATGCAGTTGATCAAACACTTTAACAAAATCATTCATTCAAAACACACAACTCACAAGATTTACTTTGCAAAGTGAAAAAAGCAACTAAATAGCTTTGAAAAGCAGCAAAGGGAACTTTCCAGAGGGCGTATATCTGTATGAGGTGCCACCTGCGCACAGAGAAGGGAATTAAAAAACAACAAAGGGCTGATGAGAGGCAGCAGCCTTCTCATTAGAACGAACGCCGACAGCTCGGCGGGCAACAGAGCGGCGGCAAAGTGCACTGCGACGCGGCGATGGGAAGGGGCGAGCGGCAGTGCGCTCGCCCCTCGGGAAAGATCGATTCGTTACTTGGAATGTTACAACTGCGAGTCACGTGGACACGCTTGTTATTGTGTCAGCGTCTTTAATTGGAAGTCGCAACTCAGTTATATCTAAGAGATTATTAGCCAAAGGTATGCGAAAACTTTGTGACACGTTGAACATGTGTGAGTGACTTCAAACTCTTAACACTAAAGGCTAGAGAACAAAAGTGTTTTCACGTGATACGTGTAGTTAAAAAACGAGTTACACTACTTCTAAAGAGATGAGAGAAATACCAAACAATTTTACAGTATTATGGTTTTCCAACTCGTTCCGTTCGCGATTTCTAATTAACTGGATGCTTATACAAGTTAAAATAGACGAAAATACTCACACATAGAAAAAAGTATCAAGATAGAGCGAATTTTGTAACGCAGATAAAAGTATCAACCACTATATAAATGATGTGTTGAAAATTATTTTTATATTTAAATTAGAATTGTAACACCCTACCCCCTTCGTTATCTGTTTCTTTGTGATATTGAATGCAATCTTGTCAATCTGACCGAATTTGTACTGCTTCAAAGTCTCTGATGAAAAGGGGAGATGAACCCCAGGGTGACCCAACTTACCTGTGCTGATTTCCTGTCTGTAGCGTTGTCCCGGGCGCTCAGGCTAAAAGTATGTTAGGACGCTTGCGTGACCGGCTTTTCCATCCATTAATGCATTGAAACACATTTGTGATTTTTAACAGATGGATTTAATTCCATACCAATACGAGGTGAAGCCTCCAATTACTACAGAAAGTCCCTTAACCTAGCTTAACCTAACTTAGCTTAGTTCTGAGGCCCTCGTGGGTCATTGTCCAGGCGTTTGGCCCTTTAGGCGGGTACAGCCTCGACCTCGGCGTTCAGGATCAGCGGTGGCGGAAGCGGCGGCTCCACTCCTCCGCGCAGCACGGCCCGGTGGTTGGCGGCGTCGACCGCCCTCGCCGCTTTCCACAGGGCAGGAGGGGCAGCGGGCGGCGTTCAAGCGTCTTGGGCGCTAGCGGCGGCGCCCTCGGGCATCGGCTGCACGGACCAAGACGTTCGCGCCTTTGCCTGTGGCGGGTCCTAGCCGGAGTTCGGGCGCTCCGGCGGTCATTGCCTGTATCGTCCTCACCTCACGGTGATTGTCCTGCGTGCGTCTCGGCCCAGGCGACACATGGGCGGCCAGCGATGTGGCGGCGATGGCAGCCTTGCCAGCAGGGCAGCGTTTCGCGGCAGCGGCCTGGCATATAGCGGCGTCCGGCAATACGTGAGTCCGCGTCGTAATGCAACCTTACTCTGGCGTCGCCCTCATAGTAATGCCCGAGCTCACTCTCTCGTTTTCATCGTAGTGCAAGAGCTCACCCTCTCGTCGCCTTCATCGAAAAAACAACCTTACTCTTGCGCTCACCCTCATCGTAATACACGAGCTTGTCGCCCGCATTTACCTCCCTCGAGTCACAAGATCATGTGGTTAACCCTCCGCTCGGTTTTCGGCCATTGGCTCCACCAGATCACGCGGTGTACGCCGTCCAACCACGGTCAGGTGTGTGAAGTTGGCGGGCTGAATTTTGAAAAATACAAATATTTTGAGAGTTCCGAGTGGCGAACAAAGAGTTCTACAGTTATCGAAAACTTTCGAAAAAAGTTCTGCAAAATTTCAAAAATTATCGCAAAAAATTAAAATTCAAAACGAAAAATGGGCTGCGAGCCAAAAACGGAATTATCAAAATTTTCTAACAAGTCCATATTACGGCCAAAGAGTTCTATAGTTCTCAAAAAAATTAAAACAAAAAAGTCAAAAAATACCAAAGTTATTGAAAAAATAAACTTCCATTTTTTAAAAAACTCACAAAATTTATACATCTCCAAATGTAACCACGGTTCTCGGTAGCGGACAAAGAGTTCTAAAGAAAGTTCCAATACACTTTTCACGTACAAACTCAAACACAGG
Source organism: Acheta domesticus (assembly GCA_031308135.1). Taxonomy (NCBI): domain Eukaryota; kingdom Metazoa; phylum Arthropoda; class Insecta; order Orthoptera; family Gryllidae; genus Acheta; species Acheta domesticus. Next base: position 76,788,607 of record JAHLJT010004567.1, on the reverse strand, counting down.
AATTATTCAATATTTTTTGTCCATTTTTTTTAAAAATTTGCCAGACAAAATTTTCAAAATTCTATTTCATCAGTTCTGACCAGAGTACTAGGTAACGGTCAAAGAACTCTAAAGAAAGGTCCATTACACTTTTCCTCTCGGACGTCAAACACGGAAATTATTCAATATTTTTCGTGTTCATTTTTTTGAAATCGAATATTTGCGAGAAAATCTTTCAAAATTCGAACACATTAGTTCTGACCAGAGTACTAGGTAGCGGTCAAAGAGTTCTAAAGAAATTTCCAATACACTTTTCCCGTCCGACGTCAAGCACGGAAATTATTCAATATTTTCGTGTTCATTTTTTTGAAATCGATTATTTGCGAGAAAAAATTTCAAAATTCGAGTACGTCAGTTCTGACCAGAGTACTAGGTAGCGGTTAACGAGCTCTAAAGAAAGTTCCAGTACACTTTTCCTGTCCGACGTCAAACACGGAAATTATTCACTACTTTCATGTTCACTTTTTTGAAAATTTACTTTTGGAAAAAAGTATTTTCAAAATTCTAATTCATTCAATTCAGAGTTCTAAAGAAAGTTCTAATACACTTTTTCTTTCAGACGTCAAATATGGAAATTATTCAACCTTTTTGTCTGATGACATAGCGTCAACAAGTAGCCGAGGAACGTAAAGATTTCAATTAAATATGAATTGAAATATACGGTTTTTAAAAAATGCGTAATGTTGCAATTGTGAAATAGTGTATGGTCAATAAATAATTTAAAGATGCAATATACAATTAAATTTGTATTAAAAACATTTTATTCGAAAATGGGTAAAATTTTTTCTATGGTTTATTTTATAATACTGCGTTTTAATATTTACAAAATACATTACAGAAAACTGGACAACAAATCAGACACTTCATACCCAGTCTGTTGTACAAAATTAACTCTTTAAATAAAATCTTGTGTAATTGTTTGAAAAAATGAGTCGTTTTTGCGTGGTTTGCGATTAAAATTTACGAAAATTTTATTTCTTAAGAACGACTTCAAATTTGTTCTTTGAATTTTTTCCACTTACGTAATAAGGGATGGTAAAATCTATGACGCTAGTCCCATTATTGGATATTACTTTTTTTCCAAAAAGTGCAAAAATATTTTAAAACTAGAAAATTAGTAAACTAGAGATTTTCTCCTTCGACAAAGTGTGTTGTACAAAATTAGCTGTTTAAAAAAGGTTCTGTACATTTTTTTGTAAAAGAAGTGTTCGCGTAATTTATTTTTTGCAATTAATAAAACATACAATGGCCGTCCCATCCTACATAACGATAACATTGTAATATTGCGAGGAAGTATGTGCTTTGTAGCATAACTAGTGTTCTGTAGTAGTAAAATACCAAAAACTTGATGTCAACATTTTCACGATTTTGGGTTCGCTGATAGCAAAATTGTTGCCTTTACTTTCTCGCCAATACTACCACAGTGTAGAAAAAGTATTGTAATGTAGTAGGAAAAAACGGCGAATTTTCATCTTAAAAAATTGTTTTAGCAGGGCCCTGGGAACGAAAAAGTAAATAAAACCTGTCTCAACATGTAATGTAAATTACTTCTTATAACAGGTTGTGTTAGGTAGGTTGCGAAGCCGTGTTTGGTGGAGCCTTGATACTGAAAAATCGATTTCGGAAAAAATGTCTCTGTTCGTCTGTCCCCCATTCAGCACTATACACCCCAACGATCGAAAGGAGAAATAAAGAAAGAATTTGGAGGTGTTTTCGACAAAATCGTGTTTTTCTAGGTTTCTAAAATTGCACATGTTGCACCCAATATTCTGCGAAAACTACTAAAGTTTTCAAAAATATGAACATCACCTTAATGAAAGGACTAATAATGGAGAATAAATGTTATTTGAAGGAAAAAAATTATCTTTAATTTTGTAGTTATAGGAAGCCACCGAAAAATATTCAAATTTGTGAAAATTTTCGACAATTCCGCGTAAACAGTGAAAATCGCACCAATACCACTTTTATAAGTGTATTTTACGCTATTCATAAACGAAAGTTAAAGAAAAAATCTGGAGACCCTTTGAGAAAATTTTGAAAATGCCGAGGGGTCATCATGCCCCCATTCATGGTCTCCAAAAATTAATGAATGATTTTGAAAAACGAGAAAAACGTATTGGAACGTTCTTAGAATCCATTGACTGCTACCTAGAACTCTGGTCAGAACTGATGAATTAAAAATCTAAAAAAAAGTTTTCCAAACCTCCGTTTTCAAAAAATGAGCATAAGAATATTGAATAATTCCCGTGTTTGCCAACGGACAAAAAAAGTGTAATGGAACTTTATTTAGAACTCGTTTACTGCTACCCAGAACTCTGATCAGAACTGATGTACTCGAATTTTGAAAGTTTTTCTTGCAAATATTCGATTTCAAAAAAATGAACACGAAAATATTGAATAATTTCCGTGTTTGACGTCGGACAGGAAAAGTGTATTGGAACTTTCTTCAGAACCCTTTGACCGCTACCGAGAACCGTGGTTACATTTGGAGATACATAATTTTGTGAGTTTTTGAAAAAATGGAAGTTTATTTTTTCAATAACTTTGGTATTTTTTGACTTTTTTGTTTTAATTTTTTTGAGAACTTTAGAACTCTTTGACCGCAATATGGACTTGTTAGAAAATGTTAATAATTCCATTTTTGGCCCACAGCCCTTTTTGGTTTTGAATTTAATTTTTTGTGATAATTTTTGAAATTTTGCAGAACTTTTTTCGAAAGTTTTCGAGAACTGTAGAACTCTTTGTTCGCCACTCGGAACTCTCAAAATATTTGTATTTTTCAAAATTCAGCCCGCCAACTTCACACACCTGGTGTTGTCGGCAGCCGTTGGCGCCGCGTCTTTGTAAGACGGTTTTGGCTTCACGAAAAGTCTTGGTGGGTAGGCGCGTCGTGACGCTACTCTGCGCGGTATACGTACTTCCCCGGTGACTAAACGGTCTCTCCCTCTTGCCTACATAATAGCGACAGTTATCCATCCAGGCGCGCGGCTACGTCCGGCGCGCGCAGGTAGCTGGAAAATGCTTATTTTCTGGCGTCAGTTTTCGGGAGCTCTCAACGATATTCGAAATAAAATTTAGAAAAAACATCAAAACCTGACGCGTACGACCGTCCCATTACAGAATATAGAATACTTTATCAATTTGGAACGATAACACATTCACTGCTTACAGAGCAAATCGACAACGAATCGTACAAGTTTCAATGGTAACCAGCAATGTTCCATTTTATGCAGACTACTTCAAATCATGCAGTTATTTTATGCAGCAAGGCAACGAATCTTGTTAATATCTTTAGTTGTTGATGACGATCTTCCCGACACGAATCTCGGCAGTTACAAGGGGAGGTGCTGTTTTTCATTGTAAAGTTTCATCCAAAAGAACAGCTACGAGAGCAAATACAGACTCGGTTTATTTGAATCGATTACTTAGTATCATAATACTATTTGTACGCGCATAACTGTTTCACACCCACAAAAAAATTAATCAGGGCTGGAAATCGATCTTGAGCACACAGAGACCGTAATAAACTGTCTACTGGCGTCACCAACTATGGACCGCCCCCTCATTTCTTCTAAACGGTTCACGATATCGAAATACACTTTTCGAACAACAATGGGAAATCATGTAGCACATAATACGCCATTGATATATTTGGAATATTTTTAGTTTTCGATGAATTTAATCATTTTAATTTTTAAATGGAACTACTATATATTTTTCTCACTAGCAACAGGCTGATCATAAAAAGAGGAATACAATGATGTATCGTATGTTAATGTTTGAGTGTAAAATTATACTTTTTTAATGTGATTTTAAATTAAACGATCAATTTTTCTGTAGAAAACCTCTGAACTTTCGCCTTTGGGAAAGGGAGTTTTCTCGAGGCCAAGACTGTAACCCTTAGGGAAGGTGGTCTTTGCTTCGCGGCACCGACACTATTACGGGGAGAGACAATGAGGGCTAGAGACGTAACTTCAGCTGTCTTTGGTATTTTCGCCACAGACCTAGGAACAATTCGTCAAAATCAAGACCGTGGGCGGCCGGACATCTGGGCGAGCGACACGCAGGCTGCTGTTCCCGCTAGCCACGACGTCATCTGACGCGGCGAGGCTTCGCTGAGGACGCAACGAGTGGAGGCGCTGACCAGACTGCAGGCGTGTGTAATTCATGAACCGAGGTACCGAAGGCCAGCCAACAAGTATGTTTATGTAAATTTATAAAAAGGACTTGGCCCAAAACCAGAGTACTAATTAATGTAGGATGACGTAGCATTTATGGTAAACTCTCAATTCCTGTAAATTATAAGCAATAAACTTGTTCTCACCATTCAGGCGATCAACATTTTAAACAGAATTCGGCCTACATTTTTTCTTCTCTGTAAAAAACGTAGACAACCATCATGCATCCTCTCATTAATAGTGCCCACCCCTGTGATTCTCATTGTCGGCCAGGCGACAGGTGAGTGGCGCTTGGCGCCCCTCTAATAAATTCAGCGCGCTCACCTGACACCTGCTCACCGACACACTCCCGTGACGGTGTTTTCCCACTCCTCCACGTGTGCTCCATCACAATTCATTTCAATAGTCTTTTGATTCAATTATGCTTTGAAATTTCAATCATTGGAAGAAAATTTCTGATGAATCAAAAGAAAAATCTTTCATTCTGATCGTTAATATTTATGTTTGTTTCTGTGTCCTTCTGGAAAGACCACGGATTGCTGTAATTGTGCCTATATCCTCACTGCCACTCCTCTAAGACTCCCCTCTCCCCTAAGTCTCGGCGCCGCGAAGCCAAGGACACATTCCCCAAAGGCTAAGTTGCAAGGGGGTTATTGCAAGCAAAATTTCAGGTTTTCTGAAGGTGAGTATGGTAATACACTAATAATAAACAGATTAAAGACTAGTAATTGCGTTAATATCTTCAGCGGTTCAGCAACAATTACCAGTGAAACATGGAGGATGACACAATGTATTCAATAATTAAAATAATTCTGATGTTCATAAAATGAATAAAACTGCAAAGACGGGCACTCTGTTTTAAAGATAAATTATTATTTTAAGCATCTAACAATATATTAAAGATTAAGATATTTGTTAATAAAAACAGTGCAATTAAATTAAACTTGAGAAACATATCTTGAAAAGTAATGTTTTCTCTTCCATATTTTACACACTGCAAGAAGAACAGTAAATAATCATTCAGCTAACAGTCGCGATAAAATTTTAAAATATGCGTAAGTTATTAAATAAAAACTACGCACATTACTCTCTTAGGGTAAAAGTGGCGTGCTCTTGTCCAGTGAGGGGTGAGGAAGATCGTACGTATACTGACCGTCAAGATCATTTTCTAGGGATGTCCATCGATGCCTTCCAAGGGATCCTGACTCCAGCTTACACGCGTAGTTTTCATGTGTTACTGTTCCGTGATACATCGTGTTATAAGATGCCGAAGGTTATTAATATGTTTCACAGGCTTTGGTGCTGCTATTCATCCGGACTTGAGAAACACAAAAGTCGGAGCGTGCAATTCAGTGAGTGCTGTCCTGAAATAGTGATCATCGAAAAGTTGCAACAATCGCTGGAATTGGTAGCCTATACCATCAATTACGAATAATTCGAACTTTATAAATTTATTTCGAACCGAATAAATTTATTTCGGAGTTGTGGAACTTAGTAGATCCGGAGAGTATTCTGAATCTGTTTAATAGCATTCTTGATACCGGGTCGTATCCAGAAACTTGGAGTACAGCTATTCTCCAACCTATGTATAAAAATAAGGGCGATACGAGTTGCCCAGAAAATTATCGTGACATTAGTATTTTACCAGCGCTAAGCAAATTGTTCTGTAAAATTCTTAACGTTCGACTGAGCGACTGGGCGGAAAAGTATAGTAAAATTTCAAAAATGCAAGCAGGTTTTAGGAAAGGCTTCGCGACCACCGACAATATCTTTGTGTTAGATACACTAGTAAAACAGGCGCTTTCACGTAAACGAGGCCATTTATATTGCAGTTTTGTGGATTTCGAAAAGGCGTTTGATTCAATCAACAGAGAATCGTTATGGCGAAAACTAAATGAATTAGGCATCTCAAGTAAAGTTTTAACGGTGTTACAGAGTATGTACAGAGAAGTAAATTTCTGCGTCAAGTGCGGTGACGGAAGTACAACGCAAAAAATAAAATCAACAGTAGGGGTAAGACAGGGTTGTCCTCTTTCACCTCTGTTGTTTATCTTGTATATAAATGATTTATTGACATGGATACAGGAAACCGACACATCTGCACCGGCAATTGATGGCCTGAAAATTTCCGGATTACTTTATGCGGACGATTTAGTTCTATGCTCAGAAACGATTGAGGGATTACAGTCGAGTTTAAACACCCTAGAAAGATATAGTGTCGAATGGGGACTAAAATTAAATATTCAAAAAACGAAAATTGTTGTCTTCAAGAATGGGTTTATTTGGGGTACAAAGAGAAATGGTATTACGCACAGGAGGAACTCGACCGTGTTAAAACTTTTACTTATCTTGGTGCAAAATTCGCTAAGAACGGGGGATGGAATAAACACATAGTTGCGGCTCATAGTAAAGTAAGAATTGCTCTCAAAGAAATCGGTTGCGTAATGCGTAGAGTACCGGAATTGCCTTTAAAGGTGTGCGACACAATGTTTAAATCCCTAGTGCTCCCAGCAATGAATTACGGGGCGGAAATCTGGGGAGTGGACAGAATAGACAGATTAGAAAGCATCGAAACAGATTATCATAAATTAATTCTCCGAGTCTCTAGATTCGCAGCTAATGCCGGCGTCTTAAGAGAGGTAGGTAGTGTAGGAATTTGGAAAGATTTAAAAATGAAAGCCATTAAGCTTTGGATTAGATTAGCAAGTGAAGAGTCTGACACGCTTATTCGCAGGTGCTTTAGAGCGCAATTACAGGAAAACGATCAGCGCTATTGGGCGTACAAAGTGAAACGGGTACTAGAACGCGCAGGTTTGGGAGATGTTTCTCCTGAAATGGTTGAGAATAGGAGAACACGGGAGATAGAACGGTTAATTTCAGATCGACTTTCGGATATTAAAAGGCAAGATATTTTGGCAGCATCGGCAGAAAAATGTACGTTAGTGGTACAAACTCACACGAGTCCTGTATGGGGATGCGTAAGTTACGTACACACACTAAAAAGGGATGCAAGAGGGGGATACGCTTGGTTTAGGGTAGGAGGGTGGATGAAACGTAGAATAAAGGATTCGAATGACAATGGAATCTGTGTAATTTGCGGTGATAGAGAAGATTGGATCCACATCCTGTTAAATTGCTGCGCTACAGAAACTTGGAGAGGAAAATGGATGGGAATGGGAACTATTGCTTCCAATTCAGAAACATAACGCTCGCTCAAAACATATTAGCTGATAATAGATCTCACTTCATGAAATAATTAGGAACATTTTTAGGAAAGGTTCGAACTTGTCAGGGAAACGGTAATCAGGGAATGGGAAAACAGCACTGGTTAGTAGTACGAGCGGAGCCTAGACTGGAGATGAAATAATTAATTCAATAAGCAAGAGATAATTAAGTTAACTAGAAAGGTAATCAGTATTGCTAATCATTAATATTAAGTAGTAAGTTAGTAATAATTAAATTAGTCAGTATGCGATAATTAAGTTAATTAGTAGAAAATTGTTCGAAGAGGCGGTGGTGGGGGCGATCTTCTGTGGCGGTGTTTGATTTCAGAGGCTGAGGAGGCCAAAGACTGGATGGAGAAGATGCCCACGCCAGGAAATAAATAAATAGTTTAGAAAAAAACTAGTAGTTTAGCATGTACTCGTCTTCTGACGGCAGGTTTTTCCCCTTCAGGGGTTTTTTCCTCAGCCGTACCTTATGGTCTCCTTTCCGCGGCTTTGATGCGATGAAGAGACCATTAGGGGTGAATGCCAGAATTCGAAAGGTTAGAATGCGGTAGGATGTAGGTATTGTAATGGCTTAAAGGCCTTCAGCCTAGCCACATAGTTAAAAGAACTGAAATTTTGTATCAATGTGTTATAATTACCTATTAAATAAAAAAAAAAATAATTCGTAACTGGAACACACCAAATGCCATACACTGGGAGAAGTGGGCCAGGGAACCAATTGATGCCACTGCAGTACCTTCGACGGGGAAGTCTTAGATTCGAGTCTTAGATTAGTGGCAAGATTTTCGGCACTAGGTAGATAACTGGGCCGAGTTCAGCCGGTCTGGAAGAGACTTCTTGTGGCGGGCTGCTCTGATTGGTAGTTTCCATGGTTTCTCCTCTCAATATCTGGCGAATACCGGAGAAATACCCTAACAAACTGGCCGAGGACCGCGCGTGATCTTTCCTTGTCATACACCCACCTCTTTCTCATACATACATCTACGGTATACTAATGCACATGCCAGGAGACAGGTCGGGAGCTTGGAGCCTATTCCGGCTGGGACGGTGCCCCACTGGTGAGAGGTAACTGGTTAAGGAAAACCCTGCTAGTCAAAAGGTGATCGGCGCCGGATCTCACCATCCAGCATGGGAAGGTCACCGCCATCTCCCGAAGGAAACAAATACACTGTACTTACGAGACTAATGACCTTAACAGTTGTTGTGCCCGGAATCACTAATAAATCAATCAATAAATATAATGCAATGCAACCATTAGTATCATACGAAAACTGAGCATGAAGCTGATCGCATAGCAGCTCTCTGTGCGGCCACGCGCCTGCCGGAGAGTAAAGATGGACACGCTATCCAAAATATATGGGAGGGCCAGAGAATTCGTTCACTAATAAGAAAACTGTGATATTTAAGTAATGTCACCCGAATATGGAGGAAGGAGAAATGATCGTAATAATTGTTACGCAGTTGTCAGTCTAAATCTATATTACTAATTTCCAATACGTGGAGAAATTGAAAGAAAATTGTGCAGCCTACGGTCGTGCAAGAGGTGATATGGTTGATACGAAAGCACGAGAAAAATCCAAAAACAATTAAATCGTTTCGATTTTAATTGTCAAATGCAAATATTTGATAGTGTTATTTTGTCCTTTCTCACACTGATCTCATACTGTTATTCACTGCGACTCTACTTACGACCCAGCTAACACACGGCTGCAAGGCTCCAAGAAAAACTTCGCTAGCTTAAATATCTACGATTCACGGGTTGCGTTTTGGAATAGCATTTTTTAAATGTTATTTATGTGTAAAGAACTGCTGTTTTGTATATACACGCCTCGATATATGCCGTCAAATGTAAACCGCAAGAATTTTTCTCCTATTTTACTGCAGAGAGAAAGTTTACTTGTACATTACTTTTCTGCATAGTCTCCTCCAAGAATGCTCTGTCGCTATCGGATAGGAAATGCTTCGATACGGCGTAAGAAAACTTTTGATTGACGCCGTAGGACGCTGATTGGACGCCTTCATCAGTACTTGAACTTCTGCCCTCCGAGGTGTTTTTCAATGGACCAAATATCTGGTAAATTGATGGAGAAATGAAATAAAGTACCAAAAAACTCAAAGCTTGTGTATTCACGTAGATTCTCCAAGATACATCATTCGCCTGCCAAGTTAATTACAAATGTGGTCGTCCTTCAAGACGTCTTGCTTACAGAACAGAATTCATTCTCTCTTCCCATTGCAGTCAAAGTTATTATTACGCGATGTTCGCTGTATTACTTAAGTTCTTAACTCGGTAGCTTAAAAGGTATAAGTACATTACACAGTGAGTATTCCAATTAAGTTCACCATTAGTCGATCGTACAATAGTGTGCAGAAAACATGTTCAGTAATGAACAGTGATATAGGAGAAATTGACAAGGATAGGGAAGGTTTATGTAACCTAACCTACAAGTACAAACAAACAACTATTATAGACCTTGTACAATAGACAATTGAAGAGAAATTAAGAATTATGAACTAACACATACTGAATGGTTACTAATCGAAAGAAGTAAATCTCTCCTAATTCTGAGGGAATTCAAGGACATAGTTTTGGAATAAAATGAATAGGTAACCGACAGTAAATTTAAAATAGTGTGAAATGATATCACGCAACCGGCCCTGAACTGTATGTTACTTTCACCAAATAGTAGACCCCGTACTGAGCGAGGGAATTCAGCATAATATTTGTAAGAGTGTAATAAAAAAACAGAAAGTCTTAGATCTACAGTATTAAGTTACTTAGAATTCCAAATAATCAATTTAATTTTACATATATTTCGTGATTTTTTCCTCGTTTTTGAGCTCTAAAAATATGCTGAGGAGTTACTCAGAAGAACTAATCCTAAATAATGTCTTAAGCATTAAAAAGGAAATGTAGTTAGAGTACGGCTTAAGAAACTCGTTCGACCATTTGTTTTAGATTTTTCACACGACGTATGTAATGTGTCTTGCGGGTTGCAAATGCGCCTGTTGATTTCTTTCTTCATCTTAAATCCTTCGGGAGGGGAGCAATTCCAACCCAGCAGTGACACATTTACGGGCTTCTGTGTCGACATCGACATAGAAATTGTACAAAACCGCCATATTCCCGAGCTTGTATACAGAGTGTAGTTGACGAGTAGGATTATTGCATTTGACGTTGATTTTGCTTTAATAAGCTCATGCATCTGGCAGAGCAACGCAGGTAGAACTAGCGGCTGTAGAGAAAATCGGCAGCGCAGGATGGAACGCAGGAAGCGGACCAGGTAGGCGCTCCGCCTGCCTTTGAAGTTCGCCGCGCATCGGCCGCAGAAGCACTCCCTCGGAGCGGGCGGGGCGGGTGGGCGGGCGGGGCGGCGGGGATAGGAAGCGGAGGCGGGAGCGCGGCCGGGGAGGCGAGGCACAGCCATGTGGGATGGGGCAGGGCAGGGCGCAGGGCGGGGCGGGGCATGGGCCGGGAGGAAAGGGGTAAACAGGCATGGATGGGGCGCGGCGGGGAGAGGACTGAGAAGGATGGAATCGCACTGAAAGGGGCAGGGTTTGGGTGCAATTGGAGGTTCAGATTGCCGGTGGGGGAGAGGTCGAGAGGGCACTGGGCGATGAGGCGCTGCAGCGGTCGTGGTTGCCGCCTCAGTGAAGTCAGCCGCCGCGGAGACGGCAGCTACGCAGTGAAGGATTCGTAAATGTAGATGCAAAGGACCCTACCCCTACAAAGGTGGTGAATGTCAAGAAAGAGCAAAGGTTGCACTAAGAAAGCACTGTGAAGGATGAAAGACTGAATGAAGCAGTTTTACAGGAAGAGAAAACAGTTTTAAATTGTTCATGATAAGTTTCATGAAACATCCACGAAGGCAAAGGTATGCGTAGAATACGGCGAGAGTTATGGAAACATTTCTAAAACTAAAAGAAAACAGATAATAAGAAAAGAGGAAGAGATTTGGATGTGCAACAATATACGTCTGACGAAATCCTTCAGTCAATTTGTCAGAGAATAAGCAGTGTTGTAGTTTGATACAAGCAGTGTTGTAGTTTGTATTGGTGTTTTGCTGCACACAATGTATGCAAGAGTTTTGTGATTGTGAAGAGCTTTGCGCTCTGACGCACAAAATCGTTGTGAGAGAAAATTGAGTTAGGGTACTTGTTCCAACATATTTTTAATTTCTTATTTTCATCCACATGAATTAATCTTGTAACGTAAAGAAATGTACTTATCTCAACATGATCTGAAGAAGGTCAAACATGTTGAAAACGCCATAAAAATGAATGAGAATGACTTTTGTACCTGCTTTCAAAAAAAAAGCCTTTCAAATAATCACACTTTATTGGGCAATTCTGAGCAAGGATTTATCCACTGACCGTCATCTTTATTTCTGAAATTATATTAGTAGATTTCGTTCTACAGGTGCATATTATTCGCTCTACTGAAAATACCACTAGATTACACACTAGGTTTCTGACAGTAATCAAGGAACACAATATTTGCAAGTTGGACTTTGAAACAGAAATAATAGAGAGCACATATATTATGTGAAGGAGTTGGTATTGTTAGCAATAGACTGCTAGGCGGCTGCCCTAGGATTGGTAACGATGATAACTCGGTCACACACCTTCAATAGCTTTAAAGGACCAGTGTGTTTATTGGAAGCGAACACACACGCTGGAAAATTCTGGAATAAAGACATGATTTCAGGGACGGTGTTTTCATTTGAGCAATTTAGAAGTCTTGACTTTAATGCATTGTAATTGAGTTATACAATTGTTACACTAAATTAATTTACTGATGTTGCCATCATTTGTAAAGGCATAGTTTATGAAAATAAAACACACGCATCGGTGGGACTGAGCTTAAGGCAGTAATAAAATGCCATAACTGAAAATGATAGAAACGTACTCTGAAAACATCAGTCTGTATAAATAATAGATGCAAGAAGGCAGAATCATGACACACATTGGAACACACAAATTATACTAACATCACACGAAGTGCTGTAAGAAAGACATAACAGTGGTATACAGTAGCTTGAGAATGCGCTGGTTACCTCAGCCTGACGAAACACACGCGCCGACCCAGCTGGGGTCACGGCTGTTAGGGTCTGCCCACGCGTTGCATCCGGGACAGTAAGTCTCGCAAAAGGAATGTGAGGTTATAAACTTCCTAGAAGGCGGAGAACGGCAGTTCAAATTGTTGATAATCATCATACCACACGATGCATTGCCCGTTTGCTAGAACTGATCAGAGAGTTGCGTAATTGTACATACTACGAATACGCGACCATCACATGGATGCAGCTTAAATAATTACTCGCACAAACTTACACTGTAGAAGGCACAAACTATTGGAGTCACAGAACATTGTGCAACGTGCGAAAATGGATTCGACAAAATCACTGTTGAGAGGGATATATAATAGATTTACTGCACACATACTATTTCACATATAACAATTGTTCTACACATTTACTTTACATATTAGTTGTAATTGAATATGGATATGTTTTGAGTCCGAGCAGTTAATTTGATAACTTTGTGCGATGCACATAATTAAGTGCAGAGCGGTGAGACGTGGTTGTGTCTCGTACGGGTCTCATCATTCCATTGGCTTTTTCGATTGAATGTGTGGTGGGGAGGTAGCACGATCCGCGAGCGAATGCCTTTCAGCCAATGAGAGTTGTTTTTTTTACATAATGCATTTAAAGGTATCTTCGACAATGCCTTAATTATAACTGGATAAGTTCTGAAGTTAAATCAAAAACTGAAATTTAGGAATTTTAGTTCGGGTTACAAGGCTAATATGTTAAATCATCTGGATGGGGCAATGGTTCTTGGAAGCACCGCATGAGGCGACAAGCATTGAGCCGTGGGCAATTCAAAGAATTTTCGAGCGTTCGAGCTTCGATGCAGTTGCGGATGAGAATTTGTGAGGGAATATCAGAATTGCTGTTGCGTACTATCGCCTGGCTCAAAGCGTTGAGTGAAAATATAATACAAAATACAGAACACAATTATATACAATTTGTACGAGAATTGTCGCTATCCTATGAAAAGATGTGCGTATAAAATTATGCATATTGCTTATAAATAATTCATTAAAATTTTGTTCAAACATCAACATTTAGAATTCTGAATATTTTGCAGGTTTGTAGCAGATAAATTAGAAAATATATCTCGGGAGTGCCCACAATGTATCTCTCAGATATAGCTGCAACTTTTTATGAATGCGAACGATCTGAAGCTCTATTTTCTGAAATACGAATTTTATTCAGTTTGTAAATGTCCCTCAATGTAATTGTTAATTAATCATACATTACAAAATTCTGGTCTGAATACTTATATTGAGAAAGGTAAAAGGTGACATACTAGTTCCCGGAAAAGTCATTAAACACCTTATAATCCTATTAAATAATATTAAATACAATTTCCACAAATTATTTTGGCGTGTTGTAAACAAATACATATATTTTACTTTATCACAAAAATATTCAGAAAATCTTTGTTTTTTATTCATTTTATATGGTTCCCTTTTATCATATCCCTTGAAGCAAACTTTACTTCCCTTGTAGGGACGACTGTACAGTCGTATATATTCTTTCTCTTTGGTAAGAAATTGTGACAGTCTATTGTTAATAAGGTAAATTATTGCATTTTCTGAATAGGCACTTGTCATAGACGTGACTGAAAATAATGCCATGATACGTACCGCTCAGTCCAGGAGCTCACGACGCACTGGCGCCATCGCACACAAGGTGTATAACAGATATCGCGTAGCGCAGCGATCACGTTTCAGCATGCTCACGGGAAATGATGCAGCGAAAGGATAAAAATAAAAGGCCAGACAATCTCAGAAATGACGCCAATGAAGGAATACATGAAATACCAGACGACTGATGCATCCCAAGAATTCAGGAACATAAAATTGCCATGGCTTGGGTCTCACAGATCTATTGCGAGCACTCCCGAGTTAAATAGGGTATCCAGGGAGGAAACGTCGAAACTCCGAAAATAAGCTCTTAAGACAATTTTGAGCATATTTTGTCTAATAAACTCCTTGGATATTCCGAATGGCTGAGCCACAATAAGCACTTAAACATTAGTTTGAAAAAATATTTTATGCGCAAAAATTTGCATTGCAAAACACGAACTCTCAAGAAATACGTAAATTGTTTATTATTTACAAAAAAATGAATTTATTTGTTCAGAAAGAAAAATTAACACAGAAATTACTACAGAATGGTGCTACAGAATGGCACAGAGTTTCCCGTATTAGTTTTCAACTTCCTTGGGTCTGGGCTAGCTATTTTCCCACATTTTCTTGCCAGCTGCCATCTATTGCCACCCAAAGTATATTTTTTTTCATTTTATTAATTTTTCGGTTTCCTAATGGTAGAATGGAAAAATTAATCTTAAAATATTAAATAACAGTAAAACCTCATCCTAAATGACAATTTTCTTTGAATAAGTTGGAGCCGTTTTAAGAAAATGGCGTTTAAGCGTCACTAAAAATGCGAACTTTGAAGTTATTTTTCACAGAATATTTTTGAGTTTCCAAAAATCTTCATTTGAATTAAATTGAAGCACTTACACTCGCAAATGTAATAATGTTTACAAATTTCTGATAATGTGAATATTAAAGATGTGAGATATCGTTAAAAAAATCTACTTAAATTGCGCCGTGCGTTCTCACTATTTTACGTCCTACATTTGTGCCGCACTGCTGTATATGATTTCTTTATTCACTATTAGGCTGCTTTGAAGATATTTGTAGAGGCTTGGCGAAAAAAAGTTAGTTTTCGATGCAAGAATAACATCGACACCAATAAAACAGTTTTAAAAATGGGTTCAGGGGTGCCACAAACACCATAAAAACCCCATTTTTGGCCTTTTCACTACTTTTTAGAAAGTAATGAATAAATATAATTTAATGGTGATTTTATCAACGTATTTATACTGAGGTGGTGCGCACGTTTTTCCACGACAATTTTATGATCATCAAACATTACTTATTTGACTCAAACAGTGTGCCACATTAGTCCGAACATGGTCAATTTTACGTTAAAACGATATAAATAGACTCTTTTGAGTGGCCATATTTCCGTAAATTTTTATCCAAAATACTTTTAATTTAGAAAGGATTAGAACGCAAAATCGGATGCGTTGCGTTGCGTTGCGTTGCGTGCAATGCGTTGGTTACTGGCTATTCTGAGACTGGGCAATGGCTATAGCGAGAATTGTCATGGCTTCTTTAATTCATTTACTGGCCTCTTAATATGAACGAATCGTGTTTGTGTCTAATATTATTTTAAAGATGCCTCAGTTTTCGGCACTCTATGTGAGTTGTTGTTTGAAGGTAGCTACATTAAATTTATTGTTTAAAATGAACCCAATTTATTTTGAATTCACGTACCTCATTGCAATTAGCTTCAATGCAAGGGAGTTTAAAGTATCAATATCATATCGTAGGGAATCATGTAAGGATTAGTGAAGGAATGTAGTCCAATTAACTCTGGTTCATTCCGTGAACCCTTTGGAATTACGTTTTATTAAGAGTGTAGTGACTGCATTGTGCATAATTGTACATACGATAATTGGTTATGGCTCTAATTTTCATTTACTTAATTATATTTGAAACTACCTTCACGTATATTCACACATATTGCATTTTGTGTTTTGTCTCGTCCCTTCTGTTGGTGTAGGTATTATTACAACGCATTCATGTGAAATGTAGGTGATAAAATCCAAGGCACTGGTCATTTTAAATTGCTGAATTACGTGCTGCTTTGCACAAATATACTTATTTATCTTACGTTATGATATTGTTACAATGCATTCTTACAAAATGTAATGTAGATGATAAATTCCATGCTACTAATCATGTTATAGGGGTGAATTATGTGATTCATTGTTCAAAAACATTCACTTGCTCATTTCATGTTATTAAATATGTTGTAAGCTGAACTCAGCCAGTCTGTAATGCTCAACACAAGCGCATTGCCTAGAACTCGTACCCCATTGCACATCTTCCTGAATCTACAACAGACAGATTAATTTTCAATCTATTGACGAAATAACTATAAGTCAGCTGTACTCGAATGTCCACTGCCCGTGCTCGCAGAGTACCATAGAATTGGCTACAGCAAGGGACAATACATCTGGAGTTCACCTCTCTTGAGTTAAAGCTGAAGTCACGAAATTTGTTTGAAATTAAAGCTCAAATTTCTTTCTAAACGAAAACGTTTAACGTTTCAAATATATAGATGTGTAAGCAAACTTCCAAATTAATATCACTGAATTCAGCATTTTGGCCGCTTTCGCGTAAACCCAGAGCGCAGTGAAGCGGTGCAGGCGCGAGCGGCGATGCCCCCTGGCGGCGACGGCGGCAGGGGCGGGGGCGGGAGCGGTGGTGGTGGCGGCGGTGGTGGTGGCGGTAGCGGCGGGGGTGGTGGTGGCGGCGGTAGCGGCGGCGGCGGCGACGGCTCGGAGCCCATCTGCCTAGGAGGCGGCGGAATATCCGACCTACTTTGCGGAGGAGTTTAAGTGAATACTCGCCTGCTGCAGCCACGTCCGCTCAAAGCAGAGAACAGCATTAGCGAACGTTCTTGGATGTGAAGCGGCTCCTTCCCCTTGACACCCTTGCGGCTCCCCGCTACTGATTTCTCTGGTTCCACTTATTCAGGTCCTCGCTTTGCAAACGGGACGTTCGCAACTTGACTAACTCAATCTGATTGTAATCTCTCGTAATCTATTACACATGTTTCGAGTCTATGCTGTAACCAATTCTGAGCTTCCCGTATTGACTGGATGCTCATTATTTCCGTAAATGTAGTGCATGCTTTTAACCACATGCGTGTGTATAATGGTGGTGTTCTACCGCTGGATTGTGAGATCCGGCGCCAACTTACACATCGTACTTGGATGTTTTTCTCTATAGGGACAAGCTCTAAGCACCTGACTGATGTAACAGTGTCGTGCAATTAAATGCGGTCGCGCGAAAGGACCTCCCGATTCTAGCAAATTCTAGGGCCTTCCAATCAGAGCCACTGCAAAGGTAATGGCAACTCCGGAAAACCTGGCCGATCTCATTTAAATTTAACGTTATTCGAGCAAGCGGTATTTTTGAGATGCATTTGAGAGATCAAGCATTTTTCTCTGACAATATCTAAAGGCAACAAAAGCAAATATTTATTTTAAATACATGTAAATGTACATTCAATAGAATAAAATTAATTAATTAATTTTAAATGTCACTAATAATCCGTTTATTTTCCATTTATTTGCAAAACAAAATTGCGATAGCAACGTTACCTTCACAAAGCACACTATTAAATTATTTTATCCATTTTCGCATTTTGAGACGGCATTGTGAGAATGGGAATATTAACTGCCAGTGAATGCGAAAAACAATTTTTCTACTCCCATTGTATAACGCTGTCTTTGGATGGCTGCAACCAGTTGCATAATGATGGTCAATTCGATACAGTTTTCATTATGATACAGGTTCTTGGCCAATCACAGTGATGCTTACAAACCAAGTATTGTCACTTCATTAATCATTGAGAATCGTTGTAGTAAATGTTTCGTTCGAGTGTGTATATTAAAATTGCATTTAATATTATATCGCGCTTCTCAGTTTTAATTTATTTTATTAGTAGTAATTTTTACGTGAAATATTATCGTCTCCTGTATTATTTCGGTAGTATACCCTTGGATTCCGGCTCTCACACGCAACCAATCTTTATAAATGAGGGCTCTAAAGAAAGAGAGTTTTACGGAGGCTTGACGAATTCCACTTTGACTTTAAAAATATGGATGATTTCTTTTAAAAAACGCATCGAAATATTCATGTAAAATGCAACCCGCATCACATGTCAACGTATATAGGCAAATAACTTATCAACAAAGCGTTTTAGAGCCTTAAAAAGTAAAATTTTGAGGCCAAAGGCCTTAAAGAAACGCTTTTCACACCATAATCTACAAGATGAGACATTCTCCGATCCATTCAATAAACTTTTCGGTTCCACGCTTCAATACTATCAAGGCCACCTCAATATTTCAGCCCTTCTTGCTGGTAGCAATTTTTGAGGCGACACGCTTAGAAGGCTTAGATTCGACAATATTTACGCTTTCTGTTAACACCGTAGTTTGTGCAGTCTGACGAGGTTTATTTGCATAATCATTAATTCAAGATTTGCTCTCCAGCAACAACTAGAAGTACTATTATAGTTGCTTGATACCTATACCTATGAAGATTGTTTCTTATGCGTGTAGTGAAACTATTCATTAACGTTTTTTCATAGTCTGTAAGTGCGTACTTAATTGTGGAGAGATGTGGGTGTTCAGTGAAGAGTGTAGACTGTGTTGTTTTACCTGTACCAATATTTTCGTTGTCATTCGATGAAATTTTCAAGTCAACAGGTTCAGACACGTAGCTTTCTCAAAAGTAAAAAGCTAATATTTTGTGACTATCACGAAAAACTAAACCCTAACTGACAAAGAATATTGAATAATTACGTCAAATGATACTGAATCAATATTTAAAGAAAATTTCTTTTACACATTAATTGCCTTGCTTTTTTATTTTTATTTGTAATTGTGTTAGTACATTGCAAGTTGCCTTTATATATTTTAAACAAAACACGTTTCGTTAACTACTTTCCCTCTTAGAATGAAAATAGAAGGATAGAGATGAGTGTGGGGTCTAACATGCAAGAGTTCTCGCACGGGTACGCAGAGGTAGTGGGGGAAAACTTGCGCTATAGCACATCACAAAGGACAAACGTTTTAACCCTCCAAGGACGAGTGTGACGTATACGTCACAGCGAACAAGTTGTGGCACTTCTAATTTCCTGTCTCTGCAAGTCGATATTTCTGTGCGTGTCAGGGCATTGTAGTCGCAGAAGGGTCTGGTTCGTCAGTTCATAGTGCGATCTTGTCCGAGGAAGGCGTTATAAGAGTTTTTGACGGTGTTTAAAAATTGTGATATATTTTCGATGGACCCAGATGTTAGGTAAGTTGAATTTATAGCTTATATTGTTAGCAATTCAATTTATGTCAATGGTTTATTTATCACAGATAGTATTAAAAGTAATTAAAATGATTTAATTAATTTTATTATTGTTACGGGAAGGTGTGGAGGCGTGAAAATGTCAGTGTGACGTATACGTCACACTCGTCCTTCCCCGTAGCTTTTCACGCGTCTCCACATTTTCCACATTTTTTTCATTTTGTTCCATTTCAAAAGTCGAAAATTGAAATGTTTATATACATTTTCATTTATCAGGAATAACGACCGTTTTAGAGACGGACTGACTGTCGCAGAGATAATTCAGTTGCTTGAAGAAGACATTCAAGGCATCGTTGGTAATGATAATGGTGATGATAATATAGAAGTAGAGGATATTTTTATTGCACCACCGCCCGCAAACGAGCTGACTGATGAAGACAGTGGTGATGAGGACACAGGAGGTCTACTGGACAATCTGTGTGGCAATCAATTGGTGAGTGAAGCCGAGGCAGTTTTGTCTAATGGAATTCGCATTGGAGGCCCGGTACACGATTTATCGGGGTATTCCGCAGAAAGGGAACGTGAGTGGATAGATGGAGATCTAGTTGATTCAATAAAAAAAGATGGGATATTTCCAGAAGACTATGCCGACAAATATAAAAATATGACACCCTTTCAATTTTTGAAATCTTTATAGATGAAGAGGTGATTTCCCTTTTCCTTACGGAGACCAAGAAATATGCTTTGTCAAAAAATGAAAGTAATATAAATGTTACGGCAGAAGAGATAAAGGCTTTTCTGGGTGTACTGATCCTTTCTGGTTATAATGTTTTGCCAGGGAAAAAAAGTTACTGGGATACCAAGCCAGACATGAAGAATATATTAGTATCTGAATGTATGCGGAGGGACAGATTTTTATTCATAGCCAAATACTTTCATGTTGCTGATAATTCTGATATTGACAATAATGACAGATTATTCAAGCTCCGCCCACTCATGAATCTTCTCAAGAAACGTTTTATTGATAACTTTCTTGAATGTGAATTTCTTGATTATGACGAATCCATGGTGAAGTACTTTGGCCCACATCCTTGCAAGCAGTTCATTCGTGGTAAACCCATAAGGTTTGGGTACAAAATATGGTGTCTGAATACATTCTACGGGTATTTGATAAATTTTGAAGTCTATCAAGGGAAAAATACACCAGTGACAAACTCTGAATATGAAAAGATTTTTGGTAAAGCCACTGCTCCCTTGATTTCATTCTTAGATGAACTGCCAGATCATAAAAGAAGTTATCCTTATCATATAATTACAGACAACTTATTCACCAGCTTCAACCTTCTCAAGCATTTGAAAGAACGCGGATACTCAGGGACTGGAACCATTAGGAAAAACAGGATTCCTAAAGATTGCCTGTTACCATCGCATGAACAAATGATGAAGATGGATCGTGGGATATTTCGAAGCACAATAGAGAAAATGATGGAATTCTTGTTGGGAAATGGATGGACAATAATGTGGTTGCTGTTGCATCAAATTCGCTCGGAGAATCTCCAATCAAGCATGTTAAGAGATATTCTTCGAAAGAAAAAAAAACATATAAATGTCCCTCAACCAGCTATTATTACCACATACAACAGAAACATGGGTGGTACAGATCGAATGGATCAGACATCAATCAGTACCGTATATCAATCAGAGGGAAGAAATGGTACTGGGGCAATACTGACATGGCTTATAGATGCAGCTATAAATAATGCTTGGCTGATTTTCAAGAAGACTGGAAAAAAATATCACTAAGCTGGAATTCAGAAGAGAGATTGCTATCACATACCTCACGAGATACAAAACACCTGTCAAATCTGTGGGTCCAACAGCTCTGTCGTCGAACAGGTCAACGCGAGTTTTAGACGACATTCGCTATGACAGAGCTGACCATCTACTTGGGGAAGTTGAAAATAAAAAGAGAAGAAGGTGTGCTAATGATGGATGCAAAAGTGTCGTTGCTTCAATGTGCACAAAATGTGACGTAGGTTTATGCTTGAAATGCAATGTACCATTTCATACAAAAAAATGAACACTATTTTTCTGCTGTGTAAGAAGTGTAATATGTTTACTAATGATATTGTAGTCATTGACTAGTCATTTAACCGTATGCTTCGAAAATAAATGCTTTCCTCGTTAAATATTTCTCTCTTTCAACCCAGCACAGTTATCACCCCCAAAGGACGAGTGTGACGTATACGTCACACCCTCCCACGCCTCGCTGAATCATAGAATATTTTTTTCAATATTTTTTGGAGATTAAACTAAAGTAGTTAAATTAAAAAATGTAACGAAGTTTAATTTTTTTGATAAAAAAATAATTTTCGTCCTTGGAGGGTTAAAGTAGCTAAAGTAAAATAGCTTGAAATAAATGGAAAACAAAAATCAAAACGCGCTAGCCTACAATACTACGTGAATCAATTAAAAAACAACGAAATTTAAAACTATAGAAAGAATAGTGCAAGTCACCCGACAACTGCCAACGATCGCAGTCCAAACGCACGATTTAAATGTTGGCGGTATCTGGAAGTATGTACACCAACGCCCAGCTTAAACTCATATTGTAAATAAAACACCGTTTGATATTAAACTCAAGGTGTCGGTTCGTTAAGATATTAAAAATGCAAACATCGTTTGAGCAACATTTCCATGTACCGAAGTGGGCATACTAATGCCTACTAAATTGTTTCTAATGCTAACAAATGGTATTTAGTACTCAAAGGTGAAAACATTTTGATTATTTTTTGGCTTGGAATTGCTTTTCTTGAGGTACGTAAGAACGCAGAAAATAATTCAATTCTTTTTAGTATACAAATAATTTTTCGAAATTTGTCACCCCAGCAAACTGGCATCCTGACTCTCCAAACCCACTCTGTTCTTCATAACAAATCAAGAAAAGTTAAATAATATTGCAATGAGTAGGTCTGTTCTTGTCCGATCGAGTATTTTTGCACTACTTTACATGGCTTTCTGAAGAGTTTTTCTATTATTTGACTATCAAGGAAAGCGAAAAGCTAACTCTCAAGGAAGATTGAAACATTTCTTCAAATGTTGTTTTTAAGGAAGCATGAATTGTTCCAAAGAACATCTCTCTGTAATATTGAATAACCTTTAATTGAGAATTTGTTTCAAACATCAATTGCATTATTATTTTGTTTGATATTCTGTAAGTACATTAGTAGTTCCTCTCCTTTATGGGAAGGATAGACAAATGGATAGGGAAAGGGTGGGATTTAACATACGAGAGTTCTCGCACGGGTACGCTAGTTATGAATAAATTGGATCGCCATTTCACTTTGATCCTATTTGACTAGCGCAGTGGTAGTTATTGAAGAGAACTTCAGTGAGGTTAAGATCTGAACGCAAGTCATTTTCTGTTATTTGCTGCTTCTGTGTGGTTGTCCTTAAAATGCGGCCAATTCTTTAGTTTAAAATATTTAGTGAATGGTGGTTCTTTGCTGATGGTGTTGACGTTTCCAGAAATGTGAGTAAATGCAAAAATGCGTAAGTCGGAATATTATTGCCGCAACTTTTGTAGTCCCTCGCCAGCGCTCTGGTAAAGCACAGCCACCTGCGGGTGTAGGGTAGTGAGGTGTCCGCTAGGTGGCCTTGGCTGAATCTTGCATGTCGACTGCCAGGAAACGATTCAGTGGAGAAGTTTAACTTATAAAAGTTACCATAAATCGTAGAAAAAGTACCGTGTGAAACTCAATGTAATGGATATTAATACACTCGTGTGAAGTTTACGATACTCGCTCGTTCCTCGCTCGTACCGTAATATCACACTCGTGTATTAATACTCATCATTACATCATCGTTTCATAATGTACTGTTATATAATTATTAACCCTTCTCCGGGCAAGGTACTTTTGTAACGTATCCGGGCAAGCAGTGTCTATCAGACACTGTTGTGCGAATCAATGTTTTCCACGATTCTCTTCTTCAACTTTTCCACACCTACTGTTTTAATTGTTTTAGAATTTCAGTATAATAACGGAAAATTAATATTTCATGAAAATAATTATTTTATTATCCCAAAAACTTACAAGAAGTGATGATGGATTGTAAGGTTTTTCGAATACTGAGAGTATAACGCACATTGAACAAGTTAAAATTTTTCTTCTCTATAAATTCAGATATTTTGATTACAGTAGTTCACTATTTACAATTCTCACAAAGATGAGTTACATGCTCGTTGCAGACTGCCTGATGACATTTGCTGCAACATTGTTTGAGTGCGATCTCGCGCGTAGCCACGCAAGTGACATCTTCTTTTTTCTTTCTTGATGAGCACGGTGCACTATACTACTCTGGTTTAGTACCGTTTGAATGGGCATCTGTCCTTTATTGGAATTAGCATTTCAGTTGACAATCAAGTCTGTTCCAGGATGGTAATGCTTTTTCAAATATTCTTTGAATTTTTCCGACACGTCCCTCAAAGCGGCACATTTATCATTCCGACGTCTTGTGGACCGCGTGGTTTTGTCATCAAATCGTAGAAAAATAATCACTTGAAACGTGTGAGCCCCATTGTTGCTCCCTTATACAGGTGGACCATAAAACCTGTTCCATAATACTGTTCGCACATACCTCGACCATGCATCCAGCACCAGAGCTGAGTCTTCTTCCTAGAGATCTCGCGGTTGTGACAAAATAGAAATCGCCAAAGGTTCCTTCTTACCGAACGAATATATTTGTCGCTTATCAATAGAAAGTGTCCAGTTCATGAAAACCGACAGACTTAATAAACAAAAGAATAACAGTTATTCGACTGTTGTAGCAAAATGTAAATCAGAAACCATTGCCTCTTATCGAAAGAACACAGTGTCTTTTGGACACTGCTTGCCCGATTACGTTACTTTAAACCAAAATAATTATTTTCACTTCTGTTTATTGACCAAAATTTGTCAAACTTCATACAAAGACGCTCGAATAGATTAGAGACAAAGTCACGAAACAGTAATCACATAAACATTTTAGTTTACATTATATGGCAGGAAATATAATGCACAGTGTCCAACAGACACTGGTTGCCCGGATAAGGGTTAAGAAAATCACATTGGAGAAAAAACATGTTATCATATAGTTTCAAAAATGTATCTCGAAACATTTTCTATGTTTTTGTGTGTGAAGTGTATTCAAAGTTGATGTTATTGGGTATCAAGTTGGTGAAATGAATTTTTGTGGATATATGGAATCAAAGGACGTTTATTTAGATAAATTATTTGTAAATGTAACAATGGAGAGAATGCAAGATTTAATAATTTAAAAAGTGTCCCATCATAAAATTTCACTCTTCCAAGCTGCCACTCCACTATGATAAAATGTCAGTTAAAAGCATAAAAGCATGAAAAAGAGACATTAAACGGACCAATAATTTAGGCTTGTTGAGCATTAAAATTGTAAGTAGTTTATATAATATTCATTTAATATTACTGCAGCAGTACTTCATTTTTGTCGAGTAACCTGAATATGTGAAAACATAAAAGCGTATCTCTCCGCGTAGAGCTATGTACACAAATTTACAAAGGCAACAATCAACAAGAATTTCTGCTATCGATCATGGAATAATTATGCTTATATAAATGAACAGTGTTTATTTAAGAATTACTGTTTCATAGAACTCTTAGTTACAGAATCTTCTATCAACGCTTATGGCGTGTTTACAAAACGAGTAGTGCTACAACTGCGCATACTTACTCGCATGATTTCTAAATTTGCAATTTTCGAACATTCAGAGAGTTCAACGAAAATGAGACCTGCGCAATTCTTTTAAGCGTTCCTTGTTCTATTCGCCTACAAAATATCAAGTAAATATTTAGAGTGGTTTTGCGGAAAATGCTTTTTTATACACTGATTTCAAACACAAATTACTGGATCTTTTTTTAAAATTATACGTGACTTTTTTAAAGAGGTTCATATTTTTAGAATGAATTTGATTCCAGGCAAAAAAAACACTATCTTCAATTTTGTGGTTTTAGATTGCAAAAGATTTGCTATTTTTGAAAATACAGAGTTTGCCTGAAATGAAACTACTTGAAACACATTCTTTTACCGTTTTCGATACATAAGGGGAACGAATTTGCAGAGAAAATTTGGACACGTTTTAAAGAAAAAATTGTTACACAATTTGCGAAATTGCCTGATTTCCATGCAATATTATGCAAAAACTACTCATATTTTTGAAAAATTGTACCTGATCTTATTGCAAGATCTGTCTTTAAAGAACCGTTTTTCATTCAGGAAACAAAATCAGTATTTTCAATATTTCACTTGCAGAAAGATACCCAAGATTGATTGATTGTTCGTGATTTCGGGCGCGTCAACTACAGAGGTCATTAGTCCCTTAAGTGCTGTGCGTGTTTTTTATTGGGAGATGGCGGTGATCTTTCCCCGCTGGATGGCGAGATTCGGCGCCGACATACCGTCGTCTAGCGGAGTTTCCCCTCAACCAGGTATCTCTCACCAGCGTGGCACCGCCCCAGCCGGGACAAGCTCTCAGCTCCCGACCAGTCTCTCGGCGTGTGGGGTAGTGTGGTGCATGCTAGTGTGTGTGTGTGTAAGGGAAGGATAGGACAAGGAAGAGGAAGGAAAGACCCGGTGAAGATGCTGAAGAAAAAAACGGGAGAAGTGACTCAGTGCATCAACTGATATCAGTGTATTCCCTCTGACCTGAAGGTCCTAGGTTCGAGACCCGACGGCGGCAGAATTTTCCACGCTAGTTTGTCAACTAGGTTGAATTCAGTCTCTGTCTGGAGGAGAATTACAGCGGCCGACTGCTCTGATCGGTAGATTTCCGTGGTTTCTCCCATCAACACCACAGCGAATTCCGGAGCAGTACCCTAACAAAAGGGCCAAGGACCGGACGGGATTTTTCCTTCTTCTTCCTTGTCCCTATCCTCAGCCCTTACACATACATTTTCACTAACATGCACTACACTACCACACATGCCGGGAGACCGGTCGGGAACTGAGAGCTTGTCCTGGCTGGGGCGGTGCCCTGCTGGTGGGAGATACTTGGTTGAAGGAAACCCCACTAGTGGACGGTAGGTTGGCAACGGATCTCGCCATTGATCTCAGTAGTTGTGCGCTCGGAAACACTAACAATCAATCACCCAAGAAAAAAATTGCACTTATGCAATTTTCGGAAATAAGGAATTTTAGCGAATATAAAACCTACGCCATTCTCTTGTGTGTCCTTGACGCTTTCCGAGTTCAAAGTGTAATCAAAAAATTTTGAGCCATTTTTTTAGAAAATTTTGAAAATGTAATGGAGCTTCATTAAAAGTACCCTCAAAAAACTTAATGTCCATTTCAAACTCACAGAGATTTGGTTTGTTCAGAACGATCGGGGAATATCAATTTTGGAGAAAATCGGCTGAACAATTTAGGCGCTAGCGATGACCGCAGATGGAGGGACGGACGGCCAGACACGTTTTACCGTCAATCGATTTTCAGTATCAAGGACTCAGAAAACGTAGATTATGACTACAAAACAGTTTAAAGGCAATTTCCTTTATAGAGGAACAAGAATTATCCACTTTTTACTGATCAGATCCCAGCAATAAACATATACAATTAACACAAACATATAGAAAATTATTTTCATATACTGGTCAATACATGTTTCATTCGTTCTTAAATATACATATTTTTGCTTCAATTATATTGCAACTTATTCTGGAGACACCATTGAACTTCCCTCTCGATGTTCACCGAGTATTGGAATGGCATTTCATATGCCTCTGACTTGAAGATACATCAGTTGCACTAAGCTTGGAAATTACATTCAATTTTGTCTTAATCTAAAACAGCCCTGGAATCTAATTTATTCGAAAATCGTCAAACACAAAAAAGAAGGAATCACTATTCATCCCCAAAAATGTTAGCTAAGAAAGAGACTTTCCCTTAAGAGAAGCGAACTCACCCGAAGCGCAGGAAATGGTGACGCGAAGCGCTACAGAGGAGCGTTTCACGCTAATTCCGAGAACCCACACCACCGGAGCGGATAACGAGAATTTTGAAAGCGGAGCAAAATTGGGCGCCGGATGCCTTGAGAGCGACGGGCGAAATCCTTCGCGCGCCGCCAACTTCCATCGTTTCACAGAGATATATTCTTTGGCGACCGCCTTAAAGCCGTTTCTTTCTTTCTTTCATGTAACGAAAAGTCAGGGCGGAAATGTTTTAGTGAAGTGTGTTCGTAGGTCTCGGAGACTAGTAGAATTTACCTGAAGAATCTTTGAGGTAATTAATATTTACGGCGAGAAGAAGAAACCGGGAGTTGGATGAGAGCAACGCACTCTTTTTTTCACTTCATTGATTCAAGAAATAACGTACACATTTAGCATTAATTAGCCTTCCGGTGAAATTCTTGAAGCAAATGTTAAACGACACGCGATTTCCTTTTTTTGTTTCAAAAGAATCTGTGGAACTATGTATCCATAACTACGAGGAAAGAAATTGTTAATAAAAAATGGACTCACGTGCTCTCTTCTCATGTCAAAGGTCTGAGTTTCATTCCCGACAGAGTAATAAGTAGCTCCCGCAGTGCACTAGTCTGTGTAGCTGGGGCAGTAGATAAGCTGCTGACGGAGGAGTGGTACTGAGTGGTAGCAATAGCGCTGTGAAAAAGCTTCCGAGAACTCCTGCGAATTGGGTGCTTCAGCCCCCTCGAACTGCGTGAGCAAAAGCAACTCATTTGTGCTTCTCTCGGGTGGCTCTTTGAGGATCCAACCATCCTGAATGGCTGTTCCCATAAAGGTACTATAACTACAAGTGGATTACATACTTTAATTATGAACTTGAAGTACGTCAAATATAGTGAATTTGCAATAATCAGACATTTACAACAATGTGTAGTAAATAGTACAATAACTGGAAACGTCGGAATACAATCCGATAAACATGAAAAGTGTCAATGTGCAATGAAATTAATTATTAATTGCGCTTTAGTGAATGCGTGTAAATAAATAAATATTAATCATTTACACTTTTTCACTTTCAGCAGCCGAAATAAAATGAATACCTGTTGTCCATCACCTCAATATGACTATAATTCTTCTAGAAAAAGTAATTGAACTCCGAATTTAAGTTAATTAAGTTTAAGTTAACAATTAGTTCCGAATTAAATAGATAATTTTTAACGTGTAAGCTATTAAACAATTCTAACTAAACCAACTACACCTGAACAACTACAACTAAATCCAACTACAACTTGAAATTCGTAGAATTTATTTATAAGGTTTCAATCTGTTAGTGTGCCACGTTTTCTTTGGTAAACCAATATACTGATTTTGACACACTCTTACTACTACAACAATTATACTGTGCCTCGAAAAGTAGAGTAGAAAGGTGAAGCTTCGACGCTGTTTTCTTATGTTGCATAAATATCCATTATTAATTTCGAATACACGCATAAATTGATGGAAAATAAATATCAGGCCCTGCCACGATGTCAATGATTTTGATAGATACCCAGGAAGATACAGAATCCAAGAACAATTTCTATTTTAAATGAAACATGCAAATATTTGATTATGTTCCTCAACTTCTCATAAGTGATGTTGCAACATTTTTTTCTCATTCTTAGTGCGTCTCTGCATCCGACCAATTGACGTCACGCGACAAGGAAGAACGAAGCTGTAGTGTTCATGTGTGCCGTTTCAGAACAGGTGTTTCCTACTATAAGAAGTCATTTTTCACATACACAACAGCAGAATTTTTACTGTTGCGGTCCATTTGCACGCCCAACAAATTTAATGAGCAAAAATAATTATTTCACCAAAATCTTTTTCAGTTCTGTAATACAAACGCGTCGGCCCTGTACATACGTGCATGAACTGAACGATGGTTCTACGGGCGGAGGCAGCGGGAACGGATGCGAGATCGACACTGAGACCGAGAGAAGGAGTGGGAGCGGGAACGGGAGCGAGATTGGCACCGAGATCGAGAGCAGGAGTGGGAGCGGGAACGGGGACGGGAGCGAGATCGAACCGAGACTGAGAGCAGGAGTGGGAGCGGGAACGGGAGATTGATCGACACAGAGACCGAGAGCAGGAGTGCGAGCGGGAAGTGGGAGCGGGTACGGGAACGAGATCGACACCGAGACCGAGAGCAAGCTGATCGGTAGTTTTCCATGGTTTCTCCGATCAACACCAGGCGAATGCCGGAGCAGTACACTAACAAACGGGCCACGGACCGCGCGCGATCTTCCTTCCTCTTCCTTAGTCCTATCCTCTCATCTTACACACACACACTTACACTAACATGCACTACACTACCACACATGCCGGAAGACTGGTTGGGAGCTTACAGCTTGTCCCGGCTGGGGCGGTGCCCCGCTGGTGGGAGATATCTGGTTGAGGGGAAAACCCCGCTAGTCGACGGTAGGTCGGCGCCAGATCTCGTTATCCAGCGGGAAATGATCATCGCCACCTTCCGAGAAAAACACGCACTACACTTACGGGACTAATGACCTAAGTAGTTGACGCGCCTGGAAACACGAATCAATCAATAAATCAATCAACCGAGAGAAGGAATGGGAGCGGGAGCGTCTCCCGGGCTCAGTCGTGCTGTGACGGCCACGGCCGAACGGAGGTCGGAGAGCCGGCCAGGCTTCCACGATCGATCCCCGAAAGCCGGTGCACCCTTGCCCTTTTCACCGCCCTCCCGCCCCTCAGAGCGTCAATTATTCCAGTCCTAAATGAAGCACGCGCCACATAGCATTGCTTTCAGGAGCAGGATTGTTTCAGCATATACTGACGCACCACTATACTACAATGTTATCACGACTGCAGGCTGGAAAATTGTTTTGGTAAATGTAGCATTTTGGAAGCTCCTTCACGGAATTAGGTTCTCCACGATTATTATCAGTAAAATGTGCAATTTTTTGCATGATGAACGATATTCATGATTTGAGTTATTATCTTCATCAGTTACAGTGTGGAATATTGTTTTGGTAAATGTCACTTTTTGACAACTTCTACACAATGCTAGATTCTCCACAATTGCATTTACTGCGATTAATATAGAAGCTGCAGTGTTTTCGCATATTTTATGATATTCATAAACAATATCACATCTCTTCGCATGTAAGCTAATACATTCTGTCATAGAGCAATATATCAATCTAGTTTATGTTTATTTTTAATTTTTGTATTCGTTTCATTAATGTTGAATGCATTTTTAATTTATATGCTTTTATTCAAACTGTTCAGCTTTACATATGTGTGTTAAAATAAAAGAAAAAAATCGACGTAATATTTTAAATGCATATCAGCACTTGTTCAGGTCCAGCTTGGCCATCTGTATAGTAATTTACATTTTACGTGCGAATTAATAAATTAGATAATACATATGTGAATAAATAATATGTAGATTATTTAGCACCACGAGCTTTCTAGCCTCATTGAGTACCTGATTAGTTTTATAGATAACCATATTTTTCTCCACAGTAATTAGGGAAATGTGTGCATTATGACTTCTGCAATGGCTTCACACTTTCGACAGACCTCTCTCAGCAAGGAAATGACTTCAGCTCACACAGAATACGATATTCATGCGGGCCTCCCTCTACGTCCAAGCTCGTTTAGGACCAGTTCTCTCTCTTGTCGACATCCGCTATTCAAACCAGAATTCTCTGCTGTTTCACATGAAAAGAGAAACCAACGGTGAATATTTCCTCTGGTTGAAATTTGTGTCAGCCACAAATGAGCTCTGGTTACGTATTTCCCAGATGCTTGAGTATTTTCACGCACAGAATACATCGAGCTAGGGAGATGTTAATGTATCATGAAGAAAGATTAATCAAGGCTCAAATTATATGCCTATGAGCAATACAATTTTTGTCTTTTCAGTTTACTTTCAAACAGGAATTTTTTTAGCACTTCGCACTACTTCCTTACAGCAATTTTTTTAACTTCTTGAATATTTGAGGATTCTTTCGACATTTAAAACAGACAAGTTTATTTATGATACGTTCTGTAAGACGTTTAGATAGATACTACATAATAACTGATTAAGCTTCTTTTCCGTCACACATTATTGTCTGTAGACACATTCTTTTCTTTATTTGACTTTGATATGATAAAATTACATTCATTTACTTCCACATAATTGACTCGAAATACCAATAATACATTTATATTCTTAGTTAATATATTCTTGGCTCACCGTCAAAGGCCGTTCTAGACACGTTGCCGACGTGTAGGCCGTCATTCTGTAACGTTTTGCGTCGAAATGCATTTCTCCCTTGAAAACGTCAGCTCTATTTCAAATAAAATACAAATATATGAAAGTGTCCCAAGCGTGCACATGTATGTGTGAAGTATTACTAAAAGTTTTATTTAGTAGTTGCTATTACCAAACACCATAAACAAAGGTTTGAAAATCCACTGCAGTACGAAAACTCTTGGGATATTCCACATTACAATGGAGACCCGTTACAATGGAGTTGGAGGTGGGGAAGAGCATTGAATAAGCGTTTCGGGTTTTCGGGTGTGTCTACTGCTTCGATAATTAGTGCCGTGTGCTTAATGAATTGTTTAGTTGGTAATGGCAGCGTTCCTCCCACGCCGCAACGTGAGATCAGGCGCTGACCTGCCCGTTAGGTACATCCCACAGCAAGGTATCACCCCAGACACGATAACCTCTAAGCTGCCCACTGATTCTCCCGACATCAAAGATCGCAGGCGTTCCGTCCCGTTTGTTCATTTATAGCTTCGGCATTCCCCTACTATTGATAGGAGGAGCCACGGAAAACTGCCAATCAAAGCCACCACGGCCCAGCGCTAGGATTCTATTCCCCATGGCGGCGGAATTCGACTTGTCTACAATACAGCTCCCGAACCCCAGAACGTCCATGTGGGACGAGCAAGTAGAACTTTAGTCATGAGCGAGGTGCGAAGTGTGGGGCGCGGAGGCAAGAGGCGAGGCGCGCAGCGGCCAAATGAGCGTGGCTCGCATGTGACGCGGGCCGGGCGGGGCCGGGTAGGGGGGGGGGGCGCGCTCCCACGCAATATTCGGTAATAGGCCCCATGACGGCCCATATCGGGCAGCGGCGCCGCGCGCGCTCCGAGCGCGCAAATGGCGCTCGTTCGCGTCAAAACGTTCGGCTGCGATCGCTCCAATCTCCCGCGAGCGCTTGATTTCGATTTCACCTCTCTGCAGAGGCGCCTGAGCACTATTTCTGGAAATGAATGTTGCAAGAGGTGGGAGTTTTTCATATATGTCAAAGCCAGATGCACGTTCATGTTATTTCAAAATATTGATGATGTACGCTAGAAGTTACGATGTATGCTAGCAGTTATATAATACATGTATATTATGCTCAGTTGCAACGATTAACAAATCCTTAATGTATTATTGTTTGTTAAAATACTAAATGGTTTGTTTCAATTTTGCAATCATTCATTTCGTCTTAAAATAATAATGATTCAAACGTCAAGGCAAAAGAGAGGGTCGAACATTACTTTTATTTACCAACGACCATCCGTCGAGACTTCATATTTCATTCAATGTTTCACATGTGACATTTTCTGCAGATTGGTAGGCGACTAAATATGCACAGAGTTTTGGTACGTCACGTACTGAAGCCGTCAAAGACATTTCGTTTACCTGCCGAACAATAGACTGTGATGAGTTGCCTAACAATTAGGGGCAAATATCAAAATATACTTGCGATATATGAAATTTACCACCCACAAGCTCATTGGCAAAAAATGGCGATCTTCGACATCTCAAAGTCCTTAGACATTTGTAACGCTTATTCTGAGACATTCTGTGGTGTTTTGGGTTGAAATAAAATTCGATGACTGACAAGGGCTCGATTAGGTTGAAGCGGAAAGCGTGTTGTAGATGAGTGGCTGTAAAATGCAGCATTGTTTACGAATCACACCGTTTTCAACGTGCAATCTTAAGAATATATTTAGTCTTGAAACGCCGCTTCTTGTAAAAGGGTTCATTATTTCAAATTGATCTGCGTATTTTCTTTAATTCCACTAGCAAATTTATTTGGCCCACCTTGTTGATGTTCAGGGGAACGTCCACAGTCAACGCAGTGCTGTAAATTAGATATAGCTGCTAAACATCAGAATGGAACTAAACGATTTTTCGTTTCAGCTCAATATTACATCATGTGTGCGGTGTTACCAGTATACAGTGTTAAGACAGCTTAAACGGATCTTAATATTTCTAGAGTAAACATTAAATTATTAAACATTAAAAATGAAGAGTTTTTAATTCACAATTATATCTAAATAGAAAGCATGTTCGCTCAGAAATGACATTTAAACAATAGAAATAACATTTTTATGACGCAAAAATTACATAAAATGTTTCTAACTTTACTACGACTATACCAGCAAAAACATTGCTCCCTTTCCCATCAGCATCATGCCGTTATTTTGACAAGATAATCAATATCTTGCGGATCGGAAACCTTTCTTAAATTTATATTACAATATCGTCTGCTACTGGTCGTGAAAATATTGCCAATATCCGTATTTGAATGTAAAGATGTTCCCAAAGAAGCCACATTTCAATTTATCCCTCACGAACGTTAATATCATTGTGATATTTTCTGTCAGGTTAACTGTCGATAAAAGGATAAAATGCAAACGACGCGATCAATCCAGATTAAATGGACTTCGATTCCCTGAATGCTCGCTGTCATTTGGGGCGAGCGTTTTGCAGATCCGCTGTGATTGCTGCGACCAATGGCAATAACTAAAGAACGAAATATTCTCCACTCAGAGCTCTATGCAATACATAGGTAGAATTCCTGAAGAATAACTAAATAAATACATTTCTTTCCAAGAGAAAATATTTACTGAAAATTACTGCTAATACACAGATTTACTGGCTATGGTGTCTCAGGGCAAAAACTGTTGCAAATTCAGCGCTTCTGATCGGAAAGTCTTAGAGTTCGATTCCCGATGACAAAATTTCCACACTAGGTCTAGGTCGACACTATTTCCACACTAATATCTAGGTCGAATTCTATGGTCTGCAGTTTTCTGTTGAGTATCCGAAAAATACTAGGTGAATGCTGGAGTAGTGCTTTAAAGAACGAGTAACGGACTGCGCGCGATCATGCCTTCCCCATCCTCGTCCCCTCCTGTCACCTTAGACATACACTTGCACTTATACGCGAGACCACAACACTCATGTCGAGAAACCAACGCTGGAGTCGTGTTAGAGCTAGTCCCCGTCCGGGGCGATGCCTCGCTCGCGATGACACTTGTAAGAGAAAACTTCCGCAAACCAAAATCTAGGTCTGCCACTGGATCTCTCGATCTAGCACGCCACCACCAGAGACATAAAATGCACTACACTAACGATACAAATGGTCACGATACTGGACGCGCACGAAAACAAAAAAAAATCAATAATCAATACGCACATTTATATTGCAATTCAACTTGAAATCTTATGTAGTAGGAGGACGTATTTCTCGCGCGCACATGTATACACACACTCCTTGCACACATCACTTATACACAACAAATACACACATCATATACAAATCATGCATATTCGAATACTTCACACTGTAATTTACGCACGTAGGTATAATACAGACACAAACACATCATCACACAGAATAAATAAATATATCTTTGAAAGAGAGTAAACATTTTTCAAAACAACTTAAACTAGTTGTGCTACAACAGCATATATTTCTTGCATTACTTCTACATGGCCTACTATATTATTATTCTATATAAACATTCAAAAGATTTTTCAACTCAAAGAAATATTTCCCTCACCGAGATTCGAACTCAGCTCCTCTCTCCTCAGTTAACTCGCCGCCAGTTATAACACTACGCAACAGAACCGTCGTAAGGATCGAACTCGGGCCGATGTAAAATGAAATTTTTTCAAACCAATATTTTTTTCATTAAGCAATTTTCAAACATACTCAGAGTTCATCGAAAATGGGACCACTACAGAATGTTTTCCCGTTATTATTTACAAAAAGAAAATGTATTGAAAAAATTGGTGTGGTTTCCGAGAAAATAGTTTTTTTTAGAAATTCCATAAATTTCTTGTGCAAATTGCGCGAAATTTCTCCCTTTTCTCAAAAAATTGTAAATAACCTTTTTTTAAAGAGCTGACTTTTTGCAACAGCATTTGTGTAAGGCAAACACTTTTATCTTCAATTTTGTAGTTTTGAAATGATAACTTTTTTCAATTTTCGATAAAAACGATGTGCGCCGAAAATGTGACTTGCACCTTGTCTTTTACCGTTCCTTGATAGATAGGAGGAGAAATTTTAAAAAAAAAGTTGAGCGGTTCTAGAGAAAAAATAATAAAAATACCTATTTTTCGCGCAAAATTACACAAAAACTTCTCATATTTTCGACAAATTAAACATGACCTTCTTTCAAGATTTGTCGTAAAAGAACGAGTGAAAAATGTCTTGATGAAGAAAAAACCTTCGATATTATAGTTGTAGGAAGACGCCCAAAAAATTTAACTGAAGTAATTTTCGGAAAATCTGGAATTTTAACGAACATGAGACCTGTACCGTGGACCTGGACCTGAAAGCTATCATTCTCTTTAGCTTCTTTACACTATCCGAAGACAAAGTTTAATAAAAAATGTGGTGCCCTTTTTAGACTATTTTGAACCTTTTTTGTGTAAAGAACTCTCAAAAATCAAAATAGTCTGTAGAAACTCCCAAAGCCTGGAATTCGTACAAACTAGGGGAATATCAATTTTGGAGGAAATCGGCTGAATGGTTTAAATGCTAACGCTGACCACAACCGGATAGACGTTTTGCCGTAAATTGATTTTTCGGTATCAAGGAGCCAAAAATCATGTATTGTGGTTACACTACGTGGTAGAGAAAGTAATTTACTATTGCGGCAAGATTTATTCACTTTTTCGTAACCAGGGGTCGGCAATAATTATTTTTCTGAAGGAAATTTGCTGTTTTCCGGCGTACGATTACATAATATTCTCTTCTTCCGAATATGTGTGAGAAATAAGTGTCCATTGTGTATAAAGATTTATTTCTACATTAGAAGAATATTAATTCCTTAATGGCACTTGAAACACAATGTACATTTTAAAGTTAGAAATTGTTCTTAGTGTTCACAGTTTTTTTCGCTGTAATATATGCACTATCACAGACTTGTATCTGAATTCTGAGGATTCCAATCCATCACATCGCACTTTGTGCGCGTCTGAACAAAAAACCCCCGTTGCAAGCACATCTCTGCGTCCTTCCTGATTTAGGCTACCATGCTTCTCGCCACACAAAGGAGCACCGGCGCGGCGCGATGGGGCGTAGGACTAGAAGGCGCCGGGTGGCACGATGGGGCGCAGGGCGAATTCGGGATGGGATGGGCGGTGGCGAAGGGTAGAGGGAATCGGGGTAGGGACGGATGGGCTGGAAGGACGGGGCCAATTGAGGTGGCGATGGAAAGCGTGAACTCAGCTGGGAAGGGTGGGACAAGGCACGATGAAACAGGACATGGATACGAAGCGCGGCGTGGCGGATGAGGAATGGGACGGAGCGGATGAGGAAGGCGTGGGTTGCGCGGGGCACCGGGGCGCGCAGCGGTGATGGGAAGGAAGGGAAGCGTGGACCCGCTGGAAAAGTACGGAGCGGATTAGGGATGAGATGGCCGAGAAGCGTGCGGGGAAGGGCGAGGAGATAGACGAGAGGCGTGCTGAACGAGAAAGGGCGTCGCGGAGACGGGACGAACGGAAAGCGTGAATAGGTGTGGGAGGGGCGGCGTGGACGAGACCGCGCCAAGGAAGCCGTGATTTAGGAAAAGGCGAGTCATTCGCATGACGGGGAGAGGCATTGTCCCCTCGCCGCCCGATCGATGGCCCCCGAAATGGGCTGCGCCCGCGGTCTCCAGTTAAAGGAAGGGCCTCCGCCGCCGGCGCCACCTGCGCGGGGCTTACGCACATCCCTCGATAACGGGCCGGGGCTTAGCGCGAGCCACGCCAGGGGTTTACGGGTCGCCGCAGAAGTGCAAATTTGCAAGTCGGAGCTCGCCAATGATTGAAACCAAGCCACTGAGAGAAATTAGCAGAAGAAAAAGGAGGAAGAGGAGGAGAGAAAGGTACAGGGTGGAATTAGTGTCAAAAGAGGGAGGCTAAAAATTTGGGACAGAGGTAATCTAGAATTAACAGAAAGAAAATAAAAAAAAGGAAACAAAGAAGATGAATACAAAGGGACCTCGGACGATAAAACACATTTTATCTGCTATTTGCTTAGCCTTCCAAAAAGTATTAGGATTATAGTTATCCTGGTTTTAAAAAGGGGGAAATATATTTTTCTAATTAATTTTGATAGTACGTTGATGGTATTTTCGGATTATACTATGAATACTATCCACAACCCGTCTCAATTTTTTAATTTATTTTTGGTTCCTTTATTCATAGATGAAAAGATGAAAGATAAGTATATATAGCCCCAACAAAAATCTTACCACTATATGAGTATTAAAAACTACAATAAATGTGAAATATCTTAGCATTATCATGATAAATCAGTTAACTTGCATATCTATTTGACAACAATAGATGTGTTTTATTTACTTACTGAATATAGTAACTCAACCACCTTGAAACTATTCTTGGAGTTTTTATAATTTCTCCTTTTAGAGCAACTCATCTACAGCTCCAAGAAACAAAGAAAATTAATTCTTCGAAATATATCTAGAAAAAATTGACATCACATTCACATAGCTAATTTTTAATATTCCCAATATTATTTATATTAACATTCTTTAACATATCTTCTTTTCGTTTTGTTATGATACTTTCATAAGTAAGACAAATGCTTATAGTTTTCAAAGCAGTAAGTCTACGACAGAGCACATGCGACACGCGAACACTAACAAAGTAGTGTTCAAACCCGTGGGAAAAGCGTGGGAAAAACGAAAATGGACAAAGGTCCATTTTCGTATTCTGAATAGTCTTCAGTCGATTATATATTCCTCTCCTTGACAGTACGTGAGTGCAAATGTAAGAGAAATATAGTATTTTGAAGAGAGACGATCGTTATAGATACACTAAATCAGTTTTGTCACAATGTTTAGGAATAATGTGTTCAGTTTTCCACACTTTCAGTGAAGAAACTACATTTAAAGTGAATACATGACGCGAGTAGTGAAATAAATGCACGCCATTCTGATGGCAGTAATCCCGTACTGAGTTGTTTAAATATTTTGATGCGCTGTTTATCAACTCAATTGCACATTATTAAGTTTAGTTTCAAAACAAATACGCGTTAAAATCGTTTTTATGATTAAAGTGCTCATCTGTGAAATCGGAAATTCGTTCACATATAAATCACGCATTAACCATTGATTAATGTTTACACAATTATTTCAATTCGGGTATACAATGTAAGAATATTCTCAAAAAAATGAAAAATGAGAAATATGCGTCCCATCCTTGTGTGTTTATGTGTGTGTGTGTGTGTGTGTGTGTGTGTGTGTGTGTGTATGTTCGATACTATAACGTTCACTACTTGTAATATGAGTGAAAATAGAATAAGATGACAAACAGTATAAATGCTAGAAATATAAACGTGGTCTGACGTTTATTTTACTTCGATTCCAATAAAGGCCAGCACATGCAAGGAAAACTAAACAGTTTTACTGACCTGCCTCAAAAAAGGTGCTCAGGGCTTACATAAACATTAGCGCACAGTGCACAGCCCAGCCGTAGACATCGCTGTGCCTCCGAGACCATGCGCACTCCTTGCAGCTCTGTTATAGGAAGAGAGGTCCACCCCGAGAATTCTCCGTGCCCTGAATCCATCTGAAAGAGCTGTCGTAGTTAAGCTATTCTTGTTTTTAGGTTTATCTATCATATGTGCATATACAATAAAAGTTCCTCAGAGTAAGCTTAAACATTTTAAACATCATATTAACTAGTAATTTGATATTCGTAAAGGTGCGTTTACACGAAGAGACAAAGTCTCCTAACTTTCATGAAGTTAAGAGATAAACTCTCTCAGAAGGCTTTACACGATTAGAAATATCTCCCGAAACGCTAGTCTCCTAACTCACGGGAGAGTCGTTTCCTGAGATCTCTCCGGAAAAGTATCTCCTTGCCGTTTACACTTGATACAAAGTCTCTGGGAGTTATTTGGCGCCGCCATGTTGAATAAGCAGCTGGTGAGCAGCGGCGAGCAGTTTGAGGTTAGAAAGTGACAACTGGTGACAACTCTTCCAGCTACCTGCGCCAATTTAATAATTTTGAAGAAACGGAGGAAATGAAAGAGACAAGTGTGGGTGATTTTTTGAGAAGAGAAGAGCTGAGTTTTTATAAAACTTTGATGGCAGAATTGCAGGAAGAGAATTTTTAAAAAAATGCCACCTGTTCAATTGCATTACAATTTTTCAGTGACAAAATAAAACAAGTTTTAATTTCTGAATCACTAAAAATACCTTTTCGAAAACGTGATCAGATTCGAGAAAATAGCTTTGACCGAATGTAAAGTTTTGAAAAATGGGTGAAGTTGATAATTTGTTGTAGAAATGTTTTATGAAGTTAAGTATAAATGATTTGAAAGAATCAATTTTTTATTTCTCTGTAAATTTGTGTACTTGATATAAATTAGGGAGCGTGTAAAATTTTGCGAAAGAATTTAATAAGTATTTGTAGTAGAAGCATTATACCATATATGATAGGTGTATGAAAGAGAAGGCCTAATTATAGTTTTATATAAAAAATCACAATTAATTCGTAATTTGGAGTTATTATTTATTAAAAGATATAAGCATTATAATACAATTACTATTATTATAAAGGATATAAAGGAGGATAAAGTTATGTACAAAACATTCGTACGTTTTCATCTCTAGAAGGATTTGGTCATTTTTATTTATAATTTCCCAGTGTACAATTTCCCCCGATGAACAGAAATCCACGGACCACACTGGAAAGTCGCACAGACACCGACAGACGCAGAATAGCTTGATCGAGCACGTAGACACATACCAAGAGAGCAAAAAGTCTTCCAACTCTCTTTGAATACTATTTATCTCCCAGGAGATACGATTTCTCATCGATACCAGAGCCTTTACACTGCTCTCTCGTGGAGACTTCGAAGATCTCTTGTGACGTCATGTCTCCGGAGAGAAGATCACTCTCCTGAGAGTTTACACGTATCTACTAGTGTCTCCTAATCAGTTCCGGAGAGTTAGGAGAAAAAACTCTCTCCGTGTAAACGAGCCTTAACTGTTTTACAGCACCTCGGGTGACTCGTGGCTAAGGTGCTTGCAAGGCGGTACCAGGTCCAATTTCCGGCTACGACAAAATTAATCTCTAGCTTTCTAATGCATATTGATCCAGTTTCTATAGCTATATGATGAAATAAAGAAGCTCAGACAGGCCAAGAAATCTGTTACGGTGATGAAAATATGTTCTGCTCACGACATGCCTCCCTTACACATAGTCGTGGATAATAAAATAAAAACATGGTCCAAGTCTGACAACCCTTGTTGCCAAAAGTCGGATGAATTCGACCCTAAAATGCCAAATACATACAAACTGTATTAAGACTATATGTAGTCGAGTACCAAGCAGAGGGAGGAGACAGACACCGCGAGGAGGCAACAACATAGAGGCAAAGAGGGAAAGAAAACAAGATAGAAGGAGGATGGTGGGAAAGTGAAATGGTGGAGAGAGGAAGAACGAGGTAGAATTGGAGAAACAGAAAGATGTGAAGGTCAATTCGCATTAACGACCAAAAGAACAATTCCCAATGCACTCTGAATAGCAAAGCCCTATGAATTGTAAATGAAAATATCCATGTAATCCCTTCTACGTTACCCAAATAAGAACAAAAGTATTATAATTCACACCCCTACAAATCCATCCATCCACGTTCCTACTACTCGTTTCATTTGTCCACCCGTCCCCGAAAACTCACTCGGGACCAATAGGCTGACTTGTGTAAGCCCAAACAAATCCATTGATTTCTTTCTTTCAACGCGCCGCAGCACAGTGCATTATATCGCAGCAAAACCCATCCGAACTCAATCCGCTCTAGAGCGGGAGGGCCGTTGCGCTCGGTGGAGATTGAAGGGCGGGCGTTGTGTGGCGGGCGGCGGCGGCGGCGCCGGAACAGCAGGCGAGGGCGCTCCAGGGCGGCGCGGCGCGGCGCTGCGACTGACAGTTGACGGCTCTACAGCGCCGCGGCCCGCTGCGCGTTGCCCCCTGCGCCGCCGGCCCACGACTCAAGCTGTCTTTCCGAAACCCCCCCTGCCACCGCCCCCCGCATGTGAACTGCCCGGCTCCACGCTCTAATTACCGCGAACTATTGTTTTCAGGCACCTACTCTTTCCGATTTTATCGGCCGTCACAACAAAGAAGATTTACAAAGAAAAAACTGTTATTTTAGTAATTTTGAATTATTAATTTAGTTATTAACGAACTGTTCAAACTTGTGGTGTATTGATGAAAATATATACGGTTAATTTAAAAGATTTGATTGTCTATTGTCTTCAGTTCTTTAACTTCCTTTCCAACATTTGTGACGGATAGATAGATATAGTTTATTTAGCCTTCTCGGCTATTTGTACATAAAATACATATTTACATGCACTGATTTCATCTATAGGTATACTCTATTAACTATTTAAGTAGTATAGAAAAGAGGCGTTCTGGACCGGGGTTTGGAACCCATCATTTTTTATATTAAAATATGACAATTTTTTCATTGAAATCGTATTTTAATACTGTAAATTTTCAATATTTAATTCCAAAATTTGCTCATTTTTATCTATTTTGAGGCGTTGAAATTTGTAGAAATGTCTGAACCAGATTTTTAAACCCTCAATTTTTAGATATGTTTATTTTTAATTTAAATTCTTAAATTATTCCTTTTTTACTTTCCCGTATACGTACGTATACACGGAGTGATATACGTAGTATAGGGAAAGTTATGTAATGCTGCGCGTAAAAATGGCCAATTTTCGGCGGAAAAAATTAATTGCCGAGCTGTGAAAACGAATAAGTGGATAAAACCACTTGCTAAATTAAGAAAAACAAATCCCCTAACACGTGGTGTAGCCAGAAACCCTGTTTTCTAGGTCCTTGATACCGAAAACCCAATTCAAAGGAAAACGTCCGTCTGTCCGTCTGTCCGTCTGTCCGTCTGTCCGTCTGTCCGTCTGTCCGTCTGTGAACACTGCTAGCGCCTAAACCATACTTACGATTTCTTCCAAAATGGATATTCCCCGGTCGATCTGATTCTAGTCGAAGCTTTGAGATTTTGAAAAAGATTCTTTAAAATTTGGGGGTACTTTATATGAAGCCACCCGGGGATTTTCAAAAGTTTCTCAAAAACGGCTCCAAATTTTTTCTTTAAATTTCTTGTATGAATAGAGGAAAACACACTTTTTAACATGGCATAGGTCCGATTTTCTCGTACACCTCTGAATTTTCGAAAATTTTGAAAGTTTGAATTTTTTTCGGCGTCTTTCTTCAACTACAAAATTGAAGATAGAGATTTTTTCTTCAAATACAATTTGTTCTGCATATTGAGTTCTTTAATAAAGGTAATGTAAATGTTTTTCAAAATTTTGGTAGTTTTCGTGCAATATTGCGTGCAATATGTGCAATTTTAAAAAAATTACAAAAACAAGATTTTCTCAAAAACAGGTCCAAATTTTTTCTTTAAACTTTTGGTAGGGATAGTGGTAAATGTACTCTATCAATGACATTAAAGCCATTTTGGTCTATCGGTTGGTTTTTTCAAAAATTACAAAAATGTAAATTTTTTTACTTGTCTCCCACGTCGTTAATATTTACACTATCGGCGATTTTTTTACATTATTATATTTCCGAGTATATATGCTTTAAATAATGTCAAGTAAAGTTTCTCGAAAACACTACCGTTTTCTGTGAAAAGTAGCTCAAATTTCGACATTTTCAGAAATGCTCAAACGCCATTTTCTCGTATATGGTTCTCGAGTATAAAACTAGACTTTCTGAAATGTGATTTTGAATTAAAGGGACAATATTTCGTGTAGAAGCTGTTGCAACTCTCGCCTTCGGGGAAATTGGCCTTCGCGGCGTCAAGACTGTTGCGTGGAGAGAGGAGACTGAGAGGGGTGGCAGTGAGGGATAAGAGACATAACTTCAGTAATCCATGCTCTTGACACAAAGGTCACACTAAGAAACGCCAATTTTAACGATCGGAATGATTTTTTCCATTGATTTATCTGCACATAACTTGTCTTCTTTAATAATAAATATTATCTTCAAATTTGACAAGAATCCAAACACAGTCTCTTTGTTGTTAAATTTATTTTTTAATTAAGATGATTTCTCGTCCACTTCGCAACCGTACCTCTATTTCTGTTCATAAATGGAAAAGAAAACAGTACACTTCAGTCTTCTGCCGTGGATTTTCAAGTTTATGGCAGCACGTGGCGTTATCAAGTGAAAAACTCTCGAATCAGGATTAGCAGTCGTCACTGCAGATACGCATTTGTGTTAAAGTTTAGTAAATTTACACTAATAAACTGACAAGATTACTTCAAAACTTTTATTGCCTTGTTCTTTTGGTATGTGTTTAAACAGGAAGTTTATTAACAGTAATAAATAAGAGAAAATGTTCACCTGTCTATTATTTGATGAATTAATGTAGATATTACAATAAAAATCTTTTAGAATTCATTCACTTCCCATGTTCTAAAATGAAAGCTTGTTTCTGCCGTAACACTGAGCTCGATTCTTGTAAGTTTGAAAAGAACCTCTATTATTATCATCTTTCCGATACAAATTATTTTTATTTGGTTCGTTTTGATTATCGTTGCTTTGGAATTCCAGTAGAAGAAAAGCAGATGAACAAATTGGAAAAAGTCTCTCATCCTGATGATCTTCGTGTCAAGACCATGAATTGCTGTGGTTACGCCTCTATCCTTCACGGCCACCCCTCTTACACTCCCTGTCTCCACGAAACAGTCTCGACGCCGCAAATGCCACTTTCCCGAATGGCGAGAGTTGCAACGGCTGTTACACGAAATATTGTCCTTTTAATTCAGAATCACATTTCAGAAAGTCTAGTTTTATACTCAAATTACTACCAAAATGCTAACTTACGATACATAATTTTATTCCTATTTTCATGATCTATCCATTGC
Organism: Acheta domesticus; assembly: GCA_031308135.1. Lineage (NCBI taxonomy): Eukaryota > Metazoa > Arthropoda > Insecta > Orthoptera > Gryllidae > Acheta > Acheta domesticus. Next base: position 76,743,969 of record JAHLJT010004567.1, on the reverse strand, counting down.
TGGTAAAAAATTATAGTTCCATTTAGAAAATCAAAGATGATTAAATTTCTCGGAAACTAAAAAATATTATAGACAATTTCTCTACGCTATGTTACTTGCCTCATGATTCCGCATTGTTAAGTGAAAACTGCATTTCGATATCCTGAACCTATATTTAGAAGTTGTGGGAGTTGTCCATAGTTGGTGGGACACCAGTATATAGAGATTATTTTCCTCCTTTCATTCATCATTCTTAAATTAGTTGGACATTCTTTGGCTGTTGCTTCATGATCAGTCAAAATGTCTTCTAACCTTGTGTTCACAATTCACACATTTTTTACTTAAGTCGCATCCTCTACTGTCATGATTACCAGCATATACTTTGCATACAATTTCTTTTTTACAATCTTCACTAAAATTATTAAAATCCCAGCACTTCTAACATCTGACAACACTTACAAATTCGTATACCAGACATCTCTTCCATCCTAAGTTTACTTTGTCGTTTCTTAATAACAATTTGAATATCCCTGCATCTGTCTCTAGAATAATATTACATGGTTCATGTTTTCTCTTGTCTTGATTAGTATTATATCTTTTTATCACTTCCATGTCATTATCTTCACTCGTTTCTATTTCATTTTGCATCTTAATTACCTTAATCAATTGTTTGTCTTCTAACTCAAATTACTCTTTTCTTATTCCTATAATTTTAGGTATAGGTTTAATATTCTGTGGAATGAAAATATTTTTTTTCTTTAATATTTCTTCCACTTTCTTTCCCTTTCTCATTATTACATTCTACAATCATAGTTGCTTTATTTCCTCTCTTGATTTTAGTTACCCCTACAGAAAGTTTATTAATATTAACATTCTCTCTGAGAGTTTGTTCAGTTATATTACTATCTTGTGGTATTTTGTTTTATTTTAATTATTTTTTCTTTTCAAGCCCTTTCGGCATAAGTTACTATTTGGGACTCCTCTTTATTAATATTTACATTTTTTTATTATTTCTGCCTTCTGTAGTTTATAATATTTATTTTTTCCAAAACTACTTCTCTGACAATTTCTTTTAGTTTATCTATACTTTGCTGTTTATTTTTAATTTCGATGATATCTTGTATTATTAAAGGTAATTTGCATTCTAACGTACTATTAATGTTTCTACTTGAATTTCTTCCTTCATCTTTCATATTTTTGTCATTCTCAACGACATACTTCTCTCTATCTCCATCACAATTCACAAGCCCATCTCTAGTAACGAACACAATGTTTCTTACTGCAGCTACCAATACCTGCAGTATTTCATTCATTTCCTACAATAGATACCCTCTGAAATTATTTCTTTCTTACACCGCCCTAATCCACTTTTAATTTTTAATTCCCTCCATTCACTTATGTTGTAATTCTTCAGCTACAATCCGCCTGTTAAGGCCGGTCAGCTCTTCACTGTCCACTCAGCTCCTCGCCGTCGCCGCCACCGCTGCGTCAGCTCCCTGGGTAGCCGCTCCCGGCGCCGTCCTCCGCGACGTACTTAGACTGCGTTGTCGTCACGTCCACCAGCACAGTCAGCTCCCTCGCGCCACCCCACACCCGAGACCCCGGAATTTGCTGGGTCCGGCACTGCCGCCACGCACTCGCACTTTCAGGCACTCAATACTTAGCATATGATTGCCAATTATTTTAAATTCTTTCTCCGATTTCTACTAAACACCCTACTTTTCACTAATTACTGTTCTCTCACCTCTTCGTTTCCTCAACTGTCAGTCTCACTCGTCTTTTCAAGTACGTAGATCTCACTTTGCTGTTCGTTTTCAAGGAGCGACCCGTTACTACGTCCGCCACCGCTTGCCAACTCGACTGCGACTGAAAACTAGTGGTGCTACAGAATGGCACAAACATTCCCGTGTTAGTTTTCTATTTTCTTGGGTTTTCGCTAGCTATTCGGAATTGCGACGTACTCTTTCTTGCCAGCTATCATCTTATCACCGCCAAAAGTACATTTTTTGTCATTTTCTTAATTTTGCGGTTTCCTATTGGTATAACGAAAATATTAATTTTAGAATATTAAAGAACACAAAAACCTAGCCGTGTGTGGCAATTTTCTTTTAAAAATTATGTGCCGTTAAAGAGAAAATGGCGTTTTAGCACTACTAAAAAGGCGAAATTTGAAGCTCATTTTCACAGAAAATTTTTGAGTTTTCAAAATACTTTATTTGAAGTTATTTGAAGCACTTACACTCACAAATATAATTATGTTTACAAATTACTGATAATGTGCATATTAAAGATGTGAGAGATCTTTCAAAAAATTTACATTTATATAAGTTTTGAAAAAACAAAAAAATAACTCAAAATAAACTTGTGTCGTCGTGTCAAAGAGTGTATTTATCACTATCTGTTGCAAAAGTTTCAAGAAAAAAATTGCAGCCATATATGAGAAAATGGCGTTAGAGCGTTTCTGAAAAGGCCGAAATTTGAGCTATTTTTCACAGAAAACGGTAGAGTTTTCGAGAAACTTTACTTGACATTATTTAAAGCATATATACTCGTAAATATAATAATGTGAAAGAATCGCCGCTAATGTAAATATTAACGACGTGAGAGACAAGTAAAAACATTTACATTTTTGTAATTTTTGAAAAAAAACCTGATAGACCAATATGGCTTCTATGTCATCTGATAGAGTAAATTTACCACTATCCCTACCAAAAGTTTAACTCAATATGCTCAACATGCAGAACTCAATATGCAGAACAAATTTTAATTGAAGAAAAATTCTCTATCTTCAATTTTGTAGCTGGAGAAAGACGCCGAAAAAAATTCAAACTTTCAAAATTTTCGAAAATTCAGAGTTATTCGTGAAAATCGGACCTATGCAATGTTAATAAGTGTTTTTTACATATTCATACAAGAAATTTAAAGAAAAAATTTGGAGCCGTTTTTGAGAAACTTTTGAAAATCCCCGTGTGGCTTCATATAAAGTACCCCCAAATTTTGAAGAATCTTTTTCAAAATCTCAAAGCTTCGACTAGAAGCAGATCGACTACGGAATATCCATTTTGGAAGAAATCGTAAGTATGGTTTAGGCGCTAGCAGTGTTCACAGACGGACAGACAGACGGACAGACGGACAGACGGACAGACGGACAGACAGACGGACAGACAGACGGACAGACAGACGGACAGACAGACGGACAGACAGACGGACAGACGGGCAGACAGACGGACAGACAGACGGACAGACGGACGTTTTTTTTTCAATTGGGTTTTCGGTATCAAGGTCCTAGAAAACAGGGTTTCTGGCTACACCACGTGTTGGGGGATTTTTTTCTTAATTTAGCAACTGTTTTTATCCATTTATTCGTTTTCACGGCCCGGCAATTAATTTTTTCCGCCGAAAATTGGCCATTTTTTCGCGCAGCATTATATAACTTTCCCTACACTACGTATATCACTCCGTGTATACGTACAGTTGTCGACACATAAAATCGGTAACGGCCAAATTCAGAAGTGCCCGTCTTTCTGCGCATTCTGGCACACTGTAGGAACGATAACGCCATCTGGTTCTTTCATAGTTAACTATTACAAAAGAACATTCGGAACCAACTGCCAACGACTGAGAAGCTGATAGGCTAGATTTCCCGCAATCATGATCTCTAGTTTGAACGTTCTCTATGATACGCGTGTTTATCCGAATGATTGAGAGTTTTAGCGTAGAAGGCACAGGGGGCGAGGATAGTCTCCATCGTGTCGTCATGCAAGCCATTCGATCGTCTACAAGAAATATAAAATAATATCAATATAAGATAATATCAATAAAGATAATATCATACAATATGACATAAAAAGTTCAGCACATGCAATAGAATTAGTGGATTTAAAAAGGAAATTTGGAAATTTTAAATTCTGATTTACTTGCAAAAAAATCAATTGAATATCCCCTCTTTTAACACAAAACAACTTAAGAACGTGAACGAGTATTACGGATCCGAGACGAAGAAATGAAGTGTGCGAAGGCGGCTCCAGGATCGGAAAAATAATTGGGAATGGGAAGTTTTGGCAAAGTAAATAGAGTTCAAATATCAGTGTTTACGAAATTTAAGGTTTTTGCAATAATTAAACTAGGTATTCAGTAATAATTTTGCATCGCTTGTCAAATTGTTAGTTTGCAATATTCACCTCAAAGACAATTTGAGGCCACTTCCTCCGTGCAGCGCACGTGCGGAATTGTGTATAAAATTGTTAATTGTTGAAAAATGGTTAATTCGCAGTTTTCGGTTCTGGAATATAAGAGACCCCTTTTCTCTTCAGAACTGCAAAATTTGGAAATTGTTCATAAATTTACAAATTTTGCGAAATTATTTTATTGTTTTTTCTAAAGTGCCTTTGAAGGAGATGCAAAATTCTGCAATCCAATCGGCGCTACCGCCTTTCGTTTTCGAGATATGTAATTGTTTCTAAGAATTTAGCATGTCATGACAACTCCCATTTCTTTCGAAGACAATGGCAGTTCTCTCACAAATTCTGCCCTTCATGCCGTTTCCAAATGCAACGTGTATTGAGCGACACTCTTTTCTCATGCGACCATGACACCAGAATGGTATACCTTCAGAACGCAAGTCGATTGCTTTGCGAGTCAAAATCATGGAAACATGAGTTCTTACAAATGTTCCCTAAATACGTAAATGCCAAGAAGGTCATCTTTTGGCAGGCCTGTCCAAGATTTCTGCTCCGCTCATGCTCAGGAGCACCAAGTTCGCTTCGACAGATGACGAAGCGCGCTTCGGTCCGGTTGTTTACGCCACCGCCCAACGGGAGACCCCGGCTGCCAATTACTCACCCCTACCGTAAAACGTTTCTCGCGGAGCGGCCACACTAGCTCGTTTCGAATAGATCAAACACGACAATGTTTTATTTCGGGCCTAGTTCATGTAAAATCAAATAGGATTTTAATTTAATTTTATTTCAGTAAGTTTCCTTGCTATTTTCTAGTTTGAAACATAATTAAGGAGCAAAAAGAAATATCCTGGATAAGTATGTTCAGTTAAAACAAATAAAAGCAATTTCATTGTAACAATTTTCATTGTGAATTTTTTGTTTACAATTCGTTCGCTGTGGGTCACAAAATTCCTTGTCGCCATCAAACGCAAGGAATTGCGAAGTCTCTCGTCGCTCAAACACCCTCGAAACTTCGATTTTGTTAACTGCTTATGAAAAGAAGCTCTCATTTACACACGTGGACCCAAACATAGAAATTACTTTGGCTGCTTTCATATGTAGTTTTGAGAACTTATATGTGGAAAATATTCATAATACTCCAAAGAGTTCACCGTTCGAAATCTTTCTGTCTTTTAGATGGATGGTCAGAATATAAGTCCTATAGAACCACTATGAAACAATGTCAATACTCTTCGATGTCGCCATTGAGATAAAGCGCAGCAGCTAGCCAGCAGCAGGTTGTCCGTTTTCTTATCGCACAGACTGAAGGAATGCCCCACTCCCCCGGTGACTAACTTGCGTCGGCGCGCTGCGTGGGGCACGGGCGGAGCAAAATTGCACCGAAGCACGGTTTTGAACAGGCCTGTCTTATGGGAACGCACAAATTCTCAGAGCATATGAAAGAATCAGTCATTTCAACAGCGAAGCTACTACCTTATAATAGTAATAACATCCACAATTTCTTTAATTTATTGTTATTTAGATGCAGCCCGTGTATCATAAAAGCTAACATTAAAACTGTTATTTAAACTAATAATATCCACATTTAGGATAAATAAGTTTCTTTTTAAATTTGTTTTGCGTTCGTAACGCATCTACAAGCCCTTCTGGGGCATTGAGCGCTTGGTATGATCCTCCTTAAAATCCTGTTTTTAATGTAGTCATTCATCGTCAGTCATTTTCATGTATCCTTTCGGCCACGGCATTTTCACATCTCTTTTTAATCGTTTGTAGAGAATCATGTGAAGTATTATTGTATATTGAATGAGTTTTATTGAATTTGAAATGACTGCTTGGATATTTTGGAGTTTAATGAACGAAATATAGCGACCTGAATTTATCGCTATGAAAAGTAAACGAAAAATGTGACAAATATCAGTATATCATCAACATTTGTGAAAAATCTTACGAATATCGGAATTAAATGAAGTTCTACACATGCATTGAAAATACTTCACACACAAAATGTATAGTGACGACTTCTACTTCCACTCAAACAATACCATTTTTAACTCAGAAAATTCCCCAACTGAAAGAAGCACAGTCATTCACAGAAAAATATCATTTATTGCCCACCTTTTCACATATTCAATAATCCGATACAACCCCACTTCCGTATAGTCTCATTTCTGTCCAAATAGACATGTGTCAAGAAATCGAAAATTCCTTCCGAAGATATCAAAAACTTTAAAAACAGAAATTGTAACAAATAGAATCGCTGTTAAGTCATAAAATTATACTATAGAACGCGAATGGATTAATACGACACCACAGAGAAGTAATAACTACTCGTATATTGAATATATTTCGTAGATTCAAAACTAAAACATAGTTCGTGACAAACAGGACTTTATACAGAGGACGTTGGCATAATTCCACTGGATGACCTATCACCACAAGAAGCCAAATATATTAGAAGAAATTGTGCCAGCACACGAATCACAATCCAATTAATCTACTAGTACGTCAACGCATACGCAGGCGCACACGAAAAAAATACTTATGAAACCTACAAAAAATGTAATAGTAGTAATTTATTTCTGATACTTTGTTGTACAGTATACCAATTGATGAATGTTCAAAAATGAACTGATTATAAATTTGCAGACGAGAAATAATTTTAAAATACAAAAATTAATTTGAGATTTCCTCTATGAGATGTCTTTCGTCGTTCCTATTCATTCGCTCAGAATATTACAATCAATTTCGAGATTCCAATGGAAGTGCACGTTTTGGGGTCATCTGATACGAAAACTGTTTTTTTATGGAAACGTCCGTCCATCGGTCCACTTGTCGTTCTGTGAACACACTAGTGCCTAAACTATTCGTAGAATGTTTGCCTAAAAAACATTGCATTATTGATGTGGCCGACTCGAGATCCTGCAATTTGAAAATAATTCTTTAAATATTGTAGTGATTTAGTTGACGCGATTTTTCTCTTCACGTGAAATTAGTTCATGACAATCAGTTCTTTATAAAAATCATGTAAACTTTCTGAATATATTACTTGTTTTTGCACAATCTAGATTGAAATATGAGCGACGGAAATAATATTAAATTTAAGTTTTCTCAAAACTGCATCAATATTGTGTTCTTTAATGTTTGCATGGATAGTGCTATATTCACTGAGTAAAATGAAATGAACTCATTTTAATTTAATATTCTTACTTAGGCGTTCTTTACGCTATTCGAGGTCAAAAGTTTAATCAAAATTTTGGGAGTCATTTTGAGAAAATTTAAAATATTACAAAGAAACTTCAAAATCAAAATGTTTCTGGCAACATCAGAGGGCCTCGAAATCATTTAAATCGATCGAGGAATATCAATTTTGAAAGAAAATCGGAAGTACAGTTAGGCGCTAGCATTAACCAAGATGGACGAACGGACAGGACACACAGACAGACTGACATGTTTGCCGTCGAAATTAATTTTTATTGTTATATGTGTTAATATTTTAATGTTTAATACAGGACTCAAAAAAGGAATCATTTCAGCAAATATTGAAAAATTAAAAAAAAATTATGTTACGTAACAATTAATATCCTCTACCCCCATGTAACGCAGAGTAACACAGGCTCAGACCCCTCCCCCTTTACTGTTCGTAATTATGGACGTTCCCTACACAACGTGTTAGAAGAAATAATTTGCTATATTCTCGTAAACAAACACGATTTACTTCAGTTTTTCGTTAACAGGACTTGGCAATAAGAGTTTTTCGATGAAAAAGTCACCGGCATACGATTACAAAACTTTCTTTGTAACGAAGTTAAGTATGAAAAAGTGAAAAATATGTTACAGGCAAAAATAATAGTTGCTGTGAACAGGGTGAAAAAAAACGAAAAGCTAATCAGACTAAAAGTATTAAGAGACTAACAAATACGAGGAAAACAAAATTTTCGTGTATTTTGGAGTAGGACTAGAAAAGTTAGCTTTCATCTCAGAAAAGGAATTTAATATAACAAGTAAAGCTGGGAAAAATAGCGAGTGCTTGTAATTTCAAACTGCGATACTGCCTTTATAAAACTTTTTATTTCTAAAAGCAAAATTTTAGCGTCTCTGAATAGACAGGCTTCATAATGAGATAATTAACTCTATGTGGGTATTTGCCTATTATGAGAATGAATGAATTAGGAAGACGAAAGAAATACGAGTATTTCATGTTTGCTTTGTCGTGTGTGAAAATATTGATTTTTCCTGGCAACGCTGTATAGCCCTATCTGGATTTAACCCGGAGTCGAAAGTTCTTCCAGGAAAATTGCAAGTCAGCGGTATAGCTTGAGGCTTATGAGAGAAAATGGATAACCTCTAAAGAAGATGATTTTTCAACTTTTCGAATATAATATCGAATCAAGCAAAGATAATCA
>JAHLJT010004567.1:76685804-76734406 GCA_031308135.1 Acheta domesticus | reverse complement strand
CCACAGCAAGGTATCACCCCAGACACGATAACCTCTAAGCTGCCCACTGATTCTCCCGACATCAAAGATCGCATGCGTTCCGTCCCGTTTGTTCATTTATAGCTTTCGGCATTCCCCTACTATTGATAGAGGAGCCACGGAAAACTGCCAATCACAGCCACCACGGCCACAGCGCTAGGATTCTATTGCCCCATGGCGGCGGAATTCGCATTGTCTACAATACAGCTCCCGAACCCCAGAACGTCATGGTGGGACGAGCAAGTAGACTTTAAGTCATGAGCGAGGTGCGAAGTGTGGGGCGCGGAGGCAAGAGGCGAGGCGCGCAGCGGCCAAATGAGCGTGGCTCGCATGTGACGCGGGCCGGGCGGGGCCGGGTAGGGGGGGGGGGGGGCGCGCTCCACGCAATATTCGGTAATAGGGCCCCATGACGGCCCATATCGGGCAGCGGCGCCGCGCGCGCTCCGAGCGCGCAAATGGCGCTCGTTCGCGTCAAAACGTTCGGCTGCGATCGCTCCAATCTCCCGCGAGCGCTTGATTTCGATTTCAACCTCTCTGCAGAGGCGCCTGAGCACTATTTCTGGAAATGAATGTTGCCAAGAGGTGGGAGTTATTTCATATATGTCAAAGCCAGATGCAACGTTCATGTTATTTCAAAATATTGATGATGTACGCTAGAAGTTACGATGTATGCTAGCAGTTATATAATACATGTATATTATGCTCAGTTGCAACGATTAACAAATCCTTAATGTATTATTGTTTGTTAAAATACTAAATGGTTTGTTTCAATTTGCAATCATTCATTTCGTCTTAAAATAATAATGATTCAAACGTCAAGGCAAAGAGAGGGTCGAACATTACTTTTATTTACCAACGACCATCCGTCGAGACTTCATATTTCATTCAATGTTTCACATGTGACATTTTCTGCAGATTGGTAGCGACTAAATATGCACAGAGTTTTGGGTACGTCACGTACTGAAGCCGTCAAAGACATTTCGTTTACCTGCCGAACAATAGACTGTGATGAGTTGCCTAACAATTAGGGGCAAATATCAAAATATACTTGCGATATATGAAATTTTACCACCCACAAGCTCATTGGGCAAAAAATGGCGATCTTCGACATCTCAAAGTCCTTAGACATTTGTAACGCTTATTCTGAGACTTCTGTGGTGTTTTGGGTTGAAATAAAATTTCGATGACTGACAAGGGCTCGATTAGGTTGAAGCGGAAAGCGTGTTGTAGATGAGTTGGCTGTAAAATGCAGCATTGTTTACGAATCACACCGTTTTACAACGTGCAATCTTAAGAATATATTTAGTCTTGAAACGCGCTTCTTGTAAAAGGGTTCATTATTTCAAAATTGATCTGCGTATTTTCTTTAATTCCACTAGCAAATTTATTTGGCCCACCTTGTTGATGTTCAGGGGAACGTCCACAGTCAACGCAGTGCTGTAAATTAGATATAGCTGCTAAACATCAGAATGGAACTAAACGATTTTTCGTTTCAGCTCAATATTACATCATGTGTGCGGTGTTACCAGTATACAGTGTTAAGACAGCTTAAACGGATCTTAATATTTCTAGAGTAAACATTAAATTATTAAACATTAAAAATGAAGAGTTTTTAATTCACAATTATATCTAAATAGAAAGCATGTTCGCCTCAGAAATGACATTTAAACAATAGAATAACATTTTTATGACGCAAAAATTACATAAAATGTTTCTAACTTACTACGACTATACCAGCAAAAAACATTGCTCCCTTTCCCATCAGCATCAATGCCGTTATTTTGACAAGATAATCAATATCTTGCGGATCGGAAACCTTTCTTAAATTTATATTACATATCGTCTGCTACTGGTCGTGAAAATATTGCCAATATCCGTATTTGAATGTAAAGATGTTCCCCAAAGAAGCCACATTTCAATTTATCCCTCACGAACGTTAATATCATTGTGATATTTTCTGTCAGGTTAACTGTCGATAAAAGGATAAAATGCAAACGAACGCGATCAATCCAGATTAAATGGACTTCGATTCCCTGATGCTCGCTGTCATTTGGGGCGAGCGTTTGCAGATCCGCTGTGATTGCTGCGACCAATGGCAATAACTAAAGAAACGAAATATTCTCCACTCAGAGCTCTATGCAATACATAGGTAGAATTCCTGAAGAATAACTAAATAAATACATTTCTTTCCAAGAGAAAATATTTACTGAAAATTACTGCTAATACACAGATTTACTGGCTATGGTGTCTCAGGGCAAAAACTGTTGCAAATTCAGCGCTTCTGATCGGAAAGTCTTAGAGTTCGATTCCGATGACAAAATTTCCACACTAGGTCTAGGTCGACACTATTTCCACACTAATATCTAGGTCGAATTCTATGGTCTGCAGTTTTCTGTTGAGTATCCGAAAAATACTAGGTGAATGCTGGAGTAGTGCTTTAAAGAACGAGTAACGAACTGCGCGCGATCATGCCTTCCCCATCCTCGTCCCCTCCTGTCACCTTATACATACACTTACACTTATCGCGAGACCACAACACTCATGTCGAGAAACCAGACTGGAGTCGTGTTAGAGCTAGTCCCGGCCGGGGCGGTGCCTCGCTCGCGATGAAACTTGTAAGAGAAAAACGTCCGCAAACCAAAATCTAGGTCTGCACTGGATCTCTCGATCTAGCACGCCACCACCAGAGACATAAAATGCACTACACTAACGATACAAATGGTCACGATACTGGACGCGCACGAAAACAAAAAAAAATCAATAATCAATACGCACATTTATTATTGCAATTCACTTGAAATCTTATGTAGTAGGAGGACGTATTTCTCGCGCGCACATGTGATACACACACTCCTTGCACACATCACTCATACACAACAAAATACCCACATCATATACAATCATGCATATTCGAAGACTTCACACTGTAATTTCGCACGTAGGTAGAATACAGACACAAACCCATCATCACACAGAAATAAATATATCTTTGAAAGAGAGAAAACATTTTCAAAACAACTTAAACTAGTTGTGCTACAACAGCATATATTTCTTGGCATTACTTCTACATGGCCTACTATATTATTATTCTATATAATCATTCAAAAGATTTTCAACTCAAAGAAATATTTCCCTCACCGAGATTCGAACTCAGCTCCTCTCTCCTCAGTTAACTCGCCGCCAGTTATAACACTACGCAACAGAACCGTCGTAAGGATCGAACTCGGGGCCGATGTAAAATGTAATTTTTCAAACCAATATTTTTTTCATTAAGCAATTTTCAAACATACTCAGAGTTCATCGAAAATGGGACCAGTACAGAATGTTTTCCCGTCCGTTATTATTTACGAAAAGAAATGTATTGAAAAAAAGTGGTGTGGTTTCCGAGAAAATAGTTTTTTTAGAAATTCCATAAATTTCTTGTGCAAATTGCGCGAAATCTATTCCCTTTTCTCAAAATATTGTAAATAACCTTTTTTAAAGAGCTGACGTTTTGCAACAGCATTTGTGTAAGGCAAACACTTTTATCTTCAATTTTGTAGTTTTGAAATGATAACTTTTTCAATTCTCGATAAAAACGATGTTCGCCGAAAATGTGACCTACACCTTGTCTTTTACCGTTCCTTGAATAGATAGGGAGGAGAAAATTTAAAAAAAAAAAGTTGAGCGGTTCTAGAGAAAAAAATATAAAAATACCTATTTTTCGCGCAAAAATTACACAAAACTTCTCATATTTTCGACAAATTAAACATGACCTTATTTCAAGATTTGTCGTAAAAGAACGAGTGAAAAATGTCTTGATGAAGAAAAAAACCTTCGATATTATAGTTGTAGGAAGACGCCCAAAAAATTTAACTGAAGTAATTTTCGTAAAATTGGAATTTTAACGAACATGAGACCTGTACCATGGACCTGGACCTGAAGCTATCATTCTCTTTAGCTTCTTTACACTATCCGAAGACAAAGTTTAATAAAAAAATGTGGTGCCCTGTTTTAGACTATTTTGAAACTTTTTTGTGTAAAGAACTCTCAAAAATCAAAATAGTCTGTAGAAACTCCCAAAGCCTGGAGTTCGTACAAAACTAGGGAATATCAATTTTGGAGGAAATCGGCTGAATGGTTTAAATGCTAACGTTGACCACAACCGGATAGACGTTTTGCCGTAAATTGATTTTTCGGTATCAAGGAGCCAAAAATCATGTATTGTGGTTACACTACGTGTTAGAGGAAGTAATTTACTATTGCGGGCAAGATTTATTGACTTTTTCGTAACCAGGGGTCGGCAATAATTATTTTCTGAAGGAAATTTGCTGTTTTCCGGCGTACGATTACATAATATTCTCTTCTTCCGAAATATGTGTGAGAAATAAGTGTCCATTGTGTATAAAGATTTATTTCTACATTAGAAGAATATTAATTCCTTAATGGCACTTGAAACACAATGTACATTTTAAAGTTAGAAATTGTTCTTAGTGTTCACAGTTTTTTCGCTGTAATATATGCACTATCACAGACTTGTATCTGAATTCTGAGGATTCCAATCCATCACATCGCACTTTGTGCGCGTCTGAACAAAAAACCCCCGTTGCAAGCACATCTCTGCGTCCTTCCTGATTTAGGCTACCATGCTTCTCGCCACACAAAGGAGCACCGGCGCGGCGCGATGGGGCGTAGGACTAGAAGGCGCCGGGTGGCACGATTGGGGCGCAGGGCGAATTCGGGATGGGATGGGCGGTGGCGAAGGGTAGAGGGATCGGGGTAGGGACGGATGGGCTGGGAAGGACGGGGCCAATTGAGGTAGCGATGGAGAGCGTGAACTCAGCTGGGAAGGGTGGGACAAGGCACGGTGAAACAGGACATGGATACGAAGCGCGGCGTGGCGGATGAGGAATGGGACGGAGCGGATGAGGAATGGGATACAAGGAAGGCGTGGGTTGCGCGGGGCACCGGGGCGCGCAGCGGTGATGGGAAGGACGGGAAGCGTGGACCCGCTGGAGAAGGACGGAGCGGATTAGGGATGAGATGGCCGAGAAGCGTGCGGGGAAGGGCGAGGAGATAGACGAGAGCGTGCTGAACGAGAAAGGGCGTCGCGGAGACGGGACGAACGGAAAGCGTGAATAGGTGTGGGGAGGGGCGGCGTGGACGAGACCGCGCCAAGGAAGCCGTGATTTAGGAAAAGGCGAGTCATTCGCATGACGGGGAGAGGCATTGTCCCTCGCCGCCCGATCGATGGCCCCCGAAATGGGCTGCGTCCGCGCTCTCCAGTTAAAGGAAGGGCCTCCGCCGCCGGCGCCACCTGCGCGGGGCTTACGCACATCCCTCGATAACGGGCCGGGGCTTAGCGCGAGCCACGCCAGGGGTTTACGGGTCGCCGCAGAAGTGCAAATTTGCAAGTCGGAGCTCGCCAATGATTGAAACCAAGCCACTGAGAGAAATTAGCAGAAGAAAAAGAAGGAGGAAGAGGAGGAGAGAAAGGTACAGGGTGGAATTAGTGTCAAAAGAGGGAGGCTAAAAATTTGGGACAGAGGTAATTTAGAATTAACAGAAAGAAATAAAAAAAAGGAAACAAAGAAGATGAATACAAAGGGACCTCGGACGATAAAACACATTTTATCTGCTATTTGCTTAGCCTTCCAAAAGTATTAGGATTATAGTTATCCTGGTTTTAAAAAGGGGGAAATATATTTTTCTAATTAATTTTGATAGTACGTTGATGGTATTTTCGGATTATACTATGAATACTATCCACAACACCGTCTCAATTTTTTAATTTATTTTTGGTTCCGTTATTCATAGATGAAAAGATGAAAGATAAGTATATATAGCCCCAACAAAAATCTTACCATTATATGAGTATTAAAAACTACAATAAATGTGAAATATCTTAGCATTATCATGATAAATCAGTTAACTTGCATATCTATTTGACAACAATAGATGTGTTTTATTTACTTACTGAATATAGTAACTCAACCACCTTGAAACTATTCTTGGAGTTTTTATAATTTCTCCTTTTAGAGCAACTCATCTACAGCTCCAAGAAACAAAGAAAATTAATTCTTCGAAATATATCTAGAAAAATTTGACATCACATTCACATTGTTAATTTTTAATATTCCCAATATTATTTATATTAACATTCTTTAACATATCTTCTTTTCATTTTGTTATGATACTTTCATAAGTAAGACAAATGCTTATAGTTTTCAAAGCAGTAAGTCTACGACAGAGCACATGCGACACGCGAACACTAACAAAGTAGTGTTCAAACCCGTGGGAAAAGCGTGGGAAAAACGAAAATGGACAAAGGTCCATTTTCGTATTCTGAATAGTCTTCAGTCGATTATATATTACTCTCCTTGACAGTACGTGAGTGCAAATGTAAGAGAAATATAGTATTTTGAAGAGAGACGATCGTTATAGATACACTAAATCAGTTTTGTCACAATGTTTAGGAATAATGTGTTCAGTTTTCCACACTTTCAGTGAAGAAACTACATTTAAAGTGAATACATGACGCGAGTAGTGAAATAAATGCACGCCATTCTGATGGAAGTAATCCCGTACTGAGTTGTTTAAATATTTTGATGCGCTGTTTATCAACTCAATTGCACATTATTAAGTTTAGTTTCAAAACAAATACGCGTTAAAAATCGTTTTTATGATTAAAGTGCTCATTTGTGAAACCGGAAATTCGTTCACATATAAATCACGCATTAACCATTGATTAATGTTTACACAATATTTCAATTCGGGTATACAATGTAAGAATATTCTCAAAAAACTGAAAAATGAGAAATATGCGTCCCATCCTTGTGTGTTTATGAGTGTGTGTGTGTGTGTGTGTGTGTGTGTGTGTGTTGTGTATGTTCGATACTATAACGTTTCACTACTTGTAATATGAGTGAAAATAGAATAAGATGACAAACAGTATAAATGCTAGAAATATAAACGTGGTCTGACGTTTATTTACTTCGATTCCAATAAAGGCCAGCACATGCAAGGAAAACTAAACAGTTTTACTGACCTGCTCAAAAAAGGTGCTCAGGGCTTACATAAACATTAGCGCACAGTGCACAGCCCAGCCGTAGACATCGCTGTGCCTCCGGGACCATGCGCACATCCTTGCAGCTCTGTTATGGGAAGAGAGGTCCACCCCGAGAATTCTCCGTGCCCTGAATCCATCTGAAAGAGCTGTCGTAGTTAAGCTATTCTTGTTTTTAGGTTTATCTATCATATGTGCATATACAATAAAAGTTCCTCAGAGTAAGCTTAAACATTTTAAACATCATATTAACTAGTAATTTGATATTCGATACTGTTTTACAGCACCTCGGGTGACTCGTGGCTAAGGTGCTTGCAAGGCGGTACCAGGTCCAATTTCCGGCTACGACAAAATGAATCTCTAGCTTTCTAATGCATATTGATCCAGTTTCTATAGCTATATGATGAAATAAAGAAGCTCAGACAGGCCAAGAAATCTGTTACGGTGATGAAAATATGTTCTGCTCACGACATGCCTCCCTTACACATAGTCGTGGATAATAAAATAAAAACATGGTCCAGGTCTGACAACCCTTGTTGCCAAAAGTCGGATGAATTCGACCCTAAAATGCTAAATACATACAAACTGTATTAAGACTATATGTAGTCGTGTACCAAGCAGAGGGAGGAGACAGACAACCGCGAGGAGGCAACAACATAGAGGCAAAGAGGGAAAGAAAACAAGATAGAAGGAGGATGGTGGGAAAGTGAAATGGTGGAGAGAGTAAGAACGAGGTAGAATTGGAGAAACAGAAAGATGTGAAGGTCAATTCGCATTAACGACCAAAAGAACAATTCCCAATGCACTCTGAATAGCAAAGCACTATGAATTGTAAATGAAAATATCCATGTAATCCCTTCTACGTTACCCAAATAAGAACAAAAAGTATTATAATCCACACCCCTACAAATCCATCCATCCACGTTCCTACTACTCGTTTCATTTGTCCACCCGTCCCCGAAAACCCACTCGGGACCAATAGGCTGACTTGTGTAAGCCCAAACAAATCCATTGATTTCTTTCTTTCAACGCGCCGCAGCACAGTGCATTATATCGCAGCAAAACCCATCGGAACTCAATCCGCTCTAGAGCGGGAGGGCCGTTGCGCTCGGTGGAGATTGAAGGGCGGGCGTTGTGTGGCGGGCGGCGGCGGCGCCGGAACAGCAGGCGAGGGCGCTCCAGGGCGGCGCGGCGCGGCGCTGCGACTGACAGTTGACGGCTCTACAGCGCCGCGGCCCGCTGCGCGTTGCCCCCTGCGCCGCCGGCCCACGACTCAAGCTGTCTTTCCGAAACCCGCCCTTCAACCCCCCCTGCCACCGCCCCCCCGCATGTGAACTGCCCGGCGCCACGCTCTAATTACCGCGAACTATTGTTTTCAGGCACCTACTCTATCCGATTTTATCGGCCGTCACAACAAAAAGGTTTTACAAAGATAAAGCTGTCATTTTAGTCATTTGAATTATTAATTTAGTTATTAACGAACTGTTCATTACTGGTGGGTATTGATGAAAATATATACGGTTAATTTAAAAGATTTCATTGTCTATTGTCTTCAGTTCTTTAACTTCCTTTCCAACATTTGTGACGGATAGATAGATATAGTTTATTTAGCCTTCTCAGCTATTTGTACATAAAATACATATTTACATGCACTGATTTCATCTATAGGTATACTCTATTAACTATTTAAGTAGTATAGAAAAGGGGCGTTCTGGACCGGGGTTTGAAACCCATCAATTTTTATATTAAAAATATGACAATTTTTTCATTGAAATCGTATTTTAATACTGTAAATGTTCAATAATTAATTCCAAAATTTGCTCATTTTTATCTATTTTGAGGCGTTGAAATTTGTAGAAATGTCTGAACCAGATTTTTAAACCCTCAATTTTTAGATATGTTTATTTTTAATTTAAATTCTTAAATTATTCCTTTTTTACTTTCCCGTATACGTACGTATACACGGAGTGATATACGTAGTATAGGGAAAGTTATGTAATGCTGCGCAAAAAAATGGCTAATTTTCGGCGGAAAAAATTAATTGCCGAGCTGTGAAAACGAATAAGTGGATAAAATCACTTGCTAAATTAAGAAAAACAAATCCCCTAACACGTGGTGTAGCCAGAAACCCTGTTTTCTAGGTCCTTGATACCGAAAAACTCAATTCAAAGGAAAACGTCCGTCTGTCCGTCCGTCTGTCCGTCCGTCTGTCCGTCCGTCTGTCTGTCCGTTTGTCTGTCTGTCCGTCCGTCTGTCTGTCCGTCTGTCTGTCCGTCTGTGAACACTGCTAGCGCCTAAACTATATGTACGATTTCTTCCAAAATGGATATTCCCCGGTCGATCTGATTCTAGTCGAAGCTTTGAGATTTTGAAAAAAGATTCTTCAAAATTTGGGGGTACTTTATATGAAGCCCCCCGGGGATTTTCAAAATTTTCTCAAAAACGGCTACAAATTTTTTCTTTAAATTTCTTGTATGAATAGAGTAAGATACACTTTTTAACATGGCATAGGTCCGATTTTCACGTACACCTCTGAGTTTTCGAAAAATTTGAAAGTTTGAATGTTTTTCGGCGTCTTTCTCCAACTACAAAATTGAAGATAGAGATTTTTTCTTCAAATACAATTTGTTCTGCATATTGAGTTCTTTAATAAAGGTCATGTAAATGTTTTTCAAAATTTTGGTAGTTTTCGTGCAATATTGCGTGCAATATGTGAAATTTTAAAAAAATTACAAAACAAGATTTTCTCAAAAACAGGTCCAAATTTTTTCTTTAAAACTTTTGGTAGGGATAGTGGTAAATGTACTCTATCAATGACATAAAAGCCATTTTGGTCTATCGGTTGGTTTTTTCAAAAATTACAAAAATGTAAATTTTTTTACTTGTCTCCCACGTCGTTAATATTTACACTATCGGCGATTTTTTCACATTATTATATTTACGAGTATATATGCTTTAAATAATGTCAAGTAAAGTTTCTCGAAAACACAACCTTTTCTGTGAAAAGTAGCTCAAATTTCGACATTTTCAGAAATGCTCAAACGCCATTTTCTCGTATATGGTTCTCGAGTATAAAACTAGACTTTCTGAAATGTGATTTTGAATTAAAGGGAAATATTTCGTGTAGCAGTTGTTGCAACTCTCGCCTTCGGGGAAATTGGCCTTCGCGGCGTCAAGACTGTTGCGTGGAGAGAGGAGACTCAGAGGGGTGGCAGTGAGGGATAAGAGACATAACTTCAGTAATCCATGCTCTTGACACAAAGGTCACACTAAGAAACGCCAATTTTAACGATCGGAATGATTTTTTCCATTGATTTATCTGCACATAACTTGTCTTCTTTAATAATAAATATTATCTTCAAATTGACAAGAATCCAAACACAGTCTCTTTGTTGTTAAATTTATTTTTTAATTAAGATGATTTCTCGTCCACTTCGCAACCGTACCTCTATTTCTGTTCATAAATGGAAAAGAAAACAGTACACTTCAGTCTTCTGCCGTGGATTTTCAAGTTTGTGGCAGCACGTGGCGTTATCAAGTGAAAAACTCTCGAATCAGGATTAGCAGTCGTCACTGCAGATACGCATTTGTGTTAAAGTTTAGTAAATTTACACTAATAAACTGACAAGATTACTTCAAAACTTTTATTGCCTTGTTCTTTTGGTATGTGTTTAAACAGGAAGTTTATTAACAGTAATAAATAAGAGAAAATGTTCACCTATCTATTATTTGATGAATTAATGTAGATATTACAATAAAAATCTTTTAGAATTCATTCACTTCCCATGTTCTAAAATGAAAGCTTGTTTCTGCCGTAACACACTGAGCTCGATTCTTGTAAGTTTGAAAAGAACCTTTATTATTATCATCTTTCCGATACAAATTATTTTTATTTGGTTCGTTTTGATTATCGTTGCTTTGGAATTTCAGTAGAAGAAAAGCAGATGAACAAATTGGAAAAAGTCTCTCATCCTGATGATCTTCGTGTCAAGACCATGAATTGCTGTGGTTACGCCTCTATCCTTCACGGCCACCCCTCTTACACTCCCTGTCTCCACGAAACAGTCTCGACGCCGCAAATGCCACTTTCCCGAAAGGCGAGAGTTGCAACGGCTGTTACACGAAATATTGTCCTTTTAATTCAGAATCACATTTCAGAAAGTCTAGTTTTATACTCAAATTACTACCAAAATTCTAACTTATGATACATAATTTTATTTCTATTTTCATGATCTATCCATTGCTGGTAAAAAATTATAGTTCCATTTAGAAAATCAAAGATGATTAAATTTCTCGGAAACTAAAAAATATTATAGACAATTTCTCTACGCTATGTTACTTGCCTCATGATTCCGCATTGTTAAGTGAAAACTGCATTTCGATATCCTGAACCTATATTTAGAAGTTGTGGGAGTGGTCCATAGTTGGTGGGACACCAGTATATAGAGATTATTTTCCTCCTTTCATTCATCATTCTTAAATAAGTTGGACATTCTTTGGCTGTTGCTTCATGATCAGTCAAAATGTCTTCTAACCTTGTGTTCACAATTCACACATTTTTTACTTAAGTCGCATCCTCTACTGTCATGATTACCAGCATATACTTTGCATACAATTTCTTTTTTACAATCTTCACTAAAATTATTAAAATCCCAGCACTTCTAACATCTGACAACACTTACAAATTCGTATACCAGTCATCTCTTCCATCCTAAGTTTACTTTGTCGTTTCTTAATAACAATTTGAATATCCCTGCATCTGTCTCTAGAATAATATTACATGGTTCATGTTTTCTATTGTCTTGATTAGTATTATATCTTTTTATCACTTCCATATCATTATCTTCACTCGTTTCTATTTCATTTTGCATCTTAATTACCTTAATCAATTGTTTGTCTTCTAACTCAAATTCCTCTTTTCTTATTCCTATAATTTTAGGTATAGGTTTAATATTCTGTGGAATGAAAATATTTTTTTTCTTTAATATTTCTTCCACTTTCTTTCCCTTTCTCATTATTACATTCTACAATCATAGTTGCTTTATTTCCTCTCTTGATTTTAGTTACCCCTACAGAAAGTTTATTAATATTAACATTCTCTCTGAGAGTTTGTTCAGTTATATTACTATCTTGTGGTATTTTGTTTTATTTTAATTATTTTTTCTTTTCAAGCCCTTTCGGCATAAGTTACTATTTGGGACTCCTCTTTATTAATATTTACATTTTTTTATTATTTCTGCCTTCTGTAGTTTTATAATATTTATTTTTTCCAAAACTACTTCTCTGCCAATTTCTTTTAGTTTATCTATACTTTGCTGTTTATTTTTAATTTCGATGATATCTTGTATTATTAAAGGTAATTTGCATTCTAACGTACTATTAATGTTTCTACTTGAATTTCCTCCTTCATCTTTCATATTTTTGTCATTCTCCACGACATACTTCTCTCTATCTCCATCACAATTCACAAGCCCATCTCTAGTAACGAACACAATGTTTTTAACTGCAGCTACCATGGAAGTATTTCATTCATTTCCTACAATAGATGCCCTCTGAAATTATTTCTTTCTTACACCGCCCTAATCCACTTTTAATTTTTAATTCCCTCCATTCACTTATGTTGTAATTCTTCAGCTACAATCCGCCTGTTAAGGCCGGTCAGCTCTTCACTGTCCACTCAGCTCCACGCCGTCGCCGCCACTAAAAAAACTGATAGACCAATATGGCTTTTATGTCATCTGATAGAGTAAATTTACCACTATCCCTACCAAAAGTTTAAAGAAAAAATTTGGAGCCGTTTTTGAGAAAATCTTGTTTTTGTAATTTTTTAATGTTGCACATATTGCACGCAATATTGCACGAAAACTACTAAACTTTTGAGAAACATTTACATCACCTTTATGAAAGAACTCAATATGCAGAACAAATTTTAATTGAAGAAAAATTCTCTATCTTCAATTTTGTAGTTGGAGAAAGACGCCGAAAAAAATTCAAACTTTCAAAATTTTCAAAAATTCAGAGTTATTCGTGAAAATCGGACCTATGCAATGTTAATAAGTGTATTTTACATATTCATACAAGAAATTTAAAGAAAAAATTTGGAGCCGTTTTTGAGAAACTTTTGAAAATCCCCGGGTGGCTTCATATAAAGTACCCCCAAATTTTGAAGAATCTTTTTCAAAATCTCAAAGCTTTGACTAGAATCAGATCGACTACGGAATATCCATTTTGGAAGAAATCGTAAGTATGGTTTAGGCGCTAGCAGTGTTCACAGACGGACAGACAGACGGACAGACAGACGGACAGACGGACGTTTTTCTTTCAATTGGGTTTTCGGTATCAAGGACCTAGAAAACAGGGTTTCTGGCTACACCACGTGTTGGGGGATTTTTTTTCTTAATTTAGCAACTGCTTTTATCCACTTATTCGTTTTCACGGCCCGGCAATTATTTTTTTCCGCCGAAAATTGGCCATTTTTTCGCGCAGCATTATATAACTTTCCCTATACTACGTATATCACTCCGTGTATACGTACGTATACAGGAAAGTAAAAAGAGACATGTACAAAGAGAGAGGGAAAAAGAGCGGGGAATAGATAAAGAGAGTGAAAAGAGAGGGGGAAATAGAGAGAGGTAAATAGAGGGAGAAATGGAGAGAGGAGGAAATAGAAAGGGAAATGAGAAAGTGGGAAAAGCGAGTCAGAGAGTGGGGGAATAAGAGACAGAGGGGAAGGAGAGACACAGAGGGGAGAAGAGACACGGAGGGAGGAAGGGACACGGAGAGGGAAAAAATAGACACATAGGGAGAAAAGAGACACAGAGAGAGGAAAGCGACACAGAAAGAGAAAAGAAACTCAGAGGGAGAAAAGAGACAGAGGGAGAAAAGAGGCACAAAGAAAGAAAAGAGACACACAGAGGGAGAAAAAAGACACAGAAGGAGAAAAGAGACACAGAAGGAGAAAAGAGACACAGAGGGAGAAAAGAGACACAGAGGGAGAAAAGAGAAACAGAGAGGGAGAAAAGGGACACAGACGGAAAAAGAGGCCTAGAGGGAGGAAAAAGAGACCCAGAGGGAGAAAAGAGACACGAGGGGGAAAAATAGACAGAGGGAGAAAGGAGACACAGAGGGAAAAAGAGACAGATGGGGGAAAAGAGACACAGATGGAAAAAGAGAGACATGGAAGAGAGAGAGTGAGAAAATTGAGAGAGGAGGAAAAAGACAGAGGGGGAACGAGAGAGAAAAAAGAGCGAGAGGGAAAGAGAGAGGCAGAGGAATATTTCCTCAATTACTTCTTCTGCGGCAGCAACGCGTCGGGTACCAGCTAGTTTTAAATAAAAATTGCTAGGTCTTTAAGGGAGAATCGACAATGCAGGGATTGCGACAATGGAATTCCCTTTCGCTGTCGCGAATTTCTGTGAATTATTTGTCATTGTTGTGACTTGATGTAGTTGTATGGTATCAGATTTCTTTTTCCAATATAAGTTTGCAAAACTTGTATTATATTTTTATGCAGTAGTAGAATTCGACCGTGTATTCTGTGGAGAACTCCAATGCCAGAAATCTATCCCCTACCCGTCGCAGATACTCTCCCAGAAGGCGAACATTGAATTATATACTCCGGATAATGACGGGTTCCCCTACTTCTGTACACTCGAACAAGCTCGACATTGACAAAGGAAAAAACCGACTCGTCGGAGAAAATTACATTTCGCTAGTCACGATGAACGTCGTTCTCGGCAAATGCCAACATGTAGAGTGTTTGGTTCTCGAATAGCTCCTCCTCAACCGCTGCCCTGCGGAACAGAAGTCCCGTGACCTTTAAGAGGATTCTAACAGTTCTCGACCAACCAGGGAAGCTGGTGGCATATTTTCACTGGACTGGACCGAATTGAAGAATAGTGTCTCCCTAGCCTGGTTCATAAATTCGGCGACCTGGGCTTTGGTCTACACACCACAGTCCGGTGCCAGCATGTCTTTCCACTTCTGTTTCTCGATACTGCCGAAATCATCTACGTGCTGTAACGGGAGTACCCGTACAAACGCTCGGCCTCTGAAGTAGAGAAATTCGCACATTCAACCAACACCATGATTCGCTTAATTACAGACCTATCGTAGCAAAATGATGAAGGAATCAGGGCTAGTGGCCACTGCGCTGCGAAAGAGGGGACAAGGAAGAGGGGCGGGTTCCCTCCTAAAGGGAATGATAAATAAATGGAGATATTTTCCGAAGTTAACAATCCACTCCACACACATTAGTGTTGTGTAACGATTACATTCAGTGTTCTGAAATAATACAATATCATATTCGATCCTAAGTGCTAGCAGTACATTCGAAATTTTCATTGAAAACTAGCTTTATAATACATTATGTTTTTTATAATACAATTGTTTGGTTATGAGATCTTCAAAATAACGTCTGTAAACATTAATGATTATTAATTCCAACTTAAGGTAATTGGACAAAGAACTTATACGGTATGATAAGTTGAACCGCTGGTGAGTCTAAGTCCCAGCGAAAAAAGTACGTCTGGATCCATTTATCGAGTACTTTATGATAACAAATAAAGCTCTATTCTAACAGAATCTTCTAAAATACTTTAAATTATTACGAAAGAAGGAAACTCAACTCCGTTTATTAAATGATAACGACAGGCGATAATGTTGTACAACAATTTTTTCCAATTCCCAGACAACATCACGCGTCTGTAAATTTTGACTATTCCCAATTTACAATTAGAACTAGTGGTCCTACGAATGGCACAGGGCTTTCCGTATTAGTTCCCTATTCCCTTTTGTCTCCGGTAGCTATTCGGACATGACACATTCTCTTGCCAGCTACCATCTATCGCAGCCCAGAGTACATTTCTTTTATATTTTCTTAATTTTTCGGTTTCTTAATAGTAGAACGGAAATATTATTTTAACAATATTAAAGAACAGTAAAGTCTCATTCCATTTGGCAATTTTCTTTGAAAAATCTGTACCTGTTTTTAAGAAAATTGCGTTTAAGTGCTATTGTAAATGTGTAATTTGAAGCTTGTTTGATAAGAAAATTTTTGAGTTTTCGAAAAACATCATTTGAAGTAATTTTAGCACATTAATTCACAAATCCAATAGTGTTTACAAATTACTAGAAATGTGCAAATTAACAGTATGAGAGATCTTTAAAATATATATTTGTGTAATTTTTGAAAAAACGAAAAAATACGTCAAAATGAACTTCATGTATATTTAAGAGTGCAATTAGCACTACCTGCTTGAAAAGTTTGAAGAAATAATTTGGTGCCATTTTTAAGAAAATGCCCTTTGATCATTTCTGAAAATGTGAAAGGTTGAGCTAGTTTTCACAGTAAACATTTGGGTTTTCGAGAAACTTTATAAACATTATTTAAAGCATATGTACTCATAAATATAATAATGTGATCAAATCGCCGCTAATCTTAATTTTACCAACGTGAGAGACAAGCCAAAAAAATTATTTTTGTAATTTTTGAAAAAACAAAAGAATAGACCAATATGACGTTTATGTAATCTTGTAGAGTACATTTAGCACTACCCTTACCAAAAGCTTAGAGAAAAAATTTGGAGCCGTTTTTGAGAAAATTTTGAAAATGTCTGGGGGGCTTCATGTAAAGTACCCCCAAATTTTGAAGATTTGTTTTCAAAATCGGGGCGCCTTGAGTGGAATCAAATCGACCGGGGTATATTCATTTTGGAAGAAATCGTACATATGGTTTATGCACTAGTGTTGTTCACAGACTAAGAGACGGACAGACAGACGTTTTGCTTTCAATTAGTCTTTCGGTATCAAGGACCCACAAAACAGGGATTCTGGCCACGTGTTAGGGGATTTTGTTTTTTTTTTATTTTAGCAACTGGTTTTATCCAGTTTTTTGTTATCAGGGCCCGGCAATGAATTTTTTCTGACGAAAATTCGCCCTTTTTCGAGCAGCATTACATAACTTTCCCAATACTACTTATTACTCAGTATACAGGCTGTCCAGAAGCTCCCGTTACAAAAAAAACCAAAATTCTGTGTTGCACATCATGAAAAATGGCAGGTCCAGTGGCAGTGAACAGTATACTTGATTGCAAAGGCAACTGGTTTGTCTGCGAAACAAATGAGGGTTGGCATCAAATGCTAATTTCCTCTAAACAATTGCGTGTCTTGAAAACGAAAGACGATAATGCCGATCGGATTGCGGAATTTCCGAACTTGTTGAAATGCAATTGAGATGAGGAAATAAAAAAGAATTGCAAAATTCGTACATTTATAAACAATTTCCAAATTTTGTAATTCTAAAGTAGGAAGGGTTCCCTGATGTCCCAGAATTAAAGACTGCAAATTAACAATTTTGCAACAATTTTATATACAATCCCGAAATGTGCGCTATCGCACTGTCGCCCAATTGTCCCGGTGTTTAATATCCCAAAATAACAATTTTGACAAGAGATGCAATTTGATTTCTTAATATCTAGTTTAATAATTGCTTTAATAATAAATACACACTTGGTCTTTGAATTTTATTGTCTTTTATTGGAATGATTCCTTAGAATTCCTCTATTTATTCAAAAAAGACAGTATTTTGCAATTTTTGAAAATTTTAGAAACATTAACAATTGCAACAATGCAATTATAATAGCTTTTCTTATCGAAAAATCTGCAGCAAACTGTACATTTGATAAAGTTCATGGATTGTGTATGAACAATAATATGGAAATTAAAATGTATCTAAGAAAGTAACTGGTGTAAAATTAGTTTAATTTTATCATATATCAACGTAATTTCTTCAAAAAGAATTGAGTGAACAGTGGTGGTTAAGGATATGTGTTCATAAATATTTCAATGAATTTACTTGCATGTTCATAAAAGTGTTTCGTACCATGTATTTATATTTTAAAATATTTTCACATCTGTTCTAGGAACACCCGCCATTTTCTACGACGCCAATTTGTCGTGGCACTTCCCTTGCGTTGAGATTGGCTGCGGTGTCTTGTGAGGCTCTGCCTGCGATGTTTCGTTATGACAAGGGCTTCCCATGCCAAGCACACGCTGGACTTCGCTGAATTAAGATGTGTGTGTGGGTATATATATATATATATATATATATATATATATATATATATATATATATATATATATTGGGGTGAATCGAAAAATATTTTTTTTCGTCCGCTGGTTGCTTAATTTGAAGTTTTTGATCAGAAAACATGTTCTGTGAAAGATCAGGATTTTTATCATAATTCTAGAGGGCGCACAGATCGCTCAAACGTGGCATTTTTATTTGGTACTTTGTTGACATTTGGTCTTGTGGAACACTATAGATTAATAGGAAAAGTCTGAATATTTTTTGGTTTCCCTTACTGATACCGAACAACCCTTGTACATATACGTATATAATGTTTGGATGACCTAAGTGTTGTTAAAAAATGGCTAAAAAGTATAATTTTCTCCAATGTTTATGAGTTTCTGACCCATACATTGTTCTAATCGCCCATTCTTGATGAAAATTCATACTTAGAGGTTTTTTGGGTTTCTGAATGCAAATTTGATGTCAGATTTTTAAAATTTAAAATGGCCGATCCAATATGGCAGACGAAAATTTGAAAATTGCATCGGTATTTCATCCATTAAACTAGACTAAAAAATACAAGTGGCACATATGCCTGTTATGCATCACACTTGTAAAGAAATTAACAACTTTAGAGGATAATTTCTTACGTTCGAGACATCCAAACGGTATGGCACTTGTATTTGTCTTGTAGACATTAAACTCAATATAAAAATACTTTTCTCGGTTGTATACCTATAATACATGACCTCTTGGCAAATTGGGCATATTTGAATTAGTAGGGCGGCTACTTAGAGACGCCTAAAATGTATGGCATGTTCATAATCGTCAATGAAAAAGTATTTTCTACCATTACAGCAAAACATTGGCTTCGAGCTCGTAATGCAAGAGGACATTAAAAATGACACTTCGATTTCAATGTGACGTAAAGTTTGAGACGCTACATCGGTATGGCATACAACTCCTTCACTCTTTGGCTATTTAACGAACAAAAAAACAAGAATTAGCTGTGTGTTCGTTCCCCAATGGCATAGTTTCACTTCGACACATTCAAACGATTGTGCAGCGCAACGCCGACATTTGTAAGCCACGATACTAACGTTTCCCTGTTCCTCATAACACTGGCGAACTTCTCAAACGCCCATATTCTCAATACCGTGTAATACGAGAATTATCGTCGAGTTCAGATAATTCGCGAATCAAGGCAAAAATCCTTATTCACAAGGCCGGATCAGTTGCGATACGCGGGTTACACAGCCAGAAAGCTTCACGATTTCGATCCGTGGGTTATACCTCCGATTTCGGCGTATAATTCGCGAATTGCACTTGGTTGCCATTGGCTACCCTGTTAAACAACACAGACCACTCCACCAAGTACGATTTGTTTACTGTTGAATTTATGGAATGCGTTTGAAATAAAGAGAGACCCCTCTATTTGCTTCCTTTTCGTCATCAGTAATATAAATCATCTGAGCAGTCAGTTACATGCTGAATAATTTTGAATAATATTGTTTCAAGTAATGGGTTCAGTAATTATCATAAGTAATATCACGAGAAGTGCTGTTCTAGCCGGTAAATTCACGACTTGCGTAGCGAGGAGTGAATTTACCGGCTAGCACAGCACTTCGAGTGATATTTAGTATGACTATTTCACGAATAAACACATTACATGATTTGAAAGGATAATTTAAATCACAGGAATTACGAAAAAGGGAAATATGACTCAAAATTACAGCCGAAAAATGAAAACCTTTCATTCAGCTCCGACTTATCACTGCCTCCTGGAATAACTTAAAATTAAGTAACATTTGAATAACAGTTTAATGCAGAAAATGATTTCAAATATGTTTCAATTTTATGGTAATAAAACTTTCGAAAAACAATAATTACAAGGTTACTTAAAAGAACATTTATTACAAGCACAATCATTAAAGTTGTAGGAAGTTGTTTTCTAAGTCTTGCCCTTCCGTGGAAGTATTTGAAATGGAAGATGTACAAGATGAATTAGCAGCGGAATTCGTCGATTCGAATGGATTGAACACACGTGTATATTTAGTATAGTATTTTCCTGAATAATTTTTTACGTAACGTTCCACATTGTTTTGACAGCATATTCTTTGTACTCTTCACATCTAATCTTCGTATATTAATTACCTAAAATATGTGTAA
Organism: Acheta domesticus; assembly: GCA_031308135.1. Lineage (NCBI taxonomy): Eukaryota > Metazoa > Arthropoda > Insecta > Orthoptera > Gryllidae > Acheta > Acheta domesticus. The sequence continues at coordinate 76,714,103 of JAHLJT010004567.1, read as the reverse complement.
ATTCCTCATTTGTAGTTTGTGCTGTCCATTTGTATTTTCTTTCTTCACAAAATTCATGAAATTGCTTCCACACGCTTTCTTTGTTCCTTTCGCTGTTTTTTCGCACTGAATTTTTAATATTATATTCTGTTTCAGAGTTTTAAACATAACCCAAACCACACATTATATTGATGCACACAAGCTATTTTGGAGGTAAAACAATTGCTATCGTTATCTTAGAAAGGTAAACAAAGGTTTTACACCGATAAAAAAGGTAAACAAACTGATGGCGATAAACATCTGGGATTGGTTTAATTTGAATTTATTTTTGCTTACCATTGGCTACTTACGACGCGGACAGACATGAGTGAAATAGTCATATTTAATATTATATAATTTGGACTTATCATTCTATCAGTGCAGGTTATTTTTTAATAAAATCACATTATTAGCTTTTGCTTTCAATTAAAGGTATGGTCACAGTTTATCTTAATTTCATCTACTAGAATGTCTTTTTTAATTTTTACATTCACTGCAGGAGATCATCAGAAATATATACTTGCAACACCCAAAAACAAGGTAGATATTGTTAACATAATCAGGCAAATAAATGGTCAAGGAATTTCAAATTAAATATTTGAATAAACCATAAATTCAAATAAATTGAAATGGATTACAAGGGTTGAAAGAAAAAATACAATAACAATTGGACAAAAATGCTACTAAGTAGATCCTTGGTTAAATTGAACTATAAGTTTTTTTCATTTGAAGTGAATAAATAAAAACTGAATGCAATTAACAAATATTTTTATTTATTTCATTAATATACAATATTGAAACAGAAACTTTTCTGGTAAATAAATTAAACTTTTGACAAATTTAATGCCCAAACACAGGAATATTTCTGAACCCTAAGTTATAAACACAAGAAACAAAAAAAAGAAAAAAGAAAAAAAGAAAAAAAAGAGACATAGCAAAATATGCTGAATGGTTTCAACGTAATGAATATTTTTATTCCTTTGCTAACCATTTGGAGAACAAATGTAAAAACTCAAATAGCTAAAAACAAACAAATAAAGGATGTAGTCCATATTTGATTCCATCACTAATTTAACGTGTAGACAAAATTTAATTTTTTTAAAGAATGAATTGTTCCTTCATCATATCTTGATAATATTCAAATTTTAGGTAGATTAACATTGCATCCTCAACTCAAGTTCCTACATAAACTCAAATTCTTCTTGATGCTTTAAGAATGTGGAATCCTTGAGGTAATGTTTGCATTCCTGGGAAGTAGATACCATTCTCATAATTTCTGGTCCCTCTCGCAGCTGCTGGTACTGGTTATCTATCTCTGGCATTTCCTATTTGGAAATAAAATATTCATTTTGAAGGATATCTTTATGAGTCCCTGTTTCTAAATATAAATATTATTGCATAAAGAAAGGTTCCATTCATTATAGACAATCAGGTGATAATAAATATATTTCATACAAGGTTGAAGTTTGTACATAAAACAAAGTTGGAGTTTGTACAACGTTTCAGAGATCATTTGTCTCCATCATCAAGTACATCACTGCCAACAAAAGCTTTCTGATAATAAAGAAACTTGTTTCATTTATCTACAATGTCAATGATATGTGACGAATCCATCAACGTTATAGTAAAGATCACCAAAGATGAACTTCAGGAAACATCAGCGTTTCAATTCATTTACAAATGAGAGTGTAGAATTATATTAAAAAAATTAATAAATTAAAATAAATTATGCACTCTACTAATGCTTTAAAGAATGGTTCGGTTGTTAAAAAAATTGATAATAAAATTACTAGAAATAAACAAATTGATAAACCAAAATGATTTTGTTTTAATTACTTCCCTTATACAACAGATATAATTTTTTTAACAATCCTAAGTTCAGAAATCAAACCCTGCAATCAGTCCAAACATAAACAATATTCTAAAAGAATTTTTGATACTGGAATCCCAATCTAATTTAGACTATGCACATTAACAATATGCACAATCTATTTATAGAAGTAGTGGTATCATATTGTAACGAAAAACCCCTCTCACTTGTACTGATATCGATCACGCCCACTAAACAGGCGCCAATGCAACGAAAAAACCCCCTTTCCTATTTACTAAAACGCCCTACGAACTGGGCACTAATGTAATGAAAATCTCCCCTCTCAACTCCTATTGTTGATCACGAAAAACTTCCTTGCTGATCACCTGTAATATCTACAATGCACACCACTGTGCCCCCCCTTTTTACTATCCGGAGTTTTCCTGTTTACATAAATTTATCAGGGCGGGCCGTGATTTGTTCTCTACAGAACACAAGCGCCACGCCAATGCAGGGACCAGGATCAGCTAGCTATGTGATAAAAACACCGGTTACGTAACATCAAAACGAGAACTCAAAATCTCGTTTGTTTATTTTCTTTTAACCAACAGGAACATTAATACCCTCATAAAAGAATCAATACCACACAACATCAACAAAACACGATATCATAAAAATCACAAAAATCAATAAACATATTATACCCAAATGTTATTACGAAATAATGAGCTCAATACTGTGGCCACACCCATTACATTGCAATCCCCCCAAAATGTTTCCAGTTTTGGCTTTGTAAACCATTTATTCTTCCCAAGAGCAAAGAAATCAAAGTCATTGACTTCACTGGAGTGTTGCAAAACAAAAAAAAATATTCCACTTCCCTTGCGTTGTTAACCAAGCGGCGACCAGGTCCACACACACACGATCTCACGCCGTCATGCGTAAGAACTCTGCTCCACTGCTGCCTGCTAGCGCCGAATTACCAGTGCCCCCCAAATTGGCACTGACCACGGCGACGATATGCAAAGACGCGCTCGAGTCTGCTGCACCTCGGCACACCTCGTTCGGCGACCCCCGCTTCGATTTTCAATGGTCGAAGTAACACCAGTTCCAAACATTAGTGGAAAAAACTTTCAAAATTCACAAAACTCAAAATTAGGATCGCGCGTGGCATAGCTTTATATATTACCACTAAAATAGTTCACATCACACGGCATACAGTTCCGCCACCTTGCGAATACAAGTCCGAAGGAGCAACACCTTCTCGAAATTTTATAAGTTCGCGTGTTAAAATAATATCACGAGTGACGCGGAGTACAACTCGCCACGAAGTTATTCACTCCTCTCACAGTTTATAATAGTTCACTAGTACGAGTCCAGAAGAGAACACTTCATCAAAAATTACAAATCCAAATTTTTTAAAATTATTCTTGCAACAAGCGACGCGGATTCTGCCTCTCGCTACCAAGCTATTCCCTCGTCTCTCTCCCATTGTTGTCCTAAAGCATTTATAGCTTTTTCCGAACAAAACAATAGCGCCTCTACTGTCTTCTGCTTTATAACTTATAAAAATGGTTTATTATTAATTTCTAACACTTCCTGGATTGTCTTATTATATTGTAAAATTCCCAATTAAAATTTCGTATCCATTCCACTTCTTAGACATCACTTTTCTCGCTTCATTTTGTTAAAAGAATGCTTTTTCGTGCGTCTCATGCCTACAAACATCGCTCGTTTATTTCTCAATTAACTCATGTAACATAATGTTTATCTATTAATGTTCGGCGTCCTAAAATTGTGTCACCACGTTTATAATTTGGCCCGTATTCCACGGAATACTTTGGTATATGCCAAATCTCGGTAGACACACTAGTTTTCGTTTAATTTATTAATATATCCAAACTTTCTGAAGGGACGTCACGACCATTGTTGTTTTAGTTCTGTAACATGTTAAAATCAATGTCATGATCACAAAACTCGCGATATTATGCGTTTCTGTGACCCGATTTAGCTGAAACAAACTTTATTGTGTTCCTTATAATTTTGTGCGTTGACTAGTAACATGCAACCATTAATTAACCACGGCGTTCACATGCTCGCCTGAAATACTCGTTTTCTCTTAGATCACCTTCACTTGTTTTTCTATATTCCGCTCTGGAAGTTTCTACATAAAGTTCTATACCCGGTTCATAAACCAATGGTCACTTCATGTTATCTACCTATTTCATTTGTAATAGATGGCTAAACTATTACAATATATTATAAGGCAGATATATAATCAATATTGATTGTTGACATTTAATTAATCTTTCTTTAAATTCAATGATATTATAAAATGTAACTGAATTTTAAAATTCAATTTTTTTTATATTTAGCCTACATTACATTTTCAGTAACAAAGTAACAATCATCTGCTTCAGCTTCCAGAAATAGAAGGGTATTTTTCATTATACAAGTATATATTACTATGGATTCCGAGAAGCACAAAAACACAAATATGAATTAGTACATTTAACAATAAGAGTTCATGAAAATGTGCAAATAATATTTTTGGAATCTATGTGAAAACCAAAGAATGTTTTATATACTATTTCACATTTATTCCAGTATGTCACACCAAAACAAAAATAAAATTTTATTTTGTATCTTCTGAAGAAGACAAAATAACTTTGACATCTGGGCAGGATTATTTCCAATCTTTGAATTTTATGACAATTATGCTGAATTTGTTTCTGTTTTATTAAAAGACATGGTTTATCATAATGTTTTATTATATACATTTCATTTTAAAAAATTGTGCAAGTATTACTTGCATTTGAAAGTTCCATGACATCAGATTTGATTTGATTTGATTATGTTTGGTAAAACCATGGTTTAGGGTAGCACAATTCCTTTGAAAATAGTCTTGACTTCCAATGAGGTGAAATTATTTTATTAGTTGCACTAAAAACTACTGAAATAACTTTTGCATGTAGCCCTTCACCAGAACACAAATTATCAATCAAAATATTTGTAAAACTCTTGGTAGAGCCCCAATACTGTTGTTTTGAAAATTAAATACACAACTTGCGAGGTAAATAAAACCAAAAACACTTACTTTGAGTCATATTAACTGCCTTTTCATATCCCAAATGAAAGTCACATGCAGTACGTTCTTCAGGCGGATGAATGCAGTAATTTTCCCATCCAATTAAGTACACAGCGTTTCTTCAGCGTACACAGCTGCTTCTATCATTGTAAATAAGAACTTTATTATCACGCCTGCTTTTTAAACAATTCTTTTCACGCCTATATAGTTGTTCTTAAACTGCTGAACAATACTTACTGTGTTGAAATTCGTTTGCAGGTTATGTGATGCTTCTTTTTTGCTTTTGTAACTTTGCTTACAACAGTATTCGCGTATTTGTCAATGACAATTGTGAAAATATCAATTTCTTAAATAGAAATGTTAGATTGGTTGGCCCTAGATACATTACTCAATACGTGAAGTGGACATTGGAGATCGCGTTTGAAGTGGCGCTATTACTAATGTTTACAAACAGAACCACGACATCGAGATACTCCACAGCCAATCATATTTACTGTAACATTCTGGCCAAGGATAACCCTCGAATCCGTCAATTCTCTGATGACCGCGGTTTGTGAATAAGAACAATGAGTTATCCGAGTGTTAACCTAATCCGCGAATTCCTCAATTCACAGATTATTTTCGAAGTAATCCATGATTGAGAATACGGGCGTAGAAGTTTTATCTTTAAGCTTTTCATACTGGATTTTGTTGCTAGCTCGCGGTCTATGTACTGTAGCGTCATGCACGCTCAAACGCTCATGCGGAGAATTTCACCGGATGTTGAATAAAGGGCTGGCCATCTGGCGTGGTGACACGCAATGACGCACCGGTTTTTCCGAGCGAACGAAGCGTCGTTCTCAGGTGCTAGGACGGGCAACGGTGGCGGTGGGCGACGCCATGGCGCCTTTAAAAGCCGGGTGACGGACGCCCCCCTTCTTCGTGTGAGCGGGGAGGCTGTGCGACTGGCACGCGGAGCGGGAAGCCGGCATTAGTTTGTCGTCAGTTGTGAGATATGTAGATTTGTCTCAGGTAGAGCGGTGCATCACACCGAGTAGAAACGTTTGTTGTTTGGCGGTGTGGTAGCCGCACTATAATATCACTTCTTGTGGTGGGTTCTATTTATTTAGTTAGTAGAAGGCAGTGTTATGGTGTTTTACGACTTCGGTCAGTGTTTTTTATTAATAAACCAACTGTTAATTCTACCCACTCTTGTCTGTGTTTTAATACATCCGTATGACGCCACAGCACCCTACTGATCGATCCTCCCAGGTGTCTCGTTGCGCACCAGATGAGCCCCGCCCCTTCGGCTGCGACACAATTGTGAAAACGCCCGTGAGAGGAGCACCTCCACCACAGAGGTGCCACCAACAGTGCCTCTGATAGAACAAAACTTCGTGTGCCCCTACAATCGTATGTTAAGTAGTTATTAGTGTAAATTGTGTATAGTGTAGCGTAATAGTAGGGTTTAAATTTCTTACAGTTTTTTATTTTCAGACAGAGACTAAATGCAAAATAGTAGATTAGTAAATACAGTGTAAAGTGTGTCCTCCCCCACATTTTTCAGACCGAGACTGATGATGATAATGACTGATATCTGTGTCTCCTGACTCGGGCGGTAGCGTATTGGTATTGATACCAAAAATGTAGCCTTTACCCATCTGAAATATAACAAACATTTTTTGCTGTTTTCGCCATTCCATAGATAGAACAAAATGAACCTAAAACTACAAAAAAATCTTTTAAGGATGTTTTGATAAAACGATGGTGAATGATGACACAAATTAAGTTGCAGCGTATTTCTTCTAAATGCGTAATTGCAAATATTAATTGGAAAATGCTAAATGCATAATTTTTATTGAATTTGCTCGAAAAACGATTTTCAATACATTATTTCCATTCATCTGGGCCTTGTGTCACCTTAAATTAATTTCAGTGTTGCATTAGATTGCCCTTCATTTCAATGCAGTAATGAATTATCTTTGTTGATGAAAACTCGCAATTTCAGTATCATTAATTAAATTCGTTTTAAGGAATGAAACTCTGAGATGAATACTAAACTCAGTGTTTTCCTTGAAGAAATACTTAACTGTAGAAGGTAACCTTTTAAGCGACTCGGCTATCTTTTCTTTATCGTATGTAAATAAGATTAAATTTCCTGACAGGGTGCTGTCAGCGAGAGCAATTCGATTACGTAGTGACGCCCAGACAATCACACTTACTCCTCGAGAAGGCTACAAAAGAGGGAAGCGTGGAGGTGAATAAAAAGGAAAAGAGAATACAACAGAGTAGTAATGAATCTTGAACAATGGTAGGAAACGTAAGAATTGAATGTACATACGCGATTTAGTAATTTCAACAAAAATTCAATATTAATTATTATTCGGCTTAAATTGTTGGTATTTAATATTTTATCATTTCAGCAACAATGCTGCCATATACAGTACCTATTTGTTTAAGTCCATGTGGAGCTTGTCTTAAAATCGCCATTCCCAGATTTCTCAATTTTGGCTGCACGATTTGTTCAAATGAAAATTTTACTTAATTATTAGAAACAGCATTTTTAGATAAGAAACTAAAGAATATAGTAAATTTAACTGTTTGTTGAGTGACACTAATGCTAATATACACAAATGTTATCTTCTTCTTGCTTTCTCCTTCAATCTTTTTTAGGCCTGTTGGACGACTTAATACTATATTACCCGTGATCTTTGTGAGTCACTTCTACCCTGCGGTCTGTTCTTTGTAATTATTTTGGCTAGACGATTACAGTTCATATTTTCTACATGCTGTGACCATACTGAATGTTCTTTGTCTCTTTCCGCGTCTCTCTTTCTTTCTGCATGTATATTTACTCTCTCTCTCTCTCTCTCTCTCTCTCACACACACACACACACACACATATATATATATATATATATATATATATATATATATATATATATATACATAAAACGAAGTCGTGTTAGTAACACCACTTTGAACTCAATAACGACAGGACCAATTTCAATTATCTCATTTTCGTTGGATTCCTCTCGACCCAAATAGCAGAATAACTTATAAAATATCGACAAAATGGCACTACATTGCGCTAAAGAATATAAAAACAAAATATTCATGTAATTGCAACCCGCTACAATCGGTAGGATTTTCGAATCTATATCGTTAAATAACAGCTAAACGAAACGCTCTAGAATCTTAAAAACAAAAATTTTGAACAAACGTTTCTCACATCGTTTCTCAAACGTTTCTCACACCGTATTCTACAGGATGAGGTCTTATTGAACATTTTATAACATTTTTGCTGGTCCAGGGCTTCTCAATATTACCCCACCTGCCCCAAGACGTGCAGAATCTAAGTAAATAAAATAATGTCGGTTTAATTAAACCATTTATAACTCAAGAACGACTGGACCAGTTTTAATTAACTCCGATTTGTTGGATTCATCTCCGTCTCGAATAGCAGAATAACTATTAAAATACCCGAAAAATTCACGATGAAAAAGAAACAGGAAATTAATCTAATATATAAAAATAAAATTTTTGGTTCATGCTTAATGCGCTGCCATACCGTAAATCCAATTGCGATAAAAAAGTGTCTACTTATTGCTTGCAATTGCGGGAAGAATTATTGTAACTCCACTAGATGGTGCTTCAGCATATGATAGCGCTTCAGTAAAATCTAATTCCCAATTCACGTGAGCTTGATTGTTGCTGGGCGTTTCCATGTGCCGTAGGGTGAGGTTGAGGTGAACACGAGGAACAGTCGGTGCATGTTGATGAGAAGAGAGGGAAAAAGAGAACGGGAAAAAAAGAGGGACACAGAAAGAAGGAAAATAGAAAGGGGGAAAATGAGAAAGGGGAAGATAGAGGAAACTAGTGGTGCAGACTTTCCCGTATTAGTTTTCTATTTCCTTAGGTCTGGGCTAGCTATTCGGAATTGCCACATACTCGTGCCAGGTGCCATCTATTGCCTCCCAAAGTACGTTTGTTAAATATTTTCTTAATTTTTAGGTTTTCAAATGGTAGAACGGAAGTATTATCTTTTAAAATAGTAAAGAAAACTAAAACCTCGTCATAAATGGTAATTTTATTTGAAAAATTTGGAGCCGTTTTAAAAATAATGGCGTTTGAGTGCTACTGAAAATGCGAACTTTGAAGCTCGTTTACAAAAAATTTTTGAGCTTTCGAAAAACTTTATTTGAAGTCATTCAAAGCACATACACTCACAAATACAATAGTGCTTACAAATTCCTGATAATGTGCATATTAAAGTCGTGAGTGATTTTTTTTTAAAAAAAAGTACATTTGTGTATTTTTTGCAAAAAACAAGAAAACATCTCAAAATGAACTTTACATAATATTGAAGAGCGTAATTAGCACTATCCGTTCCAAAAGTTTGAAGACACGATTTGGAGCCGTTTATGAGAAAATTGCGTTTGAGCGTTTCTGAAAATGTAGAATCTTGAGCTAGTTTTCTCAGAAAACGGTTGAGTTCTCGAGAAACGTTACTTGACATTATTTAATGCACATGTACTCTTAAATATAATAATATGAACAAATCGTCACTAATTTAATATTATCTACGAAGGAGACAAGTCAAAAAAATTACATTTTTGTCATTTTTGAAAAAGCAAAGGTACAGGCACGTAAAGGCACGTATAGGCACGTAAAGGAGACAAGTCAAAAAAATTACATTTTTGTCATTTTTGAAAAAGCAAAGGTATAGGCACGTAAAGGTAAAGGCAAGTAAAGGTATAGCAACATGGCGCTAATGTCATCTCATAGAGTACATTTAGCACTATCTCTACCAAAGTTTAAAGAAAAAAATTGGAGCCGTTTTAAAATTTTTTAAAATAGCAAATATTGCAGGCAATATTGCGCAAAAATTGAAGAAAAACCTCTATCTTCAATTTTGTAGTTCTAGGAAGACGCCGAATAAAATTCAAACTTTTGCAATTTTCAATAATTCAGAGTTAACCGTGAAAATGAAACATATGCCACCTTTATAAGTGTATTTTACTTTATCCTGACACGAAATTTAAAGAAAAAAATTGGAGCCGTTTTTGAGACAATTTTGAAAATGTTCGGGGGAGCTTCATGCAAAGTACCCCCAAATTTTGAAGAATGTTTTTCAAAATCGTGGCGCCTCGAGTGGACACAGATGGACACAGAATATCCATTTTGGAAGAAATAGCACGTATGGTTTAGGCGATAGTGTTTTTTACAGACTGACGGATGGACGGACAGACAGACAACAGACGGACGGGCGGACGTTTTGAAAAAAAACACTTTTTCGGTGTCTGGGGACCCCTAAACGTGTATTTCCGTTAAAATCTCGAAATCGATTTTCCGTAGCTTTACATAACTTTCCCTATACTACGTATATACGTACGTATAAGGGAAAGTAAAAATAGAGAGAACGAGGGAAAATATAGAGAGAGGGAAAATAAAGAGAGAAGGAAAATAGAGAGAGGGGAAATAGAGAGAGACGGGAAATAAAGAGAGGGAACATACAGAGAGAGGGGGGAAATAGAGAGAGAGAGAAGGAAAATACAGAGAGGGGAAATAAAGAGGGAATAAAGTAGAGAAAGGGAAAAGAGAGAGACGGAGAACAGAGAGATGGAAAAGAAAGAAAGAGGGAAAAGAGAGTCAGAGAGTGGGGGAAATGAGACCCAGAGGGAAGAAGAGACACAGAGGAAAAGAAGAGACACAGAGAGAAAGAAGAGACACGAAGGGGGAAAGTGGCACAGATGGAGAAAGAGAGACAAATGGAAAAAAAACAGATTGGCAAAAATGAGACATGGGAAGGAGAGGGGGAAAGAGAGTGGGGAAAGAAAGAGAGAGGGGGAGGGGAATATTTCCTCAATTATATCTTCTGCGGCAGCAACTCGCCGGGTACCAGCTAGAATATACAACAAAATTGATGTTTGGTATGTGTGTATATATATATATATATATATATATATATATATATATATATATATATATATTGTAGCGATCCTGAGCTTGCTCAGTCTCTAACAAATATTCGATTAGTAAAACATCATCTCCGAGATTCGCCGAGAGATCGCGTAACGGCGGCGGCGACACCGCCGTCTTATCAGCGGTCGCTGGAGGGGGCGAGAGGGGAACAGTTGTCGCCCTACGGCATCGAAGGAGAAGAAAGTAGTTGTAACGGAATCGCCGAGCAGAGTAGTTGTAATAGACTCGCCGAGCAGGGCAGAAGAAGAAAGTTATTAACAGCGAACACGAACGGTCATGGTGTGAGGAGTGTTCGACGTGAGAGTTCAAGTATCGTTTGAAAAGGCCGAAGTTCTATCGGGCCGCCACGCCACGTAGATTGAGAAATAAAACGTTCTCACTGCAAGTTATTGTGTGCGCGTGTAACGAAAAAAGTGTTCACGCGAAGCACCAAGAAATAAATCGCAAATCTTCACGTTGCGCGTGTAACGGAATCTTGACAGAACTTTATTACTAGTGACGCCAGTATTCTTCGCGAGCGAAAGAGCGGCAAGTTCCTGCGGAAAAACACAAAGAAAGCCAGAGAAGCTATTTTGTGCATTTCGTGAAGAGACGACACACCGCCCGCTCAGAACGAAGAATCCGACCCGCCACTACGTAAAGGCCACATCCAACGGTCTGGACTTCGCCGAGAAATTTCCGGAAGCATCATCGATTGGACTGCAAAGCTGCCTATACAACTCGAAGACGGACCGCATGCGTGGAGGAAGAGAAGCAGAGCTACGAGGCCAGGCATCACGACGCACCGCGTCGCTCGCCCATTCTTTGCTCCGCAACAGCGGGCCGCACCGAAGGAGAGCTGCTGGCCGCCCGAGGTCAAGCGCTACCGTTACACCGCGCCGCGCTGCCTAGACGCTGCACCGCGTCCCCAGGTGGGGCGAGGTTAGCCAAAAGCATCGAGGGTTCCGGTGTGCGTCTCGTTCTTTGTTTTAACTTTCATGTGTATAAACAGAAGGGTTTGTGGAATATTCTGTTTAACTACTATATAATTTGTGCAATTTAAGTGAATACCAGATATTCTTTTTGGTGGAATTCCAAAGAATTTCGTGCACGAAATTACAGAAGAGTGTTAACTTGGTGTACGCTGAGGAATAAATTAATTGCAATTGTCACCTATAGGAAACAGTAAGATATTCTGGCAATTGACAGGCGAATATCCCTCCCTATAACGGTGCATTCTCAGCACTCCTCGTCTTATCTGAAGCCCCTTTTTGTGCACTTGATTGGATTTCCATGGCACTTGATCTCAGAATATAGTTCAGTGGTACTCATTTTTTTTCAATTAAAAGAAAGGTTAGTTTTAATAATCTTGCAGTTAATTTTTCCTCCAAGGTTATATTTTTATGCTGTTTAATGGTATATTTTTCTTAGTGTTTATTTATTTATGTGTACATATTAAGGTAATTTTGAAATGTGTGATTTGTTTTTCCTCTAAAGACACAATTATATATATATATATATGTTGGTGGTTGCAACTTTGTGTTTGTTTCTCAAAATTTCCACAAAAGCCAATTACCCACGAAATTCCCCTCAGACGACCTACACGTTCAGTCACATAAACGGCAACCAACGTGGGGCACTAAATTCCCCACAGCCGACCTACACGTACGGTCACAATATATATATATATATATATATATATATATATATATATATATTGGCTCGCGAATTTGACTCTTCACAATAATTATTAGTAAAAGGGGACAGGGATTCTTTCCCGGGAATGGGCTCTTGATTCTATTATTTTCATCAATGGAAACATAGAAGTAATTGGATTAAACATAAATTTTTATTGATCGATTAATTACCCAAATTGGTGTTTCTTATTCCTCACAAAACATCTGCTCTTTCATTTTCCTATTCTAAATAACCTCCTATTTATTAACTCTTTACTGTCCTGGAATTCCATTCATATCTTATAATTTCACAACTGTGGGGCCTCTACTACAGATCACTGCTTCCTGTATCTACTCACCCCCTTCCAATGTTCTCCCATCTGTTCTTACCCACACCGCATGTTCAGACCCGTGCCACGCCGCTCCGCGACCGCGCTCAGCTGACGAGGCGACACCTCGCGCAGCGCCGGCGGTGCTCGGGCCTCGTCGGGTCACTGGATGCCGACGCGGGGAGAGAGACCTCTCCGCTGCACGCCTTCGCCGCTCGCGGCCGCTCCCAACACAACGCTTGCTGCCGAGATATCGCCGTAGACCGCTGTTGTAACGGACTCGCCAAGCGTCGCCTGCCACTGCTTCTCAACTCGCTGTCCGTAATAACTCTTTCCGTCCACGCCTCGCAGCTGGATGTTTAATGCTGCCCAGCTCTGTTCACTCTATGTTCTCCTCGTGCTCGCCCACCTGCTTTGCCTTGTCAACGCAGATTTTACCACTTTTAGCACAATCCAATGATTAATCTTCCCTCACTCCTATTAAGTCTTTGTTCCTGCCTGATCACGAAGACACATACACCAAACATTAATGGTAAACTGCCGCACAGCAATCCACATGCCGCCGCTGCTCCGCACTCGCCCACGTGACTGTCTTCATGTACCGATATTGTCCTTTCTTCACTTCACCAATACAACCGTTTTAGCTCACTACATACCATTTTTCACCGCATTGTCCTTCCCGATGCCTTCCATTCTCGATGGTCCCAGATTTCACCACTATTCGTCCTTTTTCTTCCTCCCCTTTCGCAACCGTCCTTTTCATTCTCCAGCCATAGCTCCACTGCCGACCTGTCTCGTGGTTCCCTCGCGCTTCGGTTCTCCACTATGACTCGACTCCGGCACCCGACTCCGTCGGCGCGCCCGCCGCTACCGCGCAATTCAAATGTTCTTCATTCTCAGAAACGCATTGTTATCATTGTAATGATAATAATTCGTTTCAATATATATGAGGTAAACTCCGATACCGTCTGACCGATCTTCATGTTTTCTGTAGTGGATGCAGCGCGGTGTGAAGTCCGTGCTGCGAATGCGACTACATACAGGCTCAGAACGGGTTTCAGGGTATTGTTTCTTTCTAGAGGCAAATGAAAGGCAATGACCTTGTGAATGAATTTAATTTAATTCTTGAAAATAGTTATACAAAAAGGCAATTTGGCAGTAAGCCGGAAGACCAATGAATGTTTTTACAGTTTAAGTTCCTTCTTCCTTGAAGTTTACATTTACTCAAAGATTGACGATAGTGCAGCAAACACCAACTCACGTCAGACGGCTGAGTGTGTATGCCGGCGGCTAAGGTTCGGCTGGTGGCCAGGATGGCGCCACGGCTGACTGTTGTTGCCCGTCAGGGGCTCGGCCAGGTGAATGCTGATTCACGGGTGGCCCGAATGTAGATCGTGGCCTGCTAGCCGCGCTGGTTGGTTGCAGGAGCCTTGATAAGCAAAGCAAGTACAACTGACTCTTTCGCAGGCTGTCTGATGAGTGGAGTGAGCATTGACACTCGTCCGGTGTATTGACAAATGTGTCAAGGATAGTCGATTGTCTCGTAGAAGTTGACGGTAATAGTTTGACAGTGATAGTTGACTGTAGTAGTTTCAGTAGTAGCGTAGAAACGACTGATTGAAATTGACTGAAGTAGTTGATTGGAAATTTGACTGAGAGTTGCAGTAGTTTGACCGAGAGTGACTGAATAGTCTGACTGAAGAAGTTGCAGTAGTTTGTAGTAGTGACTGAATAGTTTTCAGTAGCAGCGTAGAAACGACTGATAGAAGTTGTTGATTAAATCAGTTGACTGAGAGTTGCAGTAGTTTGACTGAGAGTGGCGCGTGGGAGCGAAGTTGCCGTATTTATTGAAACGTATGTTTCTGAGTGCAGAGGGGGAGGTGTCACGTGACATTTGTAGCTAGCCTATGACATGCAGTGAGACGCAGTGTTCTGCGAGAGTTGCTCGCTAATTGTTGTTATTATCTGAAGTGTGTCACGTGACTTTTGCGCGGCACTTGCAGCACCTGCAATGGCTGCATCTCATTAGCTATGTTTGGGATGTTTCTCACGGGAACCGCGGTGCACCGGTTGAGAGACGGGGGCGGAAATACGGGCGCGGGTGCGGCTGACTTGCAGATGTGTTCGTGTTCGGCGAATGCTAACGCTAATATTGGTGCGGGAGGCACGTAGCAATATTTATGAATGTTTGTAAACACATCTGGCCGCCGAAGGCTGAGTAGAGGGCAGGTAGACGGTTAATGGCATTAGGAACCCAGCCGCGCCGGCGGAGGCCAAGCTCTTGGTAATGACCTGTCGCCCCTTCCCGGACTAGTACAATGGGTACGCGGCGGTTCGGCGCTCGCGGCAAAGAGAGCTCAACGAGAACTGTTTTGTTGCTTGAACATCTGTGTTTCACTTTTATATTTTTGTATAGACGTGCTAGTGTCGTGAGAAGTTTTGAAGGTGGGGCAGCCGAAGAATGTTGGCCGCACGGGGGAAAGACAATTTGGGGCTGCGCCCTGCTAGCGCATTTCCTCGTGATTGTTCGCGAGATTGAACATTGGCATTACTACGTATTTTTTACCCACAAGGTTTATGTGCTCTTAATTCTGTTGTAACTCGACTACATGACGCTGTAGAACACATCTAAATATTCACGTCAAATGCAACCCACAACGCACTCGGCAGCATTTTGAATCTATGTCTTAAATAACTCCTAAACGTTGCGTTAAAGGGCCTTAAAAACTAAAATTTTGAGGCCGAAGGCCTGAAAGAAATGTTTCTTACGCCGTAATCTACAGAATGATTTCATCTTGAACATTCTATTACATTTTTGCTGGTCCCGCGCTTCCCGATATTACCTCAATTGCTCAGAGACGTGCAGAATCTGGAATTAAATGTGAATGAGAGGGACAGAGGGCGTCAGAGACAGACAGACAGGGACAGGGCGACGGAGGGAGAGACAGCGAGAGGGTGATGAGAGGGAAAAGTGAGAGATGAAAGGCAGAACGTCTGCCGGGTTTTTCTAGTTATACATAATATTCTGAAGCTCTTCAATCGGAATTGTAAATGTTCATATTTGAACTCACGGGAACTTTTCCACGAAAATTTGTGACTATTTTATTAAAATTGATTAAAATTATAATTAGTAGTTATTAAAATTAAAGTAGTTACTAAAATTTATTAATAGAAAATTTGACGTATCTCTCTAAAAGTACACTTTTAATTATATTGGAATACAAAATATTTACACTTCTTGAATCAATTTTCATTTTATAACTCTGAACATAGGAGGTACACGGCAATAAGTTACATTTACATATCTTTAAAGAAAAGAAGTTTCAAAAAGTTGTGTTCCTATGTAAGTAAGCAGACATGTGTTACTTTGATTCAGCGCTCCATTTGTATGTATTTTGAACATACTCTTTAAAATCTCTTGGAAAGTAACGAAACTGAAGTAAGTATTTGAGGATATCTTATTTTCGCAAACACTGGACATAGTGCGATTTACAGAACTATATTTCAACCAATATCTGCAATGATTTTTTTATTAAGTTATTTTCTGATACCGCGTACAAAGTCACTTTACATTGCAGTTTGGATAAAAAGCGGTACAGATATACACAATAATAGAAAACGAAAATAAGATGGAGGGACTCAATGGGGAATCAGAGTGGAACGCTTAGGAGTTTTAGCTCGCGATTTATGAAATGTGTGGGATACAGGAGTTTATGAAAGAGGAGATCGAATAGGAGTTAAAAGTGACGGAATTTATCTTGGGGAATATGGATGGGTTATGGTTTAGATGGGGGTTGGTGTTTTTTCCGAAGGAGAACGTCGTTTGGAAAGAGAGGGTATGAACCTTGTTGAAAAATCTTTCAAAGAGGCGAGTGACTTGAAGGAAGTTCATGTATTTGTGCATTGGAAATGTACCATGGGGCATCTGAAGCAGTGAGAAAGACTTTATTTTGTAGGATTTGGATGTATTTGGACATCATGGTGAGAATGACTGGACGTGAATAGAACAGTGCCATCCGCGTAATGGGACATCATTCACGCGCGGAGCATAGAAAGACGGAATGAGAAAGAAATAAAATTATTTGTCAATACTTTATTTCGTACAGTTAGGCTGAAAATCAAATTACGTTAACCAAGTCAATTTTTTCATGTAACTAACTAGAATTTATTCCCTTTATTCTTCCTTTTTCAGCAATCAAGGAAACATCACAGCACAAATCTGACGTTCTCCGAACATTCGAAATGAAACCTCCAGGGCTCTCGGCAGCAATTGGATCACTGATGGGAAACAGTTTTATTCCCTTTCGTAGCCACCAACCTCCCGCGGTCGGGAGGGATTCCGAGGGGACAGAGTAACTGGCGTCGCCGCAGGGTGCTGACGCCTGTAGCGCTGCCCTGCGGCGGCGCCTGCAATCAGCAATCCATCACGACTGCGATTGCAACGGCTGGTTCCCCGCCTCTCCGCTCCCCGCCGCAGCCACCGCCGCCGCCGCTGGCGCTCAGTTAATTGGCCTCGCCACCCGCCGCGCTGCCAGCCATTCGGCCACCTGAAACGCCCCCGACTCGGCTTCGGTTCATCACTGTTACGTATTGTTGGACGTAGCCTCGGCGTGTCACTGCGCGATCCCCTTCACTGCCCATCCCACTTCCACCAACAGCTGCAACCAAAGCCATCGTAAGGCTCATAAAGGCATTCGGGCAGAATTTGTAGTTTCAGTACCGGCGTGTGTTTTTTACAAAATTGTCAATGTAATAAACTGGTGGTGCTCAAACTGCACGTACTTTCTCCTCATTAGTAATTGTTATGTAATGGTAAGTATACCACAGTTTATCTCCCAATTAACACATCTCAGTCATCATTTTCTGTAAAACTCATTTGAAATCGTAGAACATTTGGTACGAAAAATAAGCAGTATAAGTAAAATAATTACAATATAATAAATAATACGATACTGATTCCCTACTATCTGCCGCAAGAATCCTCTGCCCTGGGAGTAAATCAAAAGCTCGCAAGAGCAATAAATCTGTTTGCATCCTCTGGTCCCGTTAGGATTTAGATTTAGTAAAGGTTAGAATATGCATTTCTTTTGTAAATAATAAACAATTTATATGTTTCTGAAGTGTTTCTATGCTTCTATAACGCAAAGTTTTGACTAGAAATCAATTTTTCAAACCAACTTTTGAGTGTTTATTGCGGCTCAACCATTCGGAATATCCTCGTAGTTTATTAGACAAAATATTCTTAAAATTGTCGTAAGAGCTTATTTTCGAAGTTTCGACGTTTCCTGCCCGGACACCCTGCATAGTAGTGTTCGTAAGAAAACAATTATCATTAGCAATATCACAGGAATACCGAATTACGATAATTAATGACACAGGAATTACTAAAAGAGAAATATTACTCAAAATTGATAAAGGAATATTTGAAATTTTCATTGAGCTCCGAGTTATCACTACCTTCTGGAATAACTTGTAATCAAGTAAAATATGAATAACAGTATAATGCAGAAAATTATTTTAAATATATGTTGATTTATAGTAATAAAAATGTCAAAAAATTGTAACAAAGCTACCTTCCAGAACATTTATCAAAAACACAAACATTAAAGTTGTAGGAAGTTGAGTTTTACAAGTCTTGGTATTTCGTGGAAGTATTTGAAATGGAATATGTACTACAAGCCGCTTTAGCAGCGGGATTCATCAATTTTGAATAGATTGAATACACCTGTGTACTCGTTAATATAATTTCCTGAATAATTTTGATTGTAACGTTCTACGTAATTTTGATAACATATTCTTCGTACTCCTCACCACCTAATCTTCACATATTAATTGTCTAAAATATGTTTAATTTCTTCATTTGTAGTTGGTGCTACTTGTATTTTCTTTCTTCATAAAGTTCGTGAGATTGCTTCCACACACTTTCCCTGTTTCTATTACTGTTTCTCGGCACTGAATCTTTAATAATAGATTCTGTTTCAGAGTTTTAAACATTACCAAAACAATGCATTTTAATATTATATTGATGTTTACAAGCTACTTTAGACCTAAACAATTGCTGTCTCTATCTTAAAAGTGTGAACAAAGTGGTTACAGCGGAGTGCAAAAGGTAAACAAAGTGTTAATCATATGGCGATAGACATCTAGGATTGGTTTAATTTGATTTTATACTTGCTTAGCTTTGGTTTCTTACTACATGAACAGCCATGAGTGAAATAGTCTTTATAATTGTGGTTGTAGGAAGACGCCGAAAAAATTTTGAATTTTTTCAATTTCAAAATATCAGGGTTTTCAACCAACATGATACTTGGGGTATTCTCTGAAACATTTTTCAGACTATCCAACAACAAAATTTAATTAAAGTTGTTGGCGCCATTTTCTTGAAAACTTTGAAAATGTTCCAAAGGCTTCATGTAAAGTATCCCCCAAAATTCAAAGATCGATTTCAAATTTAAGAGGCCACGACATCAGCCGCATTGATCGGAGAATATTCATTTTGGAGAAAATCGGCTAAACGGTTTAGTAACTAGCGTTGTTCACAACAGGCGTACAGACACGTTTTTCCGTCAATCGAATTTTTTGATATCAAGGAGACATAAAACATGGATTATGGCTGCACCTCGTGTTAGAAGATTTTTTTTCTACATTGAGCATCTGAGTTCACTTTTCGTTACCAGGGCCCTGTAAAAAGAGTTTTTCTGCCGAAAATTCGCCGTATTTTGCACAGCATTACATCACTTTCTCTTCTTAAGAAGTTCCTTCTTAAGCACTAGAAAGTAAAAATTAATTGAGTAAACAAAAAGTAAACATATTTTCAAAAAAAAATAACTTGGCAATATTTAAAGCTATAATTTTGAAGAACAGATTTTATTCAGAAAAAATATTTTCAATCAAGTTGTGGGAAAGGTGACAAAAACTTTTAGCCTTTTGTAATTTTCGCAGAATCAGAAATTTTACTAGAAAGCAGACTTGTGGCAATTTATAAGATCTTATTAGTCTATTGTAATAAAGAATTTGAAGAAAAAATGTGGAGCTATTTTTTGAGAAAGTATTTAAAATGTCCTGAGATCTTTGTGTAAAGTTCCCTAAAAATTACAAGATCCGTTTCTATTATGCAGGCTCTTAATTGCAGCCAGACTGGTTAAAGAATATCCATTGTGGTTAAAATTTTGAGTACGGTTTAAACGGTAGTGGTCATCATAGAAAGAACAAATTGGGGTCAAGACAAACAAAATGTAGATTTGATTACAATACTCATTCAAGATATAAACGTATACAAGAACCGTATACGTACCCAATTGGCTTTTTGCATATCAGAGTATCACCAACACGAGTTTTTCTGTAGAAAATGACGCACTCTTTTCTGCAACATGACATAAATTTCTGTATTTGCTATATACAAGAAATTAAAACAGCATTGCAGTCTTCTGGCCATCTGTGTTTGGGCTGTAGTACACATTGAAAAAAATCTAAGTCTGTCTTGAACATGAAACCTGAGAATGGTGGTGTTGTGGACGCAGGTGTCACGCATTGGTTCAGTTCTGTGTAATTCTCTCCAGTATTCAGCCTTAGTAAGCCCAGAGGAACAAACAATAAAGTTTCAACACGTTGACAAACAAGGAGCTTAATTAAGTGATCAACACCCGTGAACTATTCCTATAATTAATAATGTGGTTGTGAATTCAAGAACTATTGAAATAATACCCGTCTCAACGTTATACCTAATGCGTATTGTATGTCTCACTGTTAATCATTTTTTAAATAATCATGAGCCCTTTAATTTCGTGAGGATGCAACGCATTCACAAATAATGTATTCCTATTATCACCTATGTTACATCTAAAACTCGTTTTGCGACTCTCATAATCAACTAACCCTTAAAAATGAAGTGTTAAAAATAAGAAACTTTCTTGAAGACGTGGCAAATTACCTACCCTTTTTGTTGCCTGTTTGTGTGTCTTTCTGTCTGTCTTCTTTTTTTTCACGAGTAGGTGGAAATCTTCAAAACACACTAGGTGTCTCGTACTAGCCAGCGTGAGAGAATTTTACGTAATTAAACAACACCTTTTTTCTCCATCCTACCTGCGGAACCTGCGGAATCGCGGAGAATGGAATAGTGACCCAGTCACACGAGATATTTATTATATCCTGGTGATAGTGCTTTCTTTCTCGAGGCGTCTTAATTTCAGCATCATTCCTTGTGCAAAATTTCACACTGCCCTCCGACTGCTATCAGAAGCAGGAATATATGCAACTAGGCTTTCTGGAATCATGAGTAAATAATGGAAGTCACCTTCGTGAACTTTAAGAGTAATAGATTCTCTCTTCTTTCTGCTAGTCACAAGCATCACTTCTGTCATATGTTAAAATAGCTACAATCCTTCGTAATCCAGCCAACGAGCAACCAACTTACTAAACAGCCGACTGACCAGCCAACGACTTACAATGGAAATGGCTTCATTGTAGATAATACTACCTCTGTAAATTTAGCCACGACGACGATGGTGATGTATTCTGCATTGATTTTGCGATTCGGTCATTGTGTCTCACCCCAGTACTTCAATATCAATAGTTTGGTCACCGATGTCACACGATTATGACGTGAAAGAGTGTGTTTTATTTACACCTAGTGGTTTGCAGCAGCAAAAAATCTGCTGCCACACACGCGGGTACTAAAGCTTATTTCTTTCTTGCTCGTCACATGATAACTGTCTCGTAAGAAGTAAATCACATGCAAGAATGAGGAAATAGTAACACCAGGCACGAGAAATTGCGAATTAACGTAACGAAATATTTGTGGTTTTCAACTAAAATGGAAATATTTTTCGTTATTTTTGAATTTTTTCCAAGTACGTAAATATTAAAACAAAACGTAGACTCATAACGGGAGGCTGCTTAGATTTCTTTTAATTTCTATGATCATTGGAAATATGTAATTTAGATGTGTTGGTATTTTTTCTCTAAATTCTGAGTATCTAACAAATCCATTGACATATTTCGCATGGCCGGAGTTTTCTTCCATTTTCTGGGAGTACCGAAAATTATTAATATAGATATTGGTAAAATTAGAGGAATTCATAGTCAGGGGAAAATGGTCTTTGAAACAAAGACTGACAGTTTTTAATTGGGGAAGAATTCCTTAATAGTTTATTACTTGACGCTGTTGGTTGTAGACAATGACAACGTAATGCAACATTCAAGATGACTTCGTATACATAAATAAACGCAATAAAATACATTAAGGTCAATATTTTCAAGTATTTTTGCACTGATTAAAAAATATATCAATAGTTCATTTACCAACAAATGATTTTGCCACTACTGTCAGTGTCAATACAATGGCACTAAAGACGATAACAAATTGTTCCGATTTGTTGCTCGATAAACAAATTTAGAAGAACTGATTAATCTATGTGATAGTCGTCAGTGTGTCCGTAAAATGTGTAAATAATTTTTAAAAGAAAAATACACATTTTTTTTTATTTCTCCCAGAAAATTGATAGAAATACGTGGATATTTGTAGCTATGTATTTGTGGGCGACACATTTATATTAGATTCTGGTGTTCGAATTTTGTGCTCTGGGTCCTTTTAATTGAAACTGCCAGACGAAGCAATGAGAGAGCTCTGAGAGAGACACGTTATAACCAACACGACTTAAAAACCATCCGAGAAAAAAAGCATCAAGGTACTCTCATAGCAGAAGGGAGGAGGAGAGCCGCCACCGAGATGAGTTAGGAAGCTGTCGTCGCGTCGAGCGGACCGCAACTCCAGCTCAACTCGGCAGCTTCTCGGTGAGCGTTGGCTGCGGCCGCCTCTGCGCGCCACTAATGCGCCCCGCCGCCGCCGCCGCCGCCGCCGACCGCAGCGCTGCGCCACCGCCTCTCCCTAAGGCAGCCCTGCTCCGCCCGACCCGCCCCGCTCACCTCGCTCAGCCCTCACTACGCTTCACTTGCAACGCCCCGCCTCTCCCCGCCACGCCACGCCACGCCCCGTCACGCCACTCCACACCCTGGCTCGCCACACCACCCCCTCCCCGCCCCTCCCTGCGCCGTCACACCACCCCTCCCCGCCCCTCCCCACCCCATCCCACCCCGACCAGCTCCACCCGTCGTCGCAGCACCCCGCACACTTGGCTTCACTCGTAACACCCTGTGCTCCGCCTTGTCCAGACCGCACCTCTCCCGACCACGCACCGTCTCAACCCCGCCCCTTTCCCGAACCCCTCTTGCCAGTTCCGCCCCGCGACCGTTCCCGCAGCACCACCGAGGCCCCACTCCGCCACCACCATCCTTCACCGCCACCATTCCAACAAGCACCCCCACCCCAACTCCGCCGCCCTGAGCCCCGCCGCCAAGCCTGCGGTCGCTCCAGCGGTCGCAAATCTGAGAACTTCCGGAGGCGCCGCGTGGCTTCGCCGGCGCCCAGCAGCCGTCTTGCTCGCACTTGCAACGCTCGCCGGCGGTGAAAGACGCACCACAGTAATTCAAGACACTTGCTGCCTTTAGCTGTCAAGATCGTGATGATGATTATGATGATCATAATTAAAATATCATAATAATAATAATAATAATAATAGTATTGAAATTGTGGTTATTTCTCCCTGTTGATCCTGGTATTATGTTGTACAGACGTAAATGGTACGATTAAATATGTTTGGACCATATAGGATTAATCTAGGTTGATTACAGAAATTAAAACTTTTGTAGTTTATATATTTATCACGAGCTCAAAAAACTAAAGCAATACAAAATTATTGAAATCACTATTTACAATTGGTGTTTACATCAGAGCACAACAAATTACAAAGAGAATTTTCTAAAAACGTTCAAGGTTTTGTCCAACTTAGTGGTTACAATAATTCGTCAATTATGGAAGAGAGCACAGGATTAGATACGTTAAGAAATGGCATTATAAGGATTGTAAATCATAAATTGAACAGTGGGATTGGCAAAAATAATTAAAAATGTTGGTTCATTATCATTGTCTTATAAATTTGGTTAAGTGACATACAAACACAATAAAATTTGTTATGTTATAATTTACTATGTTAATTTGTATTGTCTATGCCATTGTCAACCATTTCAATATATGTATTGCTCTTGACAAGGCGCATGCTGAATGTGCGAAACGTCGAGCTCATAATAAATGTATAAACTACAAAACGTTTAATTCCTGAAATCACCTAGATACATCAACATATTAAATTTAAATAACGGGAATTCTCCTTAAGGAAGGGAATTACGCCAACATGGTTTCAATATCTGACTCTCTTTCTCCAATGTATCTAAAAAACGTATTTGTATGCGTAATTTTTACAAAATACATGTATCTTACCTTTATTGTAGGAAGAGACGGTAGGTTAAAGGTACCGATTTTTGACAGAAAAAACATGATTTGTCAGCCATAAAAACGAAAAGTGAATGTTTATTGCTCGCACTTCCTCATGTAAGAATATACATACACAAATATATACAGGGTAAGTCACGTAACTTTAGCAACTCCTGTAACTTTTGAACAGTTGAAGTTATTGCAATGCAGTTTTCACGGGAAGTGCATCTGGGAATGATGAGGGAATGTAGCTACTTTACGAGATATTTGAGGGAACTTTGTTTTTTAATGGAACTATACATATCTTTCAGTCTATCATGACGAGCGTAAAAAGACGAATCCAGTAATACACATGTTGTGGTGAAACCTTGCCGCTCCGGCGGATATTGGAGCGGTCGGCGGGAACCACTAACGTGGGGGAGAATGATCGTCACACGGCTGGTGCGTCAGTCCCACCTGGACACACAGGGCGCACACGATCAATTTATTGAAAGGCGCTAAGCGAAAGCCTTACGTGATATCCAATGCACCGACGATGAGCGTCACAGGGAGGTTGCCCTGGGTCGAAGGATTGCATTTTAATACTCTTCCTCCTCGTCTTCCTCCTCCTCCTCCTCTTCCTTCTCCTCCTTCTCCTACTACTACTACTACTACTCCTAATACTCATCCTCCTCTTCCTTCTCCTCCTCCTCCTCCTCCTCCTCCTACTACTACTACTACTACTACTACTACTAATATTCCTCCTCCTACTCCTACTACTTATTAATGAGGTACTCCTCCTCCTACTACTACTACTGCTGCTGCCTGCTGCTGCTACTGCTTGCTACTACTGCTGCTGCTACTGCTGCTAGTACTGCTGCTACTACTGCTGCTATTACTGCTGCTGCTACCGTTGCTACTACTGCTGCTACTACCGCTGCTACTACTGCTGCTGCTACTACTGCTGCTCCTTCCCCTGCATCTTCCCCTGCTTATTCCCCTGCTCCTTTTTCTGCTCCTTTTCCTGCTCCTTCTCCTGCTTCTTCTCCTGCTCCAACTCCTGCTGCTACTGCTTCTGCTGCGGCTGCTCCTTCTCCTCCTGCTCCTGCTGCTGCTACTGCTGTTGCTGCTACTCGTGTTACTACCATTGCCACCGCCACCGTCTCCGCTGCTACTGCTGCCCCTGCCTCCTGATCCTACTCCTGTTCCTGCTCCTCCCCTTCTACTACTGCTACTGCTGCTACTCTACTGCTGCTACTGCTGCTACTCCTCCATCTCCTCCTCCTCCCACTCCCACTACCCACACCACCACCCACTGGCATCCTCAGCAGTAACGACGATAGTGATGTCATCCTCGTACCCTACGAGTGTGCCTCCTCTTTGTTGATATCTGAAGTACACCATTGTACAGTATATTCCATAGGGTCAGGCCCAGTACGATCCCTGTGGGACACCTGCATTTACCTCTATGTATTCCTGTCCATGTACCTTTCTCGTCCTTTTCGTCAAGTACTGAATGATCACGTTAACGATAACGGGAAATATTCCTCTTTACAAGCTCTTTAATAATGGATTCCATGAGCAGAGTTGAAGGCATTTCTTCACGTCAAGTGTGACAAAAGTGACCCACATTTCCGAGGTATTATCCCGGATTTATGTCACTTTTTTCCACTGCCTGCTGTGTTGACCTTCCTCTAATGAAACCAAACTGGTTACTGGATAGTCCCTCTCTGCTGTTGACCTCCTGTTCTAGACACACATTGATCAGGCCTTCATACAATTTACTAATTGTATTGAGAATGCAAATAGTCTGTATGCCGAAATGTCCTGGGGTGCCTGGAGCCCTTCGGGAGCAACACCAACTTTGCTACTTTCCATTCTGTTGGAAATTCTTGCTTCTTTAGCAAGACGCTCAACGCATACAGAACTATTTCCGGGGCTTCGTCTGGAGCTATTTTTATCGCTTCTGGCGGTATGCCGTCCATTCCACCAGCTTTGCCCCGTTCATGCTGTTTACTGCAGCCTTCAACTCGTCGATGGTAAATAGCTTCACGTCATTGCGTACGGGATTGTGTGTTAGCATATCTGATCCGCGCGGAACAATTCCAAGGCTACAGACCCTCTTCTGCTCCGCCGATAAATTGTACGGAATGCAGTTAGCGAGCTTCTTGGTAACCCGCTCCCTAAACATCCTTGTCTAGTTCTCTTCACTTAGCTTTCCCCAGTGAGACCGTTTTGACTGGTCCACAAATCGTATCAATTCCTGTCTGCAGTTTCGGTAGTCTTCCTGAGTAATTCGTTCCATATGGAGTGTCTTTTGTTGGATCTAGTCAGTAGTCATCGTTTCTGAATGCATTCTTTTCATTGTAGGTCAATTTCGGTAGACCACCAGTATGGTACTCGCTTTATATCCCTTCGCCCACACTTCTTGAGCAGTTTCCCTGACACGCTTCTTTTATTACCTTGGTTATTTGCTGTTTTGCTGTAGGTTTTTCTGTGGGGTTTCAATGTTCCGTTCACCTACTATCCACAGAAACAAATGTCGAATGTGTTTCCCAGTCATATTGGAGCATAGTTTTCTCTGTGTTCCTATTCGTACGGTTACTTACATTGAATATCTCAAAGGATATGAAGTGGTGGCCACTAAGTGATTCATCATCTAGTACTTGCCAGTTCGAAATTCTTTTCGCAAGGCCTGGTGTGCAGCAGGTGACATCTATAAAACTCGCCGAATTTACCCTGAAGAACGTCGGCACATCCCCAGTGTATGCACTGATTGATATAGTGTTTGCCATCCACTCCACTTAGGAATGCACCTCTCTTATTCCGTAACAGAGACCCCCCATGCCGCGACTTCGCATTGAGATCCCCTAGAATAATATTTCTCCCTTGTTCTGCAATCCTGCATTATTATGTCCACCTTGTGTTTTGAACATATCCAACGGGATATTCGGAGAGATACAGCAGCAGTAAATATTAAATCCAATCCCTCCAAAGGTTGTTGACGAGTGTCCCATTCCTTCCATCTCCAGTGCAGATTTTCACTCATCACGTGGATAGCCTTTACTCCTCTCTTAATATCAGGTTTTTATTCGGCGTGCTCCCCAAGCCCTTTAAAGTTCTTCACTATTTTGGGATAGCTGGAAAAACATTGCCCGTAAAGCGTCTGGATAGCTATCCTGTAATTTTATTTCGGCACCTTTATTCAGGTCTCCGAAATTTACATTTCAACCGCCTCACTGATCACACTCTGGGTCGGTACACAGTATTCATCACTCGCGGACGGAATATATACGGCTTCAGTTTTATCTTCTGTGTCCTTTGCTCTCTTGACATGACTGTGGAGACACTAGGTCATTGTTTGAAGTACCCGCCATCACAGTGGTCGCCTTCCGCTCCGGTAGGAGCGTTGCAGGTCACTTAATTCCTGTTCCTTCCCTACGGGGCGCTAGCATCAGTCGCATAGTTTATAACCCAGCCCACTCGGTGGAAGCACAATCCATTTGGTATTTCAAGGACGCCCCCAGGGCCAACATAGCGCTAACACACGCTAACAAGAGACATCGAATACAACACGTATACCACCAAAATTCCGAAACCCCACGCTTTGCTAACATAAAACGAGACGCCACATTGCTTCAGGCATCCACACTTCTTACCTTGATCGGTAATTCAAGCACATAACGACGGGAAGATCACAACAAACGTAGAGCACAAAATTGGCAATGCAAGACGCAACCATTACCAACTTAACCCCTACGACGATGACTACTACTACTACTACAGGTACAGCTACATCTACTACGACTACTACAACTACGACTACCACTACTACACTACGGCTATTACAACTACAACTACCACTATGACTACCACTACGATTACCACTACCACTACGACTACCACTACCTCTACCACTACTACTACTACTACACACAAACATAATACACAGAAGGTAAATTTCAGGAGCGGGACTTGTCAGAATGGCGAAGACAAGTTATTGAAAAAGAAAATTACAAAAATGTTGCTCTTGTACAACGAACCTTTTGGAATACATAAATTTGAGTTCTTTAGCTGGTTAATCTAATGGAAATGAATACACTTACAGATGACGATGAGTATGATGT
>JAHLJT010004567.1:76629598-76684804 GCA_031308135.1 Acheta domesticus | reverse complement strand
TACGTAATTTACATTGCAATTCAACTAACTGAATGCAATGAATCTCTCTCGAGAAGGGTCGCGGCACATCGGACCCTCTCGAAGTTTGCTGGCCAAATGGACGACGCTTACTGCCGCCGGAAATACCGTAGCTCCTTTTCGCGCTCTCTACAAGAAATTCGCGGTAAAACAATATAGAATTTTGAAAGCGTAAATTCTAATTTGATACACTACAAGTTAATTAGAATAATATTTCAATGTCTTGTTACGTAAACTAGTGCTATGCACATGTGTGCACTAGTGTGCAAAGCACATATTTCCTCGCACTGCTTCTACATGGTTCTAAATGCTATTAAGTTACTACATAAACCAGCAAAAGTGTTTTCTACCAGCAAATTCTTTTCCCGTTCCGCGACCCTAACAGCGACCGCGACCCCAGCATATATATATATATATTGCTTCCTCACTGAAATTCAAATTCAACTAGTGACTCTACCAAAGCAAATTGCATTGTTTCTAAATGTCTCGCCATATTATACTTCTACATGTTTTCAGCTACAGCAAACATGTTTTCAATCAGCAATTGTTTTCCGTTCCGAGACCCGAAATGAGAGCCTCAAAGTTAACTTGACGGCACTTACGCCACACACGCTCCGTATGAGACGAACAGAGCCTTAAAATGAATCGAACCGAGCCATAAAATGGTAAATTCATTATAGGAAAAAATTGATATGGTGGTACATAAGTTTTCCAAATCCAAGAAAAGATGTGAAAAATTGTTAAAAAATTAAAAATTCGAAAATTACATACAGACACTTCCAGTTTATTTATCTTAATTATCAATATTTGTGATTTGAATAGCTTCACATGGTTTCAATAACGTTTTTAGAATTCTCAATTATTTCCTGTGACAACAGAGAATTAATATTCCCCCACAAGGACCCGAACCAGCGATGCATCCCTCGAAAGAGTTACGTAAATGCTTGCTAGTTAGCGCTTGCGACCTTGGCTATTAATGGCATTTACATTTATATAATAGTAAAAGGGTATGGTGCTTTCATTTCTAGCATTAGAAAGCCGAAAAATCCAGAGAATATGAAAAAAATGGGTGCCCAAAGAAGGTATCTGGGAAGATCATCATTCATAACAGAACTAGTGCTACAGAATGGCACAGACTTTCCCGTATGTTACAAATCGCGTCGAGAATCTGTGCGGACAAAGCGGCAACGCCGATCCAGCGCTCACCGAGCCGACACCGCTCCAGCAACAGCGCAGGCCGGGGGCGGCGAAAAATACGTTACTCTTGGTCGCAGGCAGTGTCTGGCCGGCAACCGCTGTGGGCACACGCACGCAAGCCCTTGCGCTCACAAATTCACTCAAAACATTGTCTTTTCATCATTGTCTATACAAAACGTGTTATATTGAACTACTTCAACTACAGTAAATGTTCAAGTTATACCTGAATTGTGTTGTGACCACACGTTAAGTAATTCATTGTGCATCAACTTCATTACGTCGTAGAACGGAAGGAACTACCACTGCAAACTTCTCACCTTAAACTCAGGAAGCACGGTTGTATTCTAACTTTAAGTATTGTACCATGTTATACATCAAAGGAAGGTCAGTGTTTTTTTGTATTTATGTATTCATTTGTCACTCAAATTTCTATATAGTAAATTCAATTTAAACTGCAAAATATCACTTATTTCAGTTACCGCCATTCACTTCCTCATTTCTTCACTAATCATTTTGTTTTTATCTGAAACCTCATTTCGTCAGAACTACCAGAGATGCAAAACAGCAACCTTAAGTCAATTTTTATCATTGGCCACATGGCCACAACTGCAATTTAGACAAAACATTGGTCCTCATGGCCTAATGTTAAAACAAACATCATTAATCCTCCCGATTCAAATAAGAACATTGTTCTTCCGGGTCTCGAATGCATTTCAGATAAGAACACCGTATTTCCCGTTTCCTGTTTCGTTTGGTCTCGGCTAGCTTTTCGGACTTGCCAATACTCTTGACAGCTGACATCTATCGCAGCCCATACTACATTTTTTCGACATTTTCTCAAGTTTTCGGTTTTCCAATAGTAGAACAAAATTATTATTTTAAGAATATAAAAAAATTAAACCTTGCCCTAAATGGCAATTTTCGTTGAAAAATTTGGAGCCATTTCAAGAAAATGGCGTTTAAGCCCTACTGTAAATACGAAATTTGAAGCTCGTTTTTACAGAAAAGTTTTGAGTTTTCGAAAAACTTTATTTTAACTGATTTGAAGCATTTACACTCACAAATTCAATAGTGCTTACAAATTGCTGGAAATGTGCTTTTTAACCGTATGAAAGAACTTTCAAAAAAATTACATTCTTGTGATTTTTGAAAAAACAAAAATTACCCCAAAATTAACATTAAGTCATATTAAAGAGTGCAATTAGCATTATCCGTTAGAAAAATTTGAACCAAAAATTTGGAACCATTTTTGAGAAAATGGCATTTGAGCGTTTCTGAAAATGCGCAATTTTTAGCTAGTTTTCACAGAAAAATATTCGATTTTCGAGAAACTTTATTTGACATTATTAAAAGCACATGCACTCATTACTATAATAATATGGTCAAATCGCCGCTTAACAACGTGAGAGACCTCAAAAAAACTACATTTTTGCAATTTTTCAAAAAACAAAAGAATAGAGTAATATGGCGTTAATGTCATCTCATAGAGCATATTTAGCACTATCTTTATCAAAAGTTTAAAGAAAAAATTTGGATCTGTTTTTGAGATAATCTGGTTTTTGTAATTTTTTAAAATTTCAAATATAGCGTGCAATATTGCGCAAAAAACCAGTTAAATATTCTAAAAAAATGTTCAAGACTTTAATGAAAGAACTCACTTTGGACAACAAATTTTATTTGAAGGAAAAATCTCTGTCCTCAATTTTGTAGTTCTGGGAACACGCCGAAAAAATTTCAAACTTTGACAATTTTCGATAATTTAGAGTTAACCGTGAAAATGGGACCTACGCCACTTTAATAAATGTATTTTACTCAATTCGTACAAGAAATTCAACGAAAAAATATGGAGCTGTTTTTGAGAAAGTTTTGAAAATGTCCGGGGAGCTTCATGTAAAGTACTCTCAAATTTTGAAGAAACTTTTTCAAAATCGAGGCAGATCGACCGGGGAATATCCATGTTGGAAGAAATCACACGTATGGTTTACGCGCTAGTGTTGTTCACAGACAGACGGACGGACAGACGGACAGACAGACGGACGGACGGACGTTTTGAAAAGACTCACTTTTTTTCCGTTGAAATCCCGAAATCGATTTTCCGCAGCATTACATAACTTTCACTATACTACGTATATTACTCCCTATATACGAACGGGAAAGTAAAAACTAGTTCAAACAACAGAGATTAGAAAACTAAGTTCTGCGAAAAAGTCTGTGCCATTAGCGTTACTAGTTTATTTATTTGCCGTCGCTTATTACACATGTGAATAAAATTTAAAGAAAAAATTTGCAGCGGTTTTTGATAATATTTCATTTCGCATTTCAAGTGCCAATTACGCAAAAACTACTCGTTTTTTCAGAAAATTGTACATAACATTTTTTAAAGAACTAGTTTTCCAAAAACCAAGCATCATCCGGAAATAGGATTGGCGCCATACTGATTGCGTAGGCTTCCGCGGCCGGAGTCATTGTAGTCTTGGCTGTCCGGGATGAGCGGCGTCTGAGTCGATAGATATGATGTTTCGGCCATCTTGCTGTGGCCTTCTCAAGAGCTAAACTGCTGCCGAAAGGCTAGTGTGTGCCCTCCTCCTAGTCGCCGCAGCGGCCAATTGGCTCATGTACCCGTCCGATATTTAGCCCCCTATTTTTTTACCGGCCCTTATTACGTAAGTGATGGAAATTTAAAGAAAAAATTTTGAACAGGTTTTTGATAAACAAAATTATGGTAAATTACAAACACAATTTACGCAAAAACCACTGGTTTCTTCAAAAAAGTGTACATGACCTTATTACCAACCACTTTGTCGAGGCAAAAATCTTTAAGTTCAATTTTGCAGTTTTGAAATTGTTTTTTGCAATTTTAGAAAAATTGAAGATATCAACGAAAATGATACCTGCGTCATTCTCTTAAATGTCCTTTGCACTATTTAACAACAAAATTTAATAAAAATATTTGGAGCCATTTGTTTGAAAACTTTGAAAATGTCCAACTTCATGTAAAGTACCCCCCAAAGTTGAAATATCGATTTCAAGTTCGAGGACCTTCGACATCAGCCAAATCGATTAGTGAATATCAATTTTGAAGAAAATCTGTTGAACGGTTTAGGTTCTAGCGTTGACTACAGACGGACAGAGGGATAGACAGACGGACAGATAGATGATCAAATAAGTAAAATAACTCCTTATACACCTTATTTTGATACGAAAATTGCAATTTTGGAGTTTTAGCCGTGAATTTATAATTGCCACCAGTCACTCATATTTCACTGTTACACTTCACCTTTTTATAGAGGCATATTTGCTTCTTGAGTAGTAGTACTCGTATTAATCAAATGTATAAGGCACTTCCTAACCTAGCCAGGCTAACATCTTCCAAATGTTATTTTTTTATGTTATAAAATATTTTAAATAAGTTTTGGCATTAGAGACAAATAACCTAAAAGTACGTTTCATCAGCGTAATTCACACAGTTATTTTCCATATAACTCTCATATACACTATAACTATTTTCTTATATTTCTCGAGATTTTGTACTGGAAACCACCGCCCGTAGCTTTGTTAGTTCTTGCCAGAATTTCTACAGGAACTTCACTGTATTTTTTCTTATGTACTAACAAATCAGTCCTTAGGCACACAAGATGTATTGTTTATCTGATGTCATATTGACGTCATAATGACAATTACAATGCGTCTTTTATTTAGACGCAAGAAAAATTATAAAATATTTCGAATTCTTGTTTGATTCAGCAACGAACTTGTAAACGATAAAGTTTTGTATGCACCCCGGACTTTATTAGATATTTTTTCCTCGAGAGCGACTTTCAATCTCGAGGGTCTCTGGCCCAGGGGGTTGGATGTCGCCCTCGGGGCCAAAACATCTACTTAACGCCTTACAGACATAAATAACTATTAACCATTACGTGTTGGTTGTTGTCTTCCCATTAGGATATAAGGGGATGATTTAATGAGAAAGTGAATTTGCTTGTTTACACTGGAACTTATACTGGCTAAATATAAATTATTATGCCAGAACAGTAAATATTATGTTATGACTGAATACCAAATCAAGACTCCTAGAATTCAGTTATAGGAAGTAACAACTTTTTTAAACATCAGCTTTGACTACTAGTAACTCGGCAAGAAAATGTCCCCAAAGGAAGCAAATTAGTTTAAAACGGTCATAATAATGTGAACTTATTCCGTAATCAGGAATGAATACAATGAATCGTGTCGAAACAAATCCAAGAAAATCAGTAAAAATGTTACGAGTATTTTAATAGAAAGAGAAAAAAATAACTTGACAGTTTCAAAGAAATCATTGTTAAATCTGTAAAATTAAACCTTTTAATATTGCCGATAAAAGAAAATATTTTTTAAACATTTCTTAAAAAAATCAATTTATCCTGATCAATATAAACATTTGTCAGGGGTTTTAAATACCGTTTTCCATCACTGTTCTACTTTGGGATGATTCTCACAATCTAAAAGATTTAGCAACCTTCATTCGTATAAGGTACATATTAATGTAATGCATTATTCAATTTTGAATGCTGTTTTTCGGTTTTAACTTACATAATATTCTTTAAGTAACACTGTCAGGAATTACATTAAATTTAATGTAGTTTAATGAACTTTTTCACATTAAAATTAATGTACGATGTACATTAAAACGATATTAATGTACATTAAATATGTGTACATTAAAATCAATGTAGATTTAAGGTACAGGAATACATTAAATTTAATGTACCGTGTATGTTAAAGCGATTTTATTGTCTTTGTGCATTAAATTTAATGTTAAAATTAAAATCAATGTAGATTTAATGTACGACTGCATTAACCGTTATGTACCTTGTAAATTAAGCCGATATTAATGTGCTATACATTAAATTTAATGTTTAAATTAAAATCAGTGTAGGTTTTAGAAATATTTTCTTCTGCTATTTGAACTTACGTATAATAAATTTAAAATATATTTTCAACATGTATACAAAAAATATAAATGTTTAAAATTCGTATTTACATTCAAATAACAATTAAAATTGTAAAAATCTTTATAATAAAATAGTGTACGTAATAGTGTACGTACATAGTACGCTAATTCTTTAGTTAACAATTTTTTCAAATTTTCCGGAAATATTTAAATTTTTTCAAAGAACTGTCATTGTAACAATGTTAAGTTAAGGCCTTATTTTACGTGGCGAGACTCGGGCCATGAGGCCCGCTCTTCCGTCTGACCACGCAAATTTCACTACGCTCCTTTCACCACCTAGCGGAGAAAGAAGGTATTATCTCGGGCGACGAAACAGGCGATTTGAATTTAGCTCAGAGGCTTCATTTAGGCTTGAGGATCTTTTACATGCAAATAAATCTACTAACATGGGACAGCCGGCTTTACTTCCCCTCCGAAAGAAGGCGTACGAAGGATTTTTTGGCCCTTAAAAATCCACGGCTTCGATCGGGTTTGAGCAGCAATCCGATACGCTGACCGTTATACCATCTGAATCCGCAATGTCAGAATTTAGTACTCTTTACGGCTACGAAAGTTATTTCCGAGCGTAAACGCGTCCAAAACAGGTGAAGAAGTAGTGACAATTATAAATAATATACATAATTCTGTAGAGTTAATACGTTCCGTAGACGTAAAGAATATATTATACATATAATAGCGGGCAATACATTAGGCCTAAGAAACTGCCGACGGAATTGGATGTCGCAATAGCTCAGTGGTTAGAGCACCTGCGCGTAAACCAGAAGTCCCGGGTTCGAATTCCCGGTCGGGGTGACTACTCGTGGAACAAATTCAAATATTAAAATATATTTGTTACTCAGTACCAAGATCAGAACTTAGTATTCTTTATATTTCCGAGCGTAAACGCGTTCAAAAATATGACAATTGCGTAAATCCCAACAGGCAATTCATCAGGCCTAAGAACATGTTCAAAGAATTGATTGTCTCGATAGGATAGTGATTAGAGCAAGTGGGCGTAAACCAAGAGAGACTGGTTTGAATCCCGGTCGGGGAGACAATTATTTTAAGAAATTTTAAATATTGAAGTTAGTACATGTATAGTAAATTTCATGCACGCATACAGTAATTTCAGTGTAAAAGTACATTAAAGTAGTATCATGTACGTAAATTAAATTAATTTACACGTACAGTAAATTTAATGTACACGCATACAATAATTTTAATTTACACGTACAGTAAATTTAATGTACATGCACACAGTAAATTTAATTGTACACGTACATTACATTTAATGCACACGTACTTTAAAGTTACTGTACGGGTACATTAAATTTCATTGACGTACATGATACTTTCTTTAATGTACGTTTACATTAAAAGTAATGCGGAAATTTCTGTCAGCGAAGTCACATTTTTCAATTCTTTTAAAGTTCATTGTGGCAAAGCATATTCTTGGTATATCGTGAACGTATTCGAGAATTTTGTTTTGTTTTTTCTAAGCCAAATGTACAAGGTGCAGATGAGTGAAGTAACTGAACTTTCATGGACGCTACAGCCGGCCGAAATGTGCAATAATGAGAAGTGGCAAACAGTGGAACGCGTCAGTGGTTGACGCGTGCTTTACACGGTCATGCCGAGGGGTGTGGCGTGGGGGCAGAGTGGCGCAGGCAGCGGGGGAACAAAGCGCGGCGGTGGCGCACCGCAGTGGCGCTCAGCGCAGTCCTCTCACGCGCTTCCGTCAACGCTGCTGGCGGCGGCGGCTGCGGCGGCGGTGGCGGCGAGGACTCCAGGGAGCGCCTCTTGTGCCGCAAAGGTCAGGGGCGACGCGGAAGAGCTCCAGGGGCGACGCGGCTGCAAGCGCCCCCCCCCCTCCCCGCTAAACCTAAAACCGCAGCCTTTCCCGGACTAAAGAACACGAGTCTCATGGAACCGCGTTGTGAGGAAAACATGTCGTTTTAGGAACGTGGTAATGTGAACAGGATGTGACGTAATATGATGACGTGAGATTATAATACATTGGAATTTAGCGACAAGGAAAATTAAAATAAGTAGTATTCAACTTAATAAACGACACTTTTTTGGCCAATAACAACGAAAAATTAAAAATTTAATATCGATTTAATATGTGCATATTTTTTAACATACATTATGAAAAAAGATGAATGTCGTTAACTTCAACATAAAAGAGTCGATCTGTTTAAACAGGACGAGTGTGTATTCAGGTGGATCAATATTTTGTACTCTATCGTGCGCAGTTGCGATTCTGAAGCTTTATCGATCTAAAAGGTTGAAGGTTTGTGTCTCGGCACGTTGGTTTTGGAACCCAATTTAAT
Organism: Acheta domesticus; assembly: GCA_031308135.1. Lineage (NCBI taxonomy): Eukaryota > Metazoa > Arthropoda > Insecta > Orthoptera > Gryllidae > Acheta > Acheta domesticus. The sequence continues at coordinate 76,676,287 of JAHLJT010004567.1, read as the reverse complement.
CATCTGGAACAAATCACAGCTTCCTCCAGTCAATTTCAGACGGGTAGCAGTTCCTGAAACGTGGGATCGCAGACCGCGCGCGATCATTGTTTTTCATTCTGTTTCCACACTCATCTTCAGACGATAAACTGATTACTCGACCCAATTTGATTCATCATCCGCGATTTAAAGTTAAGTTTGGGCTACGTTATGAAATTACTTAGGAAGCCTAAAATTATGTAATGTGTTCAGATTCATTGGGTTGGACGAAACGGTTTTGAAACTCAATTAATAGATATTGAATTGTGAAATGTTGGCGTGCTATCGCTATATACTGTTTCCTAAGTTCACTCATTGTATTACGTTTACCAATGAATCTATTATTTTGAAAATTGTAAATTTCTGTGTATTAACCTGAGTATTATTTGTAATTTCACCCGCAAATCACACATATTGACCCTGACGTTTGAAGGATCTCTCACCCCTGCGTAGCATTGGCTGATGCGACTCACCTAAACTGCAAGCATCAGAGTTTGCATACTCTTTCTTCTAAAATTGAAAGAACTTTTTGTTCTTACCCAATTGAACAATTGTTAATCTCTACATCTAGCCCCTCAGTCTCGCGCCGCCTACAGGCTAAAGCGATAGTCACTCCTACTACTTCCATGTGCGAAGGGTTGCGTTCAGTCAATCTCTCTCGTACTGCAGGAATGTTACGAAATAGGAACCTGCCAGGGAGGATCAATTTATTCGAGTTTCCAGGTTCGTTAAATCACAATCGGATAACTTGGCTTTACGGACATCGATAACTGCCTCTTCTCGCTGCCCAGCCCCGTTTCATTTGCAATTCAAACAACTCAACTTTCTTGACTCACTCTACGTTCACACAATGTGTATTTCAATTAAGCTTTTAATTTCGATAGTTTCACCTTGATGCGATGTATCGCAAACTCCAAAACTTCATTGTACGGTAATTCCATTCCCTCAACTAAGGTTCTTCTAAAATAAGAATGTATTTTTAAATGGAAACATATTTACTTTTGAATTCGAATCAAAATGAATTCCTTATTTTAAATATTAATAGGACTATTTAAGCACTAACTGCTTAACTAACCTAACCTAACAATGACTAAAGTAAAACTATAATACCAATCGCTGTCATATATGAGATTTTATTGAGAAAAACACACGTGAGAAATCTCAGGGTTTTCCAACTAATTTTCTCCCCATTCTTCATATTTTCTATTGAGCCTTTAACGTAGATTTTAAAACAATGTTGGAGAGGCAGCCGTCATTTCTTTTGTCGACCACAATTATTGTTATTCTGTCTGGAATGATGATCTTAGAATACTATGTTCCGAATTTGGAAATTTACAAAAACGCAATGTTCAGTGGCATTTGTACAAATTGATATTTTTATGTATGTACCATTTCTATAAGCAACCAAATACATCTACACAGTCGGATAATGTACAATACAGTGCCGAACTACTGCAACTGTATATCACTAAGTTCCAATGATCGCAGAATTTGAAAGATAATAAAATATTATAGACAATACATGACACTCTTTGATAAACGGGAGTCATTTGAAACTAGTGTCTCTAGTGGCCTGTCCGTTAAGAATATAAATTAGTTCAAAAAGTTGTATCAACTCATAAGAAATATACAATTGAGGTGTGTGGCTTCGGCTTTTTCGGACGCAAGTTTGCTAGAGAGAGACTAGCTCGAGTTCGTAAGAACTGGATGCTTGAATGTAGATCGAGATATTTTAAGTGGTTCGAATATCCAAATAGTTCTGCCTTCCAGAGATTAGAAGAGGGAAAAGTATTTAAAAACATTAATCGGTGGCTCTAGAATACTGAAAGGGTATCCGCGGAAGCGGAGGAGGAAATAGTTTGCCGACTGATTGTGGAAACCTGAATTCATGAACACTATATTTTCTTTGTGTTGGAACTTAAAGTGTTTTACTTAAGTTTACCTCAAGAGAGAGGCGAATAGACAACGACGTTGGGTAAGTGAGAAAGAGCGGCAGCTGAATTTATTGGAGATACCAAGATCGCGGGCAACTACGGATGCATACACTGTTGCAGAAAGTAAGTTCATTAGATATGTAACGCTATACTAACCATTGTGATGTCAAATACGAAGTGTATACGTTTAAAAGATATTTTAGTTTACGTATATTTCTCAGAGTGATAAAAATATTTTTGTTTGGTCGTTTTTTATATGGCAGGGAAGGTGTGAGCTGTGTTTCAAAATTTGGCCGCTACCTAATTATCCGATTTCTACTAGAGACAGACGGAGGGCACTGCACAGGCTTCAAATAACGTAAATTGCAAGCTTGACCAGCTCAGCCAATCATCGAATTTATAAGCCTGTTACGCGAATTTAGCGTAGAATATTGAAATATTCGACCGTTTTGACAACGGGCTTCGAAGAACGAAGCTCTCTCGGAAACAACATGTTACATGGAATCGTTCCAGATATGTAAAACTGATGCTTGAAAAAAGGTAATTAAACTTCTTTTTAATATACTGATTGTACAATAATCTCGACGCTAAAAAGGAGAGGGAATACTTAAAACTTAATTTCAGAAGAATAACATTTTATTTCAAACACATGTTATTAATTAGATGTACATATACATTATGACGCAACTCTCTGACGGACGGTGGCGGCGGCACAGGTCGCACCGTCCGTGGTTCGTCGACTAGAGAATGCACATTTATTTGGTCGATTTCCTAAAACGGGAAATCGGGGACTAAGGGCAAGATTCTTGTCTGCATTGACCCACGTAGTTCTATAGAAAAGAAACGCAACTGCATTTTTGAAAATGAACAATATCATTTATTGCAAAATTGCATATACACGAGTGTCTGTCACCTCCCTTATCTGTAGTCAGCACAAATTTCACACCTTTGCCATATTGTCTTAAGGCGTAGAAAGCAGAAGGCTTCCTTTGGCCCAAAACAACAAAATCCATAAAAAACTCAAAGATAATGCTCTCCACAAAGTGCAATAATAGTCTGATGTCTCAGATTGAGGTCGTACTGAACAAAAAACACTTGAAAATTTAAAATCATAGTAACCAATGATCGACAAAATAAATTCGCTTAATGCCAGAAAGCCAATCATCTCACATAAATTAACATGAAAATTCAACTATATTATCGTACAATGTACCCTCCATAATGATTAAACATATTAATTACAAAACACCATCATAAACTTCCATCATCATGAATTACGGTAAACAGTTGCGTCACATAAAAAAAACAGTTTCATGCTATCTGACATGAAACTTAAGTCTCCAATTTCATGTCTTTATTCTAAACCTGCACTGATGTCTTATTCTTAATCCTGGGCACACACTCGTAAGTTACGTTCAAAGGACATAGTTAATTCAATTCAATTCTCCATTCCGTCTCTAGCATAAGTGCCTTGACTCAAAACAATGTTCACCACTGACAAGAAGAATCACTATAAAGTTCCACTTATCGCATGGCCCTTCATTTCCTCGATTTTCGATGCCAATTCACTCTTGAAAATCCTCAAAATTTTAACAAAGCCTCATCGTTTTATAGGTTCATTTTATATTCCAACTCAAATGATTCCGACAGCATGACAACAAATAAATCCGCCTGGGAGTACTTATCGTAGAGGCGTCGCTCGGTGTCCTCCTCGACCGCGATGTCAACTTCGGAAAAATAGCGGTGCCGGCCACTCGTGTCGTGGGAAACGCCCGCGATCTGGGGCGCCGCTTTTGGCCTCAGGTCCGAGGCCCGGACTCCGCTAACGGTACCGGCTGCCACACACCATGTCCGCTCGTACCTTACGCTCGCCTCCGCCCACAGTCCAATCGCCAGAAAATCTTCTGACTCGTTCCGCTCACATCGGGGTTAGTTTTAATTCCTACTGTCGACCCAATTTGCAAAACATCTTTAACTGTTTTGAAATTCTTCACTTCAGCAATCGTCTCTAATAATTCACGACTTCCACGTGCACTACCTCGCCAGTACAATTCTTGCGAAAAATCTGTATCATTCTCACCGTCTGGCATACCTCTCGCCGTCTCAACGTCTACCGGTCTAGTACGAAACTTTCTGCCCCTCTTCCAGGCGCGATCCACAGCAAAGCATCTGCAGACTCTTTTCAAAATATTTCTAAACTGCAACCAGTGTGTCTTTTTTAGCTTCAGAACATGCAGCTACAATGCATCTACGCGTATCTTGTGATGTAGTTGGAGCCTCTTGATACACGTGTTTTTCAGAAAACCCCACAGAAAAAAATTAGTTGCCTAGGGAACTAATCTTATTCCAATACATTCTACTTATGACAAACCCGTATTTTCAATCCTTAAGTAATAATTAAGTAATCAGTCCTTAAGAAATAATCTGAAAATGTGGCTTCAATTAACCCGAGAATTTGATTTGAGAGTCTTGAAACAAAAACTTCGTAGGAGACGAGACTGAGTCAAATAACGGCGCAGTCAGCTCTGAACCGTCGTGTGACTGGCCAGTACCTGTCGGCCTAATTAATCCGACCGTCACTCATTTAACTGGAATTAGTCACTCATTAGACTGGATGGATCAGTTGGACAGACACCTAAAGTGTCGAAGGGGGGGGCAGTCCGTTCTAACGACTGTATAAACGCAAGGGGTGAAGTGTAACGGTATTATCTCGCGCATTGTCATAGTGAACCATCACATCGAGAATAATCGTGGAGGGTTGCTGCTGACATTCCAGACACGTGCAACGGGAGCACGAAATTATTCTTGCCGTGTGCAAGTCTCCTTCAGTCACCCTTCGACGTGACCCCACAGCCGGAACTGACCAGTAACTGTTTAAGAGCGTACAATCGCACCGAAGGTAGTGAGGTAATGAAATCATTACCACCATCTTTGTGTATTCGCCCATCTTCATTAAATAAAATAACTACTGGACTGAAGATTGTTAAATGGAGAGAGAGTAATTTCAATTGTATTAAAGATTTTTCTAACTTTAATAAACGTGTTCCTGTGACTCTTGTGACGACCTGTGACTCGCACAACGAACCACCCGCTGTCCCGAGAAGCTGCCTTGATTGCCATGACTCCTGGAGCCGTACCTGGGTACCCTGCCGGCCGACTTCTGGTCCGGCACCTTGGCATCCCATCCTCCCCGCGCTGACGACAGATATCGGAGGTATAATTTGCTCGAGGTGAAACAACTACATCATACTCATCGTCATCTGTGAGTGTATTCATTTCCATTAGTTAACCAGTCTAAAGAACTCAAATTTATGTATCCCAAAGGTTCGTTGTACAAGAGCAACATTTTTTTAATTTTCTTTTTCAATAAACTTGTCTTCGCCATTCTGACAAGTCACGCTCCTGAAATTTACCTTCTGTGTATTATGTTTGTGTGTAGTAGTAGTAGTGGTAGTGGTAGAGGTAGTGGTAGTCGTAGTGGTAGTGGTAATCGTAGTGGTAGTCATAGTGGTAGTTGTAGTTGTAATAGCCGTAGTCGTAGTAGTGGTAGTCGTAGTTGTAGTAGTCGTAGTAGATGTAGCTGTAGTAGTAGTAGTCATCGTCGTAGGGGTTAAGTTGGTAATGGTTGCGTCTGCATTGCCAATTTTGTGCTCTACGTTTGTTGTGATCTTCCCGTCGTTATGTGCTTGAATTACCGATCAAGGTAAGAAGTGTGGATGCCTGAAGCAATGTGGCGTCTCGTTTTATGTTAGCAAAGCGTGGGGTTTCGGAATTTTGGTGGTATACGTGTTGTATTCGATGTCTCTTGTTAGCGTGTGTTAGCGCTATGTTGGCCCTGGGGGCGTCCTTGAAATACCAAATGGATTGTGCTTCCACCGAGTGGCTGGGTTATAAACTATGCCGACTGATGCTAGCGCCCCGTAGGGAAGGAACAGGAATTAAGTGACCTGCAACGCTCCTACCGGAGCGGAAGGCGACCACTGTGATGGCGGGTACTTCAAACAATGACCTAGTGTCTCCACAGTCATGTCAAGAGAGCAAAGACACAGAAGATAAAACTGAAGCCGTATATATTCCGTCCGCGAGTGATGAATACTGTGTGCCGACCCAGAGTGTGGATCAGTGAGGCGGGAGAAATGTAAATTTCGGACACTTGAATAAAGGTGCCGAAATAAAATTACAGGATAGCTATCCAGACGCTTTACGGGCAATGTTTTTTCCAGCTATCCCAACATAGTGAAGAACTTTATAAGGCTATTGGGAGCACGCCGAATACAAAACCTGATATTAAGAGAGGAGTAAAGGCTATCCACGAGATGAGTGAAAATCTGCACTGGAGATGGAAGGAATGGGACACTCGTCAACAATCTTTGGAGGATTTTAATATTTACTGCTGCTGTATCTCTCCGAATATCCCGTTGGATATGTTCAAAACACAAGTGGACATAATAATGCAGGATTGCAGAACAACGGGAGAAATATTATTCTAGGGGATCTCAATGCGAAGTCGCCGGCATGGGGGGTCTCCTGTTACGGATAAGAGAGGTGCATTCCTAAGTGAGTGGATGGCAACACTATATCAATCAGTGCATAACTCTGGGAATGTGCCGACGTTCTTCAGGGTAAATTCGGCGAGTTTTATAGATGTCACCTGCTTCACACCAGGCCTTGCGAAAAGAATTTCGAACGGGCAAGTACTAGATGATGAATCACTTAGTGGCCACCACTTCATATCCTTTGAGATATTCAATGTAAGTAGCCGTACGAATAGGAACACAGAGAAAACTATGCTCCAATATGACTGGGAAACCATTCGACATTTGTTTCTGTGGATAGTAGGTGAACGGAACATTGAAACCCCACAGAAAACCCACAGCAAACAGCAAATAACCAAGGTAATAAAAGAAGCGTGTCAGGGAAACTGCTCAAGAAGTGGGCGAAGGGATATAAAGCGAGTACCATACTGGTGGTCTACCGAAATTGACCTACAATGAAAAGAATGCATTCAGAAACGATGACTACTGACTAGATCCAACAAAAGACACTCCATATGGAACGAATTACTCCAGGAAGACTACCGAAACTGCAGACAGGAATTGATACGATTTGTGAACCAGTCAAAACGGTCTCACTGGGGAAAGCTATGTGAAGAACTAGACAAGGATGTTTAGGGAGCGGGTTACCAAGAAGCTCGCTAACTGCATTCCGTACAATTTATCGGCGGAGCAGAAGAGGTCTGTAGCCTTGGAATTGTTCCCGCGCGGATCAGATATGCTAACACACCATCCCGTACGCAATGACGTGAAGCTATTTACCATCGACGAGTTGAAGGCTGCAGTAAACAGCATGAACGGGGCAAAGCTGGTGGAATGGACGGCATACCGCCAGAAGCGATAAAAATAGCTCCAGACGAAGCCCCGGAAATAGTTCTGTATGCGTTGAGCGTCTTGCTAAAGAAGCAAGAATTTCCAACAGAATGGAAAGTAGCAAAGTTGGTGTTGCTCCCGAAGGGCTCCAGGCCACCCCAGGACATTTCGGCATACAGACTTATTTGCATTCTCAATACAATTAGTAAATTGTATGAAGGCCTGATCAATGTGTGTCTAGAACAGGAGGTCAACAGCGGAGAGGGACTATCCAGTAACCAGTTTGGTTTCATTAGAGGAAGGTCAACACAGCAGGCAGTGGAAAAAGTGACATAAATCCGGGATAATACCTCGGAAATGTGGGTCACTCTTGTCACACTTGACGTGAAGAATGCCTTCAACTCTGCTCATGGAATCCATTATTAAAGAGCTTGTAAAGAGGAATATTTCCCGTTATCGTTAACGTGATCATTCAGTACTTGACGAAAAGGACGAGAAAGGTACATGGACAGGAATACATAGAGGTAAATGCAGGTGTCCCACAGGGATCGTACTGGGCCTGACCCTATGGAATATACTGTACAATGGTGTACTTCAGATATCAACAAAGAGGAGGCACACTCGTAGGGTACGAGGATGACATCACTATCGTCGTTACTGCTGAGGATGCCAGTGGTGGTGGTGGGAGTGGGGGTGGGGAGGAGGAGGAGATGGAGGGAGTAGCAGCAGTAGCAGTAGTAGAAGGAGGAGGAGCAGGAACAGGAGTAGGATCAGGAGCAGGGGCAGCAGTAGCAGCGGAGGCGGTGGCGTGGCAATGGTAGTAACACGAGTAGCAGCAACAGCAGTAGCAACAGCAGGAGCAGGAGGAGAAGGAGCAGCCGCAGCAGAAGCAGTAAGCAGCAGGAGTTGGGACAGGAGAAGAAGCAGAAGAAGGAGCAGGAAAAGGAGCAGAAAAGGGAGCAGGGGAATAAGTAGGGGAAGGTGCAGGGGAAGGAGCAGCAGTAGTAGCAGCAGCAGCAGTAGCAGCGGTAGTAGCAGCAGTAGTAGCAACGGTAGCAGCAGCAGTAGCAGCAGTAATAGCAGCAGTAGTAGCAGGAGTACTAGCAGCAGTAGCAGTAGCAGCAGCAGTAGTAGCAGCAGCAGCAGCAGCAGCAGCAGTAGTAGTAGTAGGAGGAGGAGTACCTCATTAATAAGTAGTAGGAGTGGGAGGAGGAATATTAGTAGTAGTAGTAGTAGGAGGAGGAGGAGGAGAAGGAAGAGGAGGATGAGTATTAGGAGTAGTAGTAGTAGTAGTAGGAGAAGGAGGAGAAGGAAGAGGAGGGAGGAGGAGGAAGACGAGGAGGATGAGTATTAAAATGCAATCCTTCGACCCAGGGCAACCTCCCTGTGACGCTCATCGTCGGTGCATTGGATATCACGTAAGGCTTTCGCTTAGCGCCTTTCAATAAATTGATCGTGTGCGCCCTGTGTGTATCCAGGTGGGACTGACGCACCAGCCGTGTGACGATCATTCTCCCCCACGTTAGTGGTTCCCGCCGACCGCTCCAATATCCGCCGGAGCGGCAAGGTTTCACCACAACATGTGTATTACTGGATTCGTCTTTTTACGCTCGTCATGATAGACTGAAAGATATGTATAGTTCCATTAAAAAAACAAAGTTCCCTCAAATATCTCGTAAAGTAGCTTCATTCCCTCATCATTCCCAGATGCACTTCCGTGAAAACTGCATTGCAATAACTTCAACTGTTCAAAAGTTACAGGAGTTGCTAAAGTTACGTGACTTACCCTGTATATATTTGTGTATGTATATTCTTACATGAGGAAGTGCGAGCAATAAACATTCACTTTTCGTTTTTATGGCTGACAAATCATGTTTTTTCTGTCAAAAATCGGTACCTTTACCTACCGTCTATCCCTTCCTACAATAAAGGTAAGATACATGTATTTTGTAAAAATTACGCATACAAATACAACGTTTTTAGATACATTGGAGAAAGAGAGTCAGATATTGAAACCATGTTGGCGTAATTCCCTTCCTTAAGGAGATACCCGTTATTTAAATTTAATATGTTGATGTATCTAGGTTGATTTCAGGAATTAAACGTTTTGTAGTTTATACATTTATTATGAGCTCGACGTTTCGCACATTCAGCATGCGCCTTGTCAAGAGCAATACATATATTGAAATGGTTGACAATGGCATAGACAATACAAATTAACATAGTAAATTATAACATAACAAATTTTATTACGTGTTTGTATGTCACTTAACCAAATTTATAAGACAATGATAATGAACCAACATTTTTAATTATTTTTGCCAATCCCACTGTTCAATTTATGATTTACAATCCTTATAATGCCATTTCTTAACGTATCTAATCCTGTGCTCTCTTCCACAATTGACGAATTATTGTAACCACTAAGTTGGACAAAACCTTGAACGTTTTTAGAAAATTCTCTTTGTAATTTGTTGTGCTCTGATGTAAACACCAAATTGTAAATAGTGATTTCAATAATTTTGTATTGCTTTAGTTTTTCGAGCTCGTGATAAATATATAAACTACAAAAGTTTTAATTTCTGTAATCAACCTAGATTAATCCTATATGGTCCAAACATATTTAATCGTACCATTTACGTCTGTACAACATAATACCAGGATCAACAGGGAGAAATAACCACAATATCAATACTATTATTATTATTATTATTATTATTATTATCATTATTTTAATTATGATCATCATAATCACCATAATGATCTTGACAGCTAAAGGCAGCAAGTGTCTTGAATTAGTGTGGTACGTCTTTCACCGCCGGCGAGCGTCGCAAGTGCGAGCAAGACGGCTGCTGGGCGCCGGCGAAGCCACGCGGCGCCTCCGGAAGTTCTCAGATTTGCGACCGCTGGAGCGACCGCAGGCTTGGCGGCGGGGCTCAGGGCGGCGGAGTTGGGGTGGGGGTGCTTGTTGGAATGGTGGCGGTGAAGGATGGTGGTGGCGGAGTCGGGCCTCGGTGGTGCTGCGGGAACGGTCGCGGGGCGGAACTGGCAAGAGGGGTTCGGGAAAAGGGGCGGGGTTGAGACGGTGCATGGTCGGGAGAGGTGCGGCTGGACAAGGCGGAGCACAGGGTGTTACGAGTGAAGCCAAGTGTGCGGGGTGCTGCGACGACGGGTGGAGCTGGTCGGGGTGGGATGGGGAGGGGAGGGGCGGGGAGGGGGTGGTGTGGCGTGGCAGGGTGGGGCGGGGAGGGGGTGGTGTGGCGAGCCAGGGTGTGGAGTGGCGTGACGGGGCGTGGCGTGGCGTGGCGGGGAGAGGCGGGGCGTTGCAAGTGAAGCGTAGTGAGGGCTGAGCGAGGTGAGCGGGGCGGGTCGGGCGGAGCGGGGCTGCCTTAGGGAGAGGCGGTGGCGCAGCGCTGCGGTCGGCGGCGGCGGCGGCGGCGGCGGGGCGCATTAGTGGCGCGCAGAGGCGGCCGCAGCCAACGCTCACCGAGAAGCTGCCGAGTTGAGCTGGAGTTGCGGTCCGCTCGACGCGACGACAGCTTCCTAACTCATCTCGGTGGCGGCTCTCCTCCTCCCTTCTGCTATGAGAGTACCTTGATGCTTTTTTTCTCGGATGGTTTTTAAGTCGTGTTGGTTATAACGTGTCTCTCTCAGAGCTCTCATTGCTTCGTCTGGCAGTTTCAATTAAAAGGACCCAGAGCACAAAATTCGAACACCAGAATCTAATATAAATGTGTCGCCCACAAATACATAGCTACAAATATCCACGTATTTCTATCAATTTTCTGGAAGAAATAAAAAAAATGTGTATTTTTCTTTTAAAAATTATTTACACATTTTACGGACACACTGACGACTATCACATAGATTAATCAGTTCTTCTAAATTTGTTTATCGAGCAACAAATCGGAACAATTTGTTATCGTCTTTAGTGCCATTGTATTGACACTGACAGTAGTGGCAAAATCATTTTGTTGGTAAATGAACTATTGATATATTTTTTAATCAGTGCAAAAATACTTGAAAATATTGACCTTAATGTATTTTATTGCGTTTATTTATGTATACGAAGTCATCTTGAATGTTGCATTACGTTGTCGTGTTACGCATTAAGTTGTCATTGTCTACAACCAACAGCGTCAAGTAATAAACTATTAAGGAATTCTTCCCCAATTAAAAACTGTCAGTCTTTGTTTCAAAGACCATTTTCCCCTGACTATGAATTCCTCTAATTTTACCAATATCTATATTAATAATTTTCGGTACTCCCAGAAAATGGAAGAAAACTCCGGCCATGCGAAATATGTCAATGGATTTGTTAGATACCCAGAATTTAGAGAAAAAATACCAACACATCTAAATTACATATTTCCAATGATCATAGAAATTAAAAGAAATCTATGCAGCCTCCCGTTATGAGTCTACGTTTTTGTTTAATATTTACGTACTTGGAAAAAATTCAAAAATAACGAAAAATATTTCCATTTTAGTTGAAAACCACAAATATTTCGTTACGTTAATTCGCAATTTCTCGTGCCTGGTGTTACTATTTCCTCATTCTTGCATGTGATTTACTTCTTACGAGACAGTTATCATGTGACGAGCAAGAAAGAAATAAGCTTTAGTACCCGCGTGTGTGGCAGCAGATTTTTTGCTGCTGCAAACCACTAGGTGTAAATAAAACACACTCTTTCACGTCATAATCGTGTGACATCGGTGACCAAACTATTGATATTGAAGTACTGGGGTGAGACACAATGACCGAATCGCAAAATCAATGCAGAATACATCACCATCGTCGTCGTGGCTAAATTTACAGAGGTAGTATTATCTACAATGAAGCCATTTCCATTGTAAGTCGTTGGCTGGTTCAGTCGGCTGTTTAGTAAGTTGGTTGCTCGTTGGCTGGATTACGAAGGATTGTAGCTATTTTAACATATGACAGAAGTGATGCTTGTGACTGGCAGAAAGAAGAGAGAATCTATTACTCTTAAAGTTCACGAAGGTGACTTCCATTATTTACTCATGATTCCAGAAAGCCTAGTTGCATATATTCCTGCTTCTGATAGCAGTCGGAGGGCAGTGTGAAATTTTGCACAAGGAATGATGCTGAAATTAAGACGCCTCGAGAAAGAAAGCACTATCACCAGGATATAATAAATATCTCGTGTGACTGGGTCACTATTCCATTCTCCGCAATTCCGCAGGTTCCGCAGGTAGGATGGAGAAAAAAGATGTTGTTTAATTAAGTAAAATTCTCTCACGCTGGCTAGTACGAGACACCTAGTGTGTTTTGAAGATTTCCACCTACTCGTGCAAAAAAGAAGACAGACACACATACAGAAAGACACACAAACAGGCAACAAAAAGGGTAGGTAATTTGCCACGTCTTCAAGAAAGTTTCTTATTTTTAACACTTCATTTTTAAGGGTTAGTTGATTATGAGAGTCGCAAAACGAGTTTTTAGATGTAAGGTGATAGTTTTTAGATGTAAGGTGATAAGGTGATTTAGGTGATAATAGGAATACATTATTTGTGAATGCGTTGCATCCTCACGAAATTAAAGGGTTCATGATTATTTAAAAAATGATTAACAGTGAGACATACAATACGCTTTAGGTATAACGTTGAGACGGGTATTATTTCAATAGTTCTTTCATTCACAACCACATTATTAATTCTAGTAATAGTTCACGGGTGTTGATCACTTAATTAAGCTCCTTGTTTGTCAACGTGTTGAAACTTTATTGTTTGTTCCTTTGGGCTTACTAAGGCTGAATACCGGAGAGAATTACACAGAACTGAACCAACGCGTGACACCTGCGTCCACAACACCACCATTCTCAGGTTTCATGTTCAAGACAGACTTAGATTTTTCAATGTGTACTACAGCCCAAACACAGATGGCCAGAAGACTGCAATGCTGTTTTAATTTCTTGTATATAGCAAATACAGAAATTTTATGTCATGTTGCAGAAAAGAATGCGTCATTTTCTACAGAAAAACTCGTGTTGGTGATACTCTGATATGCAAAAAGCCAGTTGGGTACGTATACGGTTCTGGTATACGTTTATATCTTGAATGAGTATTGTAATCAAAATCTACACTTTGTTTGTCTTGACCCCAATTTGTTCTTTCTATGATGAACACTACCGTTTAAAACCGTACTCAAAATTTTAACCAAAATGGATATTCTTTAACCAGTCTGGCCGCAATTAAGAGCCTGCATAATAGAAACGGATCTTGTAATTTTTAGGGAACTTTACACAAAGATCTCAGGACATTTTAAATACTTTCTCAAAAAATAGCTCCACATTTTTTCTTCAAATTCTTTATTACAATAGACTAATAAGATCTTATAAATTGCCACAAGTCTGCTTTCTAGTAAAATTTCTGATTCTGCGAAAATTACAAAAGGCTAAAAGTTTTTGTCACCTTTCCCACAACTTGATTGAAAATATTTTTTCTGAATAAAATCTGTTCTTCAAAATTATAGCTTTAAATATTGCCAAGTTATTTTTTGAAAATATGTTTACTTTTTGTTTACTCAATTAATTTTTACTTTCTAGTGCTTAAGAAGGAACTTCTTAAGAAGAGAAAGTGATATAATGCTGTGCAAAATACGGCGAATTTTCGGCAGAAAAACTCTTTTTACAGGGCCCTGGTAACGAAAAAGTGAACTCAGATGCTCAATGTAGAAAAAAAATCTTCTAACACGAGGTGCAGCCATAATCCATGTTTTATGTCTCCTTGATATCAAAAAATTCGATTGACGGAAAAACGTGTCTGTACGCCTGTTGTGAACAACGCTAGTGACTAAACCGTTTAGCCGATTTTCTCCAAATGAATATTCTCCGATCAATGCGGCTGATGTCGTGGCCTCTTAAATTTGAAATCGATCTTTGAATTTTGGGGGATACTTTACATGAAGCCTTTGGAACATTTTCAAAGTTTTCAAGAAAATGGCGCCAACAACTTTAATTAAATTTTGTTGTTGGATAGTCTGAAAAATGTTTCAGAGAATACCGCAAGTATCATGTTGGTTGAAAACCCTGATATTTTGAAAATTGAAAAAATTCAAAATTTTTTCGGCGTCTTCCTACAACCACAGTTTATAAAGACTATTTCACTCATGGCTGTTCATGTAGTAAGAAACCAATGCTAAGCAAGTATAAAATCAAATTAAACCAATCCTAGATGTCTATCGCCATATGATTAACACTTTGTTTACCTTTTGCACTCCGCTGTAACCACTTTGTTCACACTTATAAGATAGAGACAGCAATTGTTTAGGTCTAAAGTAGCTTGTAAACATCAATATAATATTAAAATGCATTGTTTTGGTAATGTTTAAAACTCTGAAACAGAATCTATTATTAAAGATTCAGTGCCGAGAAACAGTAATAGAAACAGGGAAAGTGTGTGGAAGCAATCTCACGAACTTTATGAAGAAAGAAAATACAAGTAGCACCAACTACAAATGAAGAAATTACACATATTTTAGACAATTAATATGTGAAGATTAGGTGGTGAGGAGTACGAAGAATATGTTATCAAAATTACGTAGAACGTTACAATCAAAATTATTCAGGAAATTATATTAACGAGTACACAGGTGTATTCAATCTATTCAAAATTGATGAATACCGCTGCTAAAGCGGCTTGTAGTACATATTCCATTTCAAATACTTCCACGAAATACCAAGACTTGTAAAACTCAACTTCCTACAACTTTAATGTTTGTGTTTTTGATAAATGTTCTGGAAGGTAGCTTTGTTACAATTTTTTGACATTTTTATTACTATCAAATCAACATATATTTGAAATAATTTTCTGCATTATACTGTTATTCATATTTTACTTGATTACAAGTTATTCCAGAAGGTAGTGATAACTCGGAGCTCAATGAAAATTTCATATATTCCTTTATCAATTTTGAGTAATATTTCTCTTTTAGTAATTCCTGTGTCATTAATTATCGTAATTCGGTATTCCTGTGATATTGCTAATGATAATTGTTTTCTTAAGAACACTACTATGCAGGGTGTCCGGGCAGGAAACGTCGAAACTTCGAAAATAAGCTCTTACGACAATTCTAAGAATATTTTGTCTAATAAACTACGAGGATATTCCGAATGGTTGAGCCGCAATAAACACTCAAAAGTTGGTTTGAAAAATTGATTTCTAGTCAAAACTTTGCGTTATAGAAGCATAGAAACACTTCAGAAACATATAAATAACATAAAAATATAAATTGTTTATTATTTACAAAAGAAATGCATATTCTAACCTTTACCCCCCTTCTAAATCCTAACGGGACCAGAGGATGCAAACAGATTTATTGCTCTTGCGAGCTTTTGATTTACTCCCAGGGCAGAGGATTCTTGCGGCAGATAGTAGGGAATCAGTATCGTATTATTTATTATATTGTAATTATTTTACTTATACTGCTTATTTTTCGTACCAAATGTTCTACGATTTCAAATGAGTTTTACAGAAAATGATGACTGAGATGTGTTAATTGGGAGATAAACTGTGGTATACTTACCATTACATAACAATTACTAATGAGGAGAAAGTACGTGCAGTTTGAGCACCACCAGTTTATTACATTGACAATTTTGTAAAAAACACACGCCGGTACTGAAACTACAAATTCTGCCCGAATGCCTTTATGAGCCTTACGATGGCTTTGGTTGCAGCTGTTGGTGGAAGTGGGATGGGCAGTGAAGGGGATCGCGCAGTGACACGCCGAGGCTACGTCCAACAATACGTAACAGTGATGAACCGAAGCCGAGTCGGGGGCGTTTCAGGTGGCCGAATGGCTGGCAGCGCGGCGGGTGGCGAGGCCAATTAACTGAGCGCCAGCGGCGGCGGTGGCGGCGGCGGGGAGCGGAGAGGCGGGGAACCAGCCGTTGCAATCGCAGTCGTGATGGATTGCTGATTGCAGGCGCCGCCGCAGGGCAGCGCTACAGGCGTCAGCACCCTGCGGCGACGCCAGTTACTCTGTCCCCTCGGAATCCCTCCCGACCGCGGGAGGTTGGTGGCTACGAAAGGGAATAAAACTGTTTCCCATCAGTGACCCAATTGCTGCCGAGAGCCCTGGAGGTTTCATTTCGAATGTTCGGAGAACGTCAGATTTGTGCTGTGATGTTTCCTTGATTGCTGAAAAAGGAAGAATAAAGGGAATAAATTCTAGTTAGTTACATGAAAAAATTGACTTGATTAACGTAATTTGATTTTCAGCCTAACTGTACGAAATAAAGTATTGACAAATAATTTTATTTCTTTCTCATTCCGTCTTTCTATGCTCCGCGCGTGGATGATGTCCCTTTACGCGGATGGCACTGTTCTATTCACGTCCAGTCATTCTCACCATTATGTCCAAATACATCCAAATCCTACAAAATAAAGTCTTTCTCACTGCTTCAGATGCCCCATGGTACATTTCCAATGCACAAATACATGAACTTCCTTCAAGTCACTCGCCTCTTTGAAAGATTTTTCAACAAGGTTCATACCCTCTCTTTCCAAACGACGTTCTCCTTCGGAAAAAAACACCAACCCCCATCTAAACCATAACCCATCCATATTCCCCAAGATAAATTCCGTCACTTTTAACTCCTATTCGATCTCCTCTTTCAAAAACTCCTGTATCCCACACATTTCATAAATCGCGAGCTAAAACTCCTAAGCGTTCCACTCTGATTCCCCATTGAGTCCCTCCATCTTATTTTCGTTTTCTATTATTGTGTATATCTGTACCGCTTTTTATCCAAACAGCAATGTAAAGTGACTTTGTACGCTGTATCAGAAAATAACTTAATAAAAAAATCATTGCAGATATTTGGTTGAAATATAGTTCTGTAAATCGCACTATGTCCAGTGTTTGCGAAAATAAGATATCCTCAAATACTTACTTCAGTTTCGTTACTTTCCAAGAGATTTTAAAGAGTGTGTTCAAAATACATACAAATGGAGCGCTGAATCAAAGTAACACATGTCTGCTTACTTACATAGGAACACAACTTTTTGAAACTTCTTTTCTTTAAAGATATGTAAATGTAACTTATTGCCATGTACCTCCTATGTTCAGAGTTATAAAATGAAAATTGATTCAAGAAGTGTAAATATTTTGTATTCCAATATAATTAAAAGTGTACTTTTAGAGAGATACGTCAAATTTTCTATCAATAAATTTTAGTAACTACTTTAATTTTAATAACTACTAATTATAATTTTAATCAATTTTAATAAAATAGTCACAAATTTTCGTGGAAAAGTTCCCGTGAGTTCAAATATGAACATTTACAATTCCCGATTGAAGAGCTTCAGAATATTATGTATAACTAGAAAAACCCGGCAGACGTTCTGCCCTTCATCTCTCACTTTCCCCTCTCATCGCCCTCTCGCTCTCTCTCCCTCCGTCGCCCTGTCCCTGTCTGTCTCTGTCGCCCTCTGTCCCTCTCATTCACATTTAATTCCAGATTCTGCACGTCTCTGAGCAATTGAGGTAATATCGGGAAGCGCGGGACCAGCAAAAATGTAATAGAATGTTCAAGATGAAATCATTCTGTAGATTACGGCGTAAGAAACATTTCTTTCAGGCCTTCGGCCTCAAAATTTTAGTTTTTAAGGCCCTTTAACGTTTAGGAGTTATTTAAGACATAGATTCAAAATGCTGCCGAGTGCGTTGTGGGTTGCATTTGACGTGAATATTTAGATGTGTTCTACAGCGTCGTGTAGTCGAGTTACAACAGAATTAAGAGCACATAAACCTTGTGGGTAAAAAATACGTAGTAATGCCAATGTTCAATCTCGCGAACAATCATGAGGAAATTCGCTAGCAGGGCGCAGCCCCAAATTGTCTTTCCCCCGCGCGGCCAACATTCTTCGGCTGCCCCACCTTCAAAACTTCTCACGACACTAGCACGTCTATACAAAAATATAAAAGTGAAACACAGATGTTCAAGCAACAAAACAGTTCTCGTTGAGCTCTCTTTGCCGCGAGCGCCGAACCGCCGCGTACCCATTGTACTAGTCCGGGAAGTGGCGACAGGTCATTACCAAGGGCTTGGCCTCCGCCAGCGCGGCTGGGTTCCTAATGCCATTAACCGTCTACCTGCCCTCTACTCAGCCTTCGGCGGCCAGATGTGTTTACAAACATTCATAAATATTGCTACGTGCCTCCCGCACCAATATTAGTGTTAGCATTCGCCGACCACGAACACATCTGCAAGTCAGCCGCACCCGCGCCCGTATTTCCGCCCCCGTCTCTCAACCGGTGCACCGCGGTTCCCGTGAGAAACATCCCAAACATAGCTAATGAGATGCAGCCATTGCAGGTGCTGCAAGTGCCGCGCAAAAGTCACGTGACACACTTCAGATAATAACAACAAATAGCGAGCAACTCTCGCAGAACACTGCGTCTCACTGCATGTCATAGGCTAGCTACAAATGTCACGTGACACCTCCCCCTCTGCACTCAGAAACATACGTTTCAATAATACGGCAACTTCGCTCCCACGCGCCACTCTCGGTCAAATACTGCAACTCTCAGTCAACTGATTTAATCAACAACTTCTATCAGTCGTTTCTACGCTGCTACTGAAAACTATTCAGTCACTACTACAAACTACTGCAACTTCTTCAGTCAGACTATTCAGTCACTCTCGGTCAAACTACTGTCAACTCTCAGTCAAATTTCCAATCAACTACTTCAGTCAATTTCAATCAGTCGTTTCTACGCTTCTACTGAAACTACTACAGTCAACTATCACTGTCAAACTATTACCGTCAACTTCTACGAGACAATCGACTATCCTTGACACATTTGTTAATACACCGGACGAGTGTCAATGCTCACTCCACTCATCAGACAGCCTGCGAACGAGTCAGTTGTACTTGCTTTGCTTATCAAGGCTCCTGCAACCAACCAGCGCGGCCACCAGGTCGCGATCTACATTCGGGCCACCCGTGAATCAGCATTCACCTGGCCGAGCCCCTGACAACTCCAGTCAGCCGTGGCGCCATCCTGGCCACCAGCCGAACCTTAGCCGCCGGCAACACACTCAGCCGTCTGACGTGAGTTGGTGTTTGCTGCACTATCGTCAATCTTTGAGTAAATATAAACTTGAAGAAAGAAGGAACTTAAACTGTAAAAACATTCATTGGTCTTCCGGCTTACTGCCAAATTGCCTTTTTGTATAACTATTTTCAAGAATTAAATTAAATTCATTCACAAGGTCATTGCCTTTCATTTGCCTCTAGAAAGAAACAATCCCCTGAAACCCGTTCTGAGCCTGTATGTAGTCGCATTCGCAGCACGGACCTCACACCGCGCTGCATCCACTACAGAAAACATGAAGATCGGTCAGACGGTATCGGAGTTTACCTCATATATATTGAAACGAATTATTATCATTACAATGATAACAATGCGTTTCTGAGAATGAAGAACATTTGAATTGCGCGGTAGCGGCGGGCGCGCCGACGGAGTCGGGTGCCGGAGTCGAGTCATAGTGGAGAACCGAAGCGCGAGGGAACCACGAGACAGGTCGGCAGTGGAGCTATGGCTGGAGAATGAAAAGGACGGTTGCGAAAGGTGAGGAAGAAAAAGGACGAATAGTGGTGAAATCTGGGACCATCGAGAATGGAAGGCATCGGGAAGGACAATGCGGTGAAAAATGGTATGTAGTGAGCTAAAACGGTTGTATTGGTGAAGTGAAGAAAGGACACTATCGGTACATGAAGACAGTCACGTGGGCGAGTGCGGAGCAGCGGCGGCATGTGGATTGCTGTGCGGCAGTTTACCATTAATGTTTGGTGCATGTGTCTTCGTAATCAGGTAGGAACAAAGACTTAATCGGAGTGAGGGAAGATTAATCATTGGATTGTGCTAAAAGTGGTAAAATCTGCGTTGACAAGGCAAAGCATGTGGGCGAGCACAAGGAGAACATAGAGTGAACAGAGCTGGGCAGCATTAAACATCCAGCTGCGAGGCGTGGACGGAAAGAGTTATTACGGACAGCGAGTTGAGAAGCAGTGGCGGGCGACGCTTGGCGAGTCCGTTACAACAGCGGTCTACGGCGATATCTCGGCAGCAAGCGTTGTGTTGGGAGCGGCCGCGAGCGGCGAAGGCGTGCAGCGGAGAGGTCTCTCTCCCCGCGTCGGCATCCAGTGACCCGACGAGGCCCGAGCACCGCCGGCGCGGCGCGAGGTGTCGCCTCGTCAGCTGAGCGCGGTCGCGGAGGCGGCGTGGCACGGGTCTGAACATGCGGTGTGGGTAAGAACAGATGGGAGAACATTGGAAGGGGGTGAGCAGATACAGGAAGCAGTGATCTGTAGTAGAGGCCCCACAGTTGTGAAAATTATAAGATATGAATGGAATTCCAGGACAGTAAAGAGTTTAATAAATAGGAGGTTATTTAGAATAGGAAAATGATAGAGCAGATGTTTTGTGAGGAATAAGAAACACCTATTTGGGTAATTAATCGATCAATAAAAATTTATGTTTAATCCAATTATTTCTATGTTTCCATTGATGAAAATAATAGAATCAAGAGCCCATTCCCGGGAAAGAATCCCTGTCCCCTTTTACTAATAATTATTGTGAAGAGTCAAATTCGCGAGCCAATATATATATATATATATATATATATATATATATATATATTAGGGTGTCCCTTATATTGCCCTGAAAAATTTTTTTGCGAATTTTTTTGAGCTCACCCCCTAAATATTTTCCATTGGGTCAAATTTACTCAAATATAAAATTTCAACTCAATAGGTCGATATTAACCCGTGCCGACTTGAGCGCGAAATTTGAATATTGATGATTTTTGGTTTGGTTGAGTTATGCCCGTGGAAAACTATTGACACATTTTTAATATATAATTTTATATAACACCTTACTTCATTTTCACTCTTTAGGCTGTGTTATGGTTTTAACTTTTCTAGTGGGTACTTTTTTTCCGTATTTCTTTCTTACAATATGCGTACAATGAACAATGTTCTTGAACAACAACAAAAATTGATTTCGCTCCTCATCTACATACAGTAGTCCATGAAAATCTTGCTTTAATTCAACAGGTCTTTCAGCGCAGTCATTCACAGATTTCAACTTTATAAATAACCTTTTAGCTTCTGAATATGAAGAGTTGCTTTTCCTGATCAAAGGACAGTTTTGAATAAAACAAGTACGCAACTTCAGGCAAGAGAATAGGTATCTGCTTTGATTGACACAAAGTCGGCAATTTGTGTCATTCAAATGAAGATTAAATTGAATTAGGAGATGTATTGTAAATTTACGAATTAACAATTAAAGAATGGTCATCGGTATGTAACTGCGTTTATCATATTATTCTTCATCCAATTCTTTACAAAAAGGAAAACAACACTCTAGCACGTGCAGATTTTCTCAGACTAAACTTGCTACCATTTTTGTTTCGATTTGTGGGTCTGCTTCATCAGGGAGTACAACAGACAACTCTTCTAATAAATACTACATACGGTATCTACATTGTTTTAAAGTTGCTTTCGAAATTGTGGAATCTATCCTTTCATGCAATTTTAGAAATTTTATTAAGCATCTTGATAAGGAGCTTTTACAGCTGCACTGCCGTAAAGCCACTGGTTGACATAATCAGTTACAATCAACAGAGAGACATTATTTAAGGAATTTTTAATTACGCAAGATAGTTTAGATTTTGATCTGGGAAGAAACATTTTAAATATTAAATATCTCTTGCTATCTATCGAGATGGATACATTGCCCCGGGAAGATGTATCTATATTTTGTTACTTTCATAAAATTCCAACATTTCTTTAATTTTGGACTCATTAAAGAACACTTTCCAAGTTTTCTTTGCCTCTTTGAAAATTAATGGCATTAACACTCTCCTAGTTTTCCTTAAAATGCTAAAAAAAGGATTGCTTGCTACATTACGTTTTTTACATTCAAACAAACATTGTAAAATAAAATTTTATTTATGTGATGATGGCGCGGAAAAAACAATCTCTGTCCAAATTTTCTTCAAGAAAAACGTATACTCCTTCAAAACGTCAAGTGTTTGATGCAGTTGTATCGTATAAAAGAATTTGTAATCTTTTTCTTCTTGTAATGATCTTTGTCTCGCCCTTTCTTCTTTATCCGCGAGATGTTCGTCTAGTCCTGCAAGATAGCTTTTACATTCTGGCTCTCTCTGCCGAAATAAAATCATTCTTCTTCCAATTGTTTGTGAAGCATTCGGATGTGCAATATCAAAAAGATTCTTCAAATTGTTTCTAAACTTCTCTTCACGATGTTTAAAAATATCTTCTCACTTGTATGCGGTTTTTGTAATTTTCTTCACTCCGAATAGTACAAGTTAATAAGTTCGTGCATACAATGGTGATTAGCTTTTGTCGGGGATTCTTGCTTTCTCCCAAAATATCATTCTCTCACGAACCACAAGTTTAGCGCTTGCACGAACTGTTTATTTTACTTCCCTTGTGTTATAAAATAAAACTTAAGGCACTTGTTTGATAGTAAATTGTGTCTAGTTATTGGTGTTTTATATTAATAATTAATATTATGTCCTATTAAAACATACGTTCTTCGGCACTGCATATATGACACTAACATATAATATTGTTAGATTAGCAACCTGTACACACGAGTGACACGATCGATTAAAATTCATGTATTGTGCTCGGGCATCACTCAGCGGTGGGTGATAGTTCTGGAGATGCTTGACATGCGAATTTTGCGCTCAAGTCGGCACGGGTTAGAATGCTTCCGATTTCAACAAAATTTTGTATAGGCATGTTTTTAGGTCATTCGAACAAAATTGGAGGGTGAGCGGTCAAAAATTTGAAAGTCGGAAAATAAGGGACACCCTAATATATATATATATTTTGTGACCGTACGTGTAGGTTGGCTGTGGGGAATTTAGTGCCCCGCGTTGGTTGCCGTTTATGTGACCGAACGTGTAGGTCGTCTGAGGGGAATTTCGTGGGTAATTGGCTTTTGTGGAAATTTTGAGAAACAAACACAAAGTTACAACCACCAACATATATATAATTGTGTCTTTAGAGAAAAAACAAATCACACATTTCAAAATTACCTTAATATGTACACATAAACAAATAAATACCAAGAAAAATATACCATTAAACAGCATAAAAATATAACCTTGGAGGAAAAATTAACTGCAAGATTATTAAAACTAACCTTTCTTTTAATTGAAAAAAAATGAGTACCACTGAACTATATTCTGAGATCAAGTGCCATGGAAATCCAATCAAGTGCACAAAAAGGGGCTTCAGATAAGACGAGGAGTGCTGAGAATGCACCGTTATAGGGAGGGATATTCGCCTGTCAATTGCCAGAATATCTTACTGTTTCCTATAGGTGACAATTGCAATTAATTTATTCCTCAGCGTACACCAAGTTAACACTCTTCTGTAATTTCGTGCACGAAATTCTTTGGAATTCCACCAAAAAGAATATCTGGTATTCAATTAAATTGCACAAATTATATAGTAGTTAATTAAACAGAATATTCCACAAACCCTTCTGTTTATACACATGAAAGTTAAAACAAATAGCTTGTAATCTCTGAAACTGATTAAATATCGTGTTCTGAAATACAGAATGTTCTATTGAAATCCTTGTAGAACCTTACATAAATTTACTTCCTTTTACATTTATTCTACAACATTCAAATCTGATCAATTTCAATAGATCGTTCAAATATGACTTAGTTCATTTTGATAATTGAAATACATGCCTTTCTTTCGACGTTAACAAGTTTTAACTGAAACCTATTCCGTGGGTACTCACGCTTCGTCGTCTTTGCGCGGGCGAATGACCTCTGCTGGTAATACTCCCCTGACGCCTGAAGAACGGGACGCACGCCGGAACACTCGATGCTTTTGGCTAACCTCGCCCCACCTGGGGACGCGGTGCAGCGTCTAGGCAGCGCGGCGCGGTGTAACGGTAGCGCTTGACCTCGGGCGGCCAGCAGCTCTCCTTCGGTGCGGCCCGCTGTTGCGGAGCAAAGAATGGGCGGGCGACGCGGTGCGTCGTGATGCCTGGCCTCGTAGCTCTGCTTCTCTTGCTCCACGCATGCGGTCCGTCTTCGAGTTGTATCGGCAGCTTTGCAGTCCAATCGATGATGCTTCCGGAAATTTCTCGGCGAAGTCCAGACCGTTGGATGTGGCCTTTACGTAGTGGCGGGTCGGATTCTTCGTTCTGAGCGGGCGGTGTGTCGTCTCTTCACGAAATGCACAAAATAGCTTCTCTGGCTTTCTTTGTGTTTTCCACAGGAACTTGCCGCTCTTTCGCTCGCGAAGAATACTGGCGTCACTAGTAATAAAGTTCTGTCCTGATTCCGTTACACGCGCAACGTGAAGATTTGCGAGTTATTTCTTGGTGCTTCGCGTGAACACTTTTTTCGTTACACGCGCACACAATAACTTGCAGTGAGAACGTTTTATTTCTCAATCTACGTGGCGTGGCGGCCCGATAGAACTTCGGCCTTTTCAAACGATACTTGAACTCTCACGTCGAACACTCCTCACACCATGACCGTTCGTGTTCGCTGCTAAGAACTTTCTTCTTCTGCCCTGCTCGGCGAGTCTATTACAACTACTCTGCTCGGTGATTCCGTTACAACTACTTTCTTCTCCTTCGATGCCGTAGGGGCGACAACTGTTCCCCTCTCGCCCCCTCCAGCGACCGCTGATAAGACGGCGGTGTCGCCGCCGCCGTTACGCGATCTCTCGGCGAATCTCGGAGATGATGTTTTACTAATCGAATATTTGTTAGCGACTGAGCAAGCTCAGGATCGCTACAATATATATATATATATATATATATATATATACACCAACATCAATTTTGATGTATATTCTAGCTGGTACCCGGCGAGTTGCTGCCGCAGAAGAAATAATTGAGGAAATATTCCCCTCCCCCTCTCTCTTTCTTTCCCCAATCTCTTTCCCCCTCTCCTTCCCATGTCTCATTTTTGCCAATCTGTCTCTTTTTCCATTTGTTTCTCTTCCTCCATCTGTGCCACTTTCCCCCTTCGTGTCTCTTCTTTCTCTCTGTGTCTCTTCTTTTCCTCTGTGTCTCTTCTTCCCTCTGGGTCTCATTTCCCCCACTCTCTGACTCTCTTTTCCCTCTTTCTTTCTTTTCCATCTCTCTGTTCTCCGTCTCTCTCTTTTCCCTTTCTCTACTTTATTCCCTCTTTATTTCCCCTCTCTGTATTTTCCTTCTCTCTCTCTCTCTGTATGTTCCCTCTCTCTCTATTTCCCCCCTCTCTATGTTCCCTCTCTCTATTTCCCCTCTCCCTTTATTTCCCGTCTCTTTCTATTTCCCCTCTCTCTATTTTCCTTCTCTCATTATTTTTCCTCTCTCTATATTTTCCCTCGTTCTCTCTATTTTTACTTTCCCTTATACGTACGTGTATACGTAGTATAGGGAAAGTTATGTAAAGCTACGGAAAATCGATTTCGAGATTTTAACGGAAATACACGTTTAGGGGTCCCCAGATACCGAAAAAGTGTTTTTTTTTCAAAACGTCCGCCCGTCCGTCTGTTGTCTGTCTGTCCGTCCATCCGTCAGTCTGTAAAAAACACTATCGCCTAAACCATACGTGCTATTTCTTCCAAAATGGATATTCTGTTGTAACCAAACCCTCTATTTTACTTATTTGTTACAAATAGCAAATCTTTCATTTACTAATTCCGTGACGGATAGTTGTCCCGTCACGCACACCTGGGAAATTTCTAGGTAGAATAAAATTCCCTATCGGGGGTGGGTTCGTCTTTTCAACTAACTACAAATTAACATTCTAACACAATTTGAAATAACATCGAAGATATATTCTTATAAAGGAAAGTTTTGTACAACAAAATTTACATTTAGTTACGGTAGCTATCTTTCCCTACCTAAAAACTGCAGTTTTCTCTAAGAAGATGTTAACTTTGCACCTTATTTCCAAGTAACAACTTATACACACACAAAATCAATGAGAAAAACATACAAAATACACTTCAAAACAATAACCCTGAAAAAAAAGTTATACACATACAATATTCAAATGTCTTGTAACACCTTTGGATTCATTACACGTGAATTTAGTCAATTAATTCTGTACAAGAACACAATTGTCCATTATTTACAAAATACCCTATCTGATTTCAATTACGACTTCAGGAAGAAAAAAGAAATGACTTGTCAGATTAGCAAAAATACTATGCGGTACAGTTCTAAATTGAGATTTAGTAAAAGTTCTTTTGGTTTCGTTAAACTCACGGCCGTCGAACCTCCGGAGAATTCCACGCTGCGAAGACGGTTGCAAAATGTTGTCCACGCCTCCAAGGTCGTAGGGTCCCGTGCTCCGCTCCGCGCGCTGCCTGCTGCGTCGAAATCGTGAGGCCTCCGGGCGCCGTCTCCCCTCGGTTAGCAGTGCTTTACCGTTGGCTGCTCAGGCGATGATCACCTCCGAATCCAAGTCCAGAATCTCCACTTATGACTTCGTAATTGGCAAAAGTCAAATTAATTACAATGTCGATTAGAGTTCTTATAATTCTGGAGATTTATAAATATGTTTTCAGAATGAAATTTCAAAAATAGTACAGACTTTCTGGTACAGCATACTCGCTCTTTTACGTGTCGCTCAACGTCGTCGTAGCGCACAAGATGGCTGACTATTCACTTTGGCAACTCTAACAAGATAAGAAAACGAATACATACAACTGCTCGCTTCGGCGACTCGGACAAGAAGAAGGTTGAATTCTTTTGGCACAAGCTCTTGCCGTTACCGTTAGTTCATACTAGTTTTTTCATTGGCTGGCATAAGAGTGCGTTCAGAAATTGAGTTTACGACTGTCGCCATCTCCTCGCCACCAGATAAACTATTTGTCCAAGATACGATGTCGTGTCTTCACTACTATTTTCCTCATTTATTTTAAACTGTAATCGCGTATTAGCGGTTACACTGTGTCCATCTGTGTCCACTCGAGGCGCCACGATTTTGAAAAACCTTCTTCAAAATTTGGGGGTACTTTGCATGAAGCTCCCCCGAACATTTTCAAAATTGTCTCAAAAACGGCTCCAATTTTTTTCTTTAAATTTCGTGTCAGGATAAAGTAAAATACACTTATAAAGGTGGCATATGTCTCATTTTCACGGTTAACTCTGAATTATTGAAAATTGCAAATGTTTGAATTTATTCGGCGTCTTCCTAGAACTACAAATTGAAGATAGAGGTTTTTCTTCAATTTTTGCGCAATATTGCCTGCAATATTTGCTATTTTAAAAAATTTTAAAACGGCTCCAATTTTTTTCTTTAAACTTTGGTAGAGATAGTGCTAAATGTACTCTATGAGATGACATTAGCGCCATGTTGCTCTATACCTTTGCTTTTTCAAAAATGACAAAAATGTAATTTTTTTGACTTGTCTCCCTCGTAGATAATATTAAATTAGTGACGATTTGTTCATATTATTATATTTAAGAGTACATGTGCATTAAATAATGTCAAGTAACGTTTCTCGAGAACTCAACCGTTTTCTGAGAAAACTAGCTCAAGATTCTACATTTTCAGAAACGCTCAAACGCAATTTTCTCATAAACGGCTCCAAATCGTGTCTGCAAACTTTTGGAACGGATAGTGCTAATTACGCTCTTCAATATTATGTAAAGTTCATTTTGAGATGTTTTCTTGTACTATGTACTTGTAAGCACTATTGTATTTGTGAGTGTACGTGCTTTGAATGACTTCAAAATAAAGTTTTTCGAAAGCTCAAAAATCTTTTTGTAAACGAGCTTCAAAGTTCGCATTTTCAGTAGCACCCAAACGCCATTATTTTTAAAACGGCTCCAAATTTTTCAAATAAAATTACCATTTATGACGAGGTTTTAGTTTTCTTTACTATTTTAAAAGATAATACTTCCGTTCTACCATTTGAAAACCTAAAAATTTAGAAAATATTTAACAAACAAAAAAAATTGGGAGGCAATAGATGGCACCTGGCACGAGTATGTGGCAATTCCGAATAGCTAGCCCAGACCTAAGGAAATAGAAAACTAATACGGGAAAGTCTGCACCACTAGTTTCCTCTATCTTCCCCTTTCTCATTTTCCCCCTTTCTATTTTCCTTCTTTCTGTGTCCCTCTTTTTTTCCCTTTCTCTTTTTCCCTCTCTTCTCATCAACATGCACCGACTGTTCCTCGTGTTCACCTCAACCTCGCCCTACGGCACATGGAAACGCCCTGCAACAATCAAGCTCACGTGAATTGGGAATTAGATTTTACTGAAGCGCTATCATATACTGAAGCACCATCTAGTGGAGTTACAATAATTCTTCCCGCAATTGCAAGCAATAAGTAGACACATTTTTATCGCAATTGGATTTACGGTATGGCAGCGCATTAAGCATGAACCAACAAACGTTTATTTTTATATATTAGATTAATTTCCTGTTTCTTTTTCATCGTGAATTTTTCAGGTATTTCAATAGTTATTCTGCTATTCGAGACGGAGATGAATCCAACAAATCGGAGTTAATTAAAACTGGTCCAGTCGTTCTTGAGTTATAAATGGTTTAATTAAACCGACATTATTTTATTTACTTAGATTCTGCACGTCTTGGGGCAGGTGGGGTAATATTGAAAAGCCCCAGACCAGCAAAAATGTTATAGAATGTTCAATAAGACCTCATCCTGTAGAATACGGTGTGAGAAATTCTTGAGAAGCGATGTGAGAATCGTTTGTTCAAAATTTTTGTTTTTAAGATTCTAGAGCGTTTCGTTTAGCTGTTATTTAACGATATAGATTCGAAAATCCTACCGATTGTAGCGGGTTGCAATTACATGAATATTTTGTTTTTATATTCTTTAGCGCAATGTAGTGCCATTTTGTCGATATTTTATAAGTTAATCTGCTATTTGGGTCGAGAGGAATCCAACGAAAATGAGATAATTGAAATTGGTCGTTATTGAGTTCAAAGTGGTGTTACTAACACGACTTCGTTTTATATATATATATATATTTTGACCGTATTGGTCAAAACACAAAGAATAGGCGCTCCACCACATTCAAAAGTAGCGCGCAGAGTGAGGAACCGCGGCGGAACGGATCGACAGAGTCGTGAACGAGCGCACGGGGTAGTGGGAACTGATCGGTCTGACCGCGCAAAAGCGACAGTTGGCGGTTGAGCAGCATGGCGTGAGGACGGTATGCAATGGTGGTTAGAGAGCGATGCTTTGATGTACAAGAAATCCAGTGTAATCGGGGCAACAGGTATTTAAGAAAGAAAAATTGTGATGAACTGTGCAATAAGCGAGTGTAAGGATTGTGGTGAACTTATTTAAGAGAGAATAATTACGAAATTTAAATAAAAAGGGGAACAGTGCACGGACACGTGGGCGATGCGGGTTAATGATAGTTGGTGCGGCTGTGCTGATGTGTGATTATGCGGTGGAGCTGCTGAGCTGATACGATTAAAGTCATCGTGTGAAGAAAGAAACCGTGGGAAGGCGACGCCGGTGGATTGGAAACGGGCTGCGGTGACACGTGGGCAGACGGAGCATCGCGGGCATCAAGGTTACCTCCCGGCCTCAGGCGGAACGGGCAGCAACGCGTCACGTAGAAATCGACGATCGTAACGATCAGATAAGTAATTCTAATTGTGAACAAATAGAAGGAAAATTAAATGAAACGCCAGTTCAGGATGCTCACTGAGTAACGTTGAAAGTAATGATGTGCGTAGTAGCATATGAATGGCACGTAGTTTTTCCAAAGGGTTGGAAGTTGCATAAGCGGGAATGATAATGTAATGGTGGGAAGGTTAGAGATGTACAGAATGAACCATAGAATTATGATCAAAGCAATGATGCAAGCTATGTTGGTAATGTAATGATGTCCTTATTGTTCTTTTGTTCTAATAAATTCTGTTCATATGATAGTAGGCCTTTGAATCCAGATACTGTAGATTAAAGTAACCCCTTAAAGAACTCCTGTACCCATACAAAAAAAAATTTTATGATATGTGTAACCGTGAGCCAGCAAAGGTAAGTACGGTCACAATATATATATATATATATATATATATATATATATATATATATATATATATATATATACATGTGTGTGTGTGTGAGAGAGAGAGAGAGAGAGAGAGTAAATATACATGCAGAAAGAAAGAGAGACGCGGAAAGAGACAAAGAACATTCAATATGGTCGCAACATGTAGAAAATATGAACTGTAATCGTCTAGCCAAAATAATTACAGAGAACAGACCGCAGGGTAGAAGTGACTCACAAAGATCACGGGTAATAAGTCGTCCAACAGGCCTAAAAAAGATTGAAGGAGAAAGCAAGAAGAAGATAACATTTGTGTATATTAGCATTAGTGTCACTCAACAAACAGTTAAATTTACTATATTCTTTAGTTTCTTATCTAAAAATGCTGTTTCTAATAATTAAGTAAAATTTTCATTTGAACACATCGTGCAGCCAAAATTGAGAAATCTGGGAATGGCGATTTTAAGACAAGCTCCACATGGACTTAAACAAATAGGTACTGTATATGGCAGCATTGTTGCTGAAATGATAAAATATAAATACCAACAATTTAGCCGAATAATAATTAATATTGAATTTTTGTTGAAATTACTAAATCGCGTATGTACATTCAATTCTTACGTTTCCTACCATTGTTCAAGATTCATTACTACTCTGTTGTATTCTCTTTTCCTTTTTATTCACCTCCACGCTTCCCTCTTTTGTAGCCTTCTCGAGGAGTAAGTGTGATTGTCTGGGCGTCACTACGTAATCGAATTGCTCTCGCTGACAGCACCCTGTCAGGAAATTTAATCTTATTTACATACGATAAAGAAAAGATAGCCGAGTCGCTTAAAAGGCTACCTTCTACAGTTAAGTATTTCTTCAAGGAAAACACTGAGTTTAGTATTCATCTCAGAGTTTCATTCCTTAAAACGAATTTAATTAATGATACTGAAATTGCGAGTTTTCATCAACAAAGATAATTCATTACTGCATTGAAATGAAGGGCAATCTAATGCAACACTGAATTAATTTAAGGTGACACAAGGCCCAGATGAATGGAAATAATGTATTGAATATCGTTTTTTCGAGCAAATTCAATAAAAATTATGCATTTAGCATTTTCCAATTAATATTTGCAATTACGCATTTAGAAGAAATACGCTGCAACTTAATTTGTGTCATCATTCACCATCGTTTTATCAAAACATCCTTAAAAGATTTTTTTGTAGTTTTAGGTTCATTTTGTTCTATTTATCGAATGGCGAAAACAGCAAAAAATGTTGTTATATTTCAGATGGGTAAAGGCTACATTTTGGTATCAATACCAATACGCTACCGCCCGAGTCAGGAGACACAGATATCAGTCATTATCATCATCAGTCTCGTTCTGAACAATGTGGGGGAGGACACACTTTACACTGTATTTAACTAATCTACTATTTTGCCATTTAGTCTCTGTCTGAAAATAAAAAACTGTAAGAAATTTAAACACTACTATTACGCTACACTATACACAATTTACACTAATAACTACGCAACATACGATTGTAGGGGCACACGAAGTTTTGTTCTATCAGAGGCACTGTTGGTGGCACCTCTGTGTGGAGGTGCTCCTCTCACGGGCGTTTTCACAATTGTGTCGCAGCCGAAGGGGCGGGGGCTCATCTGGTGCGCAACGGAGACACCTGGGAGGATCGATCAGTAGGGTGCTGTGGCATCATACGGATGTATTAAAACACAGACGAGAGTGGGTAGAATAAACAGTTGGTTTATTAATAAAAAACCCTGACCGAAGTCGTAAAAGACCATAAACACTGCCTTCTACTAACTAAATAAATAGAACCCACCACAAGAAGTGATATTACAGTGCGGCTACCACACCGCCAAACAACAAACGTTTCCCCTCGGTGTGATGCACCGCTCTGCCTGAGACAAATCTACATATCTCACAACTGACGACAAACTAATGCCGGCTTCCCGCTCCGCGTGCCAGTCGCACAGCCTCCCCGCTCACACGAAGAAGGGGGGCGTCCGTCACCCGGCTTTTAAAAGGCGCCATGGCGTCGCCCACCGCCACCGTTGCCCGTCCTAGCACCTGAGAACGACGCTTCGCTCGCTCGGAAAAACCGGTGCGTCATTGCGTGTCACCACGCCAGAAGGCCAGCCCTTTATTCAACATCCGGTGAAATTCTCCGCATGAGCGTTTGAGCGTGCATGACGCTACAGTACATAGACCGCGAGCTAGCAAGAAAATCCACTATGAAAAGCTTAAAGATAAAACTTCTACGCCCGTATTCTCAATCATGGATTACTTCGAAAATAATCTGTGAATTGAGGAATTCGCGGATTAGGTTAACACTCGGATAACTCATTGTTCTTATTCACAAACCGCGGTCATCAGAGAATTGACGGATTCGAGGGTTATCCTTGGCCAGAATGTTACAGTAAATATGATTGGCTGTGGAGTATCTCGATGTCGTGGTTCTGTTTGTAAACATTAGTAATAGCGCCACTTCAAACGCGATCTCCAATGTCCACTTCACGTATTGAGTAATGTATCTAGGGCCAACCAATCTAACATTTCTATTTAAGAAATTGATATTTTCACAATTGTCATTGACAAATACGCGAATACTGTTGTAAGTAAAGTTACAAAAAGCAAAAAGAAGCATCACATAACCTGCAAACGAATTCAACACAGTAGGTATTATTCAGCAGTTTAAGAACAACTATATAGGCGTGAAAAGAATTGTTTAAAAAGCAGGCGTGATAATAAAGTTTTTATTTACAATGATAGAAGCAGCTGTGTACGCTGAAGAAACGCTGTGTACTTAATTGGATGGGAAAAATTACTGCATTCATCCGCCTGAAGAACGTACTGCATGTGACTTTCATTTGGGATATGAAAAGGCAGTTAATATGACTCAAAGTAAGTGTTTTTGGTTCTATTTACCTCGCAAGTTGTGTATTTAATTTTCAAAACAACAGTATTGGGGCCCTACCAAGAGTTTTACAAATATTTTTGATTGATAATTTGTGTTCTGGTGAAGGGCTACATGCAAAAGTTATTTCAGTAGTTTTTAGTGCAACTAATAAAATAATTTCACCTCATTGGAAGTCAAGACTATTTTCAAAGGAATTGTGCTACCCTAAACCATGGTTTCACCAACCATAATCAAATCAAATCTGATGTCATGGAACTTTCAAATGCAAGTAATACTTGCACAATTTTTTAAAATGAAATGTATATAATAAAACATTATGATAAACCATGTCTTTTAATAAAACAGAAACAAATTCAGCATAATTGTCATAAAATTCAAAGATTGGAAATAATCCTGCCCAGATGTCAAAGTTATTTTGTCTTCTTCAGAAGATACAAAATAAAATTTTATTTTTGTTTTGGTGTGACATACTGGAATAAATGTGAAATAGTATATAAAACATTCTTTGGTTTTCACATAGATTCCAAAAATATTATTTGCACATTTTCATGAACTCTTATTGTTAAATGTTCTAATTCATATTTGTGTTTTGTGCTTCTCGGAATCCATAGTAATATATACTTGTATAATGAAAAATACCCTTCTATTTCTGGAAGCTGAAGCAGATTATTGTTACTTTGTTACTGAAAATGTAATGTAGGCTAAATATAAAAAAAATTGAATTTTAAAATTCAGTTACATTTTATAGTATCACTGAATTTAAAGAAAGATTAATTAAATGTCAACAATCAATATTGATTATATATCTGCCTTATAATATATGATACCACTACTTCTATAAATAGATTGTGCATATTGTTAATGTGCATAGTCTAAATTAGATTGGGATTCCAGTATCAAAAATTCTTTTAGAATATTGTTTATGTTTGGACTGATTGCAGGGTTGGATTTCTGAACTTAGGATTGTTAAAAAAATTATATCTGATGTATAAGGGAAGTAATTAAAACAAAATCATTTTGGTTTATCAATTTGTTTATTTTTAGTAATTTTATTATCAATTTTTTTAACAACCGAACCATTCTTTAAAGCATTAGTAGAGTGCATAATTTATTTTAATTTATTCATTTTTTTAATCTAATTCTACACTCTCATTTGTAAATGAATTGAAACGCTGATGTTTCCTGAAGTTCATCTTTGGTGATCTTTACTATAACGTTGATGGATTTGTCACATATCATTGACATTGTAGATAAATGAAACAAGTTTCTTTATTATCAGAAAGCTTTTGTTGGCAGTGATGTACTTGATGATGGAGACAAATGATCTCGGAAACGTTGTACAAACTCCAACTTTGTTTTACTCGTATGTACAAACTTCAACCTTGTATGAAATATATTTATTATCACCTGATTGTCTATAATGAATGGAACCTTTCTTTATGCAATAATATTTATATTTAGAAACAGGGACTCATAAAGATATCCATCAAAATGAATATTTTATTTCCAAATAGGAAATGCCAGAGATAGATAACCAGTACAAGCAGCAGCGAGAGGGACCAGAAATTATGAGAATTGTATCTACTTCCCAGGAATGCAAACATTACCTCAAGGATTCCACATTCTTAAAGCATCAAGAAGAATTTGAGTTTATGTAGGAACTTGAGTTGAGGATGCAATGTTTATCTACCTAAAATTTGAATATTATCAAGATATGATGAACGAACAATTCATTCTTTAAAAAAAATTAAATTTTGTCTACACGTTAAATTAGTGATGGAATCAAATATGGACTACATCATTTATTTGTTTGTTTTTAGCTATTTGAGTTTTTACATTTGTTCTCCAAATGGTTAGCAAAGGAATAAAAATATTAATTACGTTGAAACCATTCAGCATATTTTGCTATGTCTCTTTTTTTAAAATTTTTTTTATTTTTTATTTTTTTGTTTCTTGTGTTTATAACTTAGGGTTCAAAAATATTTCTGTATTTGGGCATTAAATTTGTCAAAAGTATAATTTATTTACCAGAAAAGTTTCTGTTTCAATATTGTATATTAATGAAATAAATAAAAATATTTGTTAATTGCATTCAGTTTTTATTTATTCACTTCAAATGAAAAAAAACTTATAGTTCAATTTAACCAAGGATCTACTTAGTAGCATTTTTGTCCAATTGTTATTGTATTTTTTCTTTCAACCCTTGTAATCCATTTCAATTTATTTGAATTTATGGTTTATTCAAATATTTAATTTGAAATTCCTTGACCATTTATTTGCCTGATTATGTTAACAATATCTACCTTGGTTTTGGGTGTTGCAAGTATATATTTCTGATGATCTCCTGCAGTGAATGTAAAAATTAAAAAAGACATTCTAGTAGATGAAAGTAAGATAAACTGTGACCATACCTTTAATTGAAAGCAAAAGCTAATAATGTGATTTTATTAAAAAATAACCTGCACTGATAGAATGATAAGTCCAAATTATATAATATTAAATATTTCACTATTGTCTGTCCGCGTCGTAAGTAGCCAATGGTAAGCCTGGATATATTCAAATTAAACCAATCCCAGATGTTTATCGCCATCAGCTTGTTTACCTTTTTTATCGCTGTAAAACCTTTGTTTACCTTTTTAAGATAACGATAGCAATTGTTTCACCTCCAAAATAGCTTGTGTGCATCAATATAATTTTAAAAACGTGTCGTTTTGGTTATGTTTAAAACTCTGAAATACAATATATTATTAAAAAATTCAGTGCCGAAAAACAGCGAAAGGAACAAAGAAAGCGTGTGGAAGCAATTTCAAGAATTTTGTGAAGAAAGAAAATACAAATGGACAGCTCAAACTACAAATGAGGAATTTACACATTTTAGGCAATTAATATACGAAGATTAGATGGTGAAGAGTACAAAGAATGTGCTATCAAAACAATGTGGAGCCTTACATCAAAAATTATTCAGAAAAATACTTTAATAAATATACACTTGTGTTCAATCCATTCGAACATCGACGAATTCCCCTGCTAATTCATCTTGTACATCTTTCATTTCAAAAACTTCCACGGCAGGGCAAGACTTGGAAAACAACTTCCTACAACTTTAATGATTGTGCTTTTAATAAATTTTCTTTTAAGTAGCCTTGTTATTATTATTTTTCGAAAGTTTTATTACCATAAATTGAAACATATTTGAAATAATTTTGTGCATTTAACTGTTATTCAAATGTTATTGATTATAAGTTATTCCAGAGGGCAGTGATAAGTCGGAGCTGAATAAGGTTTCATTTTTTGGTTGTAATATTGAGTAATATTTCCCTTTTTCGTAATTCCTGTGATTTAAATTATCCTTTAAAATCATGTAATGTGTTTATTCGTGAAATAGTCACACTAAATATCACTCGAAGTGCTGTGCTAGCCGGTAAATTCACTCCTCGCTACGCGAGTCGTGAATTTACCGGCTAGCACAGCACTTCTCGTGATATTACTTATGACTATTTCACTCATGTCTGTCCGCGTCGTAAGTAGCCAATGGTAAGCAAAAATATATTCAAATTAAACCAATCCCAGATGTTTATTCGCCATCAGTTTGTTTACCTTTTTTATCGGTGTAAAACCTTTGTTTACCTTTTTAAGATAACGATAGCAATTGTTTTAACCTCCAAAATAGCTTGTGTGCATCAATATAATGTGTGGTTTGGGTTATGTTTAAAACTCTGAAACAAAATTTAATATTAAAAATTCAGTGCCAAAAAAACAGCGAAAGGAACAAAGAAAGCGTGTGGAAGCAATTTCATGAATTTTGTGAAGAAAGAAAATACAAATGGACAGCACAAACTACAAATGAATTTACACATATTTTAGGTAATTAATATACGAAGATTAGATGGTGAAGAGTACAAAGAATATGCTGTCAAAACAATGTGGAACGTTACATAAAAAATTATTCAGGAAAATACTTTACTAAATATACACGTGTGTTCAATCCATTCGAATCGACGAATTCCGCTGCTAATTCATCTTGTACATCTTCCATTTCAAATACTTCCACGGAAGGGCAAGACTTAGAAAACAACTTCCTACAACTCTAATGATTGTGCTTGTAATAAATGTTCTTTTAAGTAACCTTGTAATTATTGTTTTTCGAAAGTTTTATTACCATAAAATTGAAACATATTTGAAGTCATTTTCTGCATTAAACTGTTATTCAAATGTTACGTAATTTTAAGTTATTCCAGGAGGCAGTGATAAGTCGGAGCTGAATGAAAGGTTTTCATTTTTCGGCTGTAATTTTGAGTAATATTTCCCTTTTTCGTAATTCCTGTGATTTAAACTATCCTTTCAAATCATGTAATGTGTTTATTCGTGAAATAGTCATACTAAATATCACTCGAAGTGCTGTGCTAGCCGGTAAATTCACTCCTCGCTACGCGAAGTCGTGAATTTACCGGCTAGAACAGCACTTCTCGTGATATTACTTATGATAATTACTGAACCCATTACTTGAAACAATATTATTCAAAATTATTCAGCATGTAACTGACTACTCAGATGATTTATATTACTGATGACGAAAAGGAAGCAAATAGAGGGGTCTCTCTTTATTTCAAACGCATTCCATAAATTCAACAGTAAACAAATCGTACTTGGTGGAGTCGTCTGTGTTGTTTAACAGGGTAGCCAATGGCAACCAAGTGCAATTCGCGAATTATACGCCGAAATCGGAGGTATAACCCACGGATCGAAATCGTGAAGCTTTCTGGGTGTGTAACCCGCGTCTCGCAACTGATCCGGCCTTGTGAATAAGGATTTTTGCCTTGATTCGCGAATTATCTGAACTCGACGATAATTCTCGTATTACACGGTATTGAGAATATGGGCGTTTGAGAAGTTAGCCAGTGTTATGAGGAACAGGGAAACGTTAGTATCGTGGCTTACAAATGTCGGCGTTGCGCTGCACAATCGTTTGAATGTGTCGAAGTGAAACTATGCCATTGGGGAACGAACACACAGCTAATTCTTGTTTTTTGTTCGTTAAATAGCCAAAGAGTGAAGGAGTTGTATGCCATACCGATGTAGCGTCTCAAACTTTACGTCACATTGAAATCGAAGTGTCATTTTTAATGTCCTCTTGCATTACGAGCTCGAAGCCAATGTTTTGCTGTAATGGTAGAAAATACTTTTTCATTGACGATTATGAACATGCCATACATTTTAGGCGTCCTCTAAGTAGCCGCCCTACTAATTCAAATATGTCCAATTTGGCCAAGAGGTCATGTATTATAGGTATACAACCGAGAAAAGTATGTTTATATTGAGTTTAATGTCTACAAGACAAATACAAGTAACATACCGTTTGGATGTCTCGAACGTAAGAAATTATCCTCTAAAGTTGTTAATTTCTTTACAAGTGTGATGCATAACAGGCATATGTGCCACTTGTATTTTTTAGTCTAGTTTAATGGATGAAATACCGATGCAATTTTCAAATTTTCGTCTGCCATATTGGATCGGCCATTTTAAATTTTAAAAAATCTGACATCAAATTTGCATTCTGTAACGAAAAACCCCTCTCACTGCTACTGCTATCGATCACGACCACGAAACGGGCGCCAATGCAACGAAACCCCCCCTTTCCTATTTACTAAAACGCCCTACGAACTGGGCACTAATGTAATGAAAATCTCCCCTCTCAACTCCTATTGTTGATCACGAAAAACTTCCTTGCTGATCACCTGTAATATCTACAATGCACACCACTGTGCCCCCCCTTTTACTATCCGGAGTTTTCCTGTTTACATAAATTTATCAGGGCGGGGCCGTGATTTGTTCTCTACAGAACACAAGCGCCACGCCAATGCAGGGACCAGGATCAGCTAGCTATGTGATAAAAAACACCGGTTACGTAACATCAAAACGAGAACTCAAAATCTCGTTCGTTTATTTTCTTTTTAACCAACAGAAACATTAATACCCTCATAAAAGAATCAATACCACACAACATCAACAAAACACGATATCATAAAAATCACAAAAATCAATAAACATATACCCAAACGTTATTACGAAATAATGAGCTCAATACTGTGGCCACACCCATTACATTGCAATCCCCCCAAAATGTTTCCAGTTTTGGCTTTGCAAACCATTTATTCTTCCCAAGAGCAAAGAAATCAAAGTCATTGACTTCACTGGAGTGTTGCAAAACAATAAAATATTCCACTTCCCTTTCGTTGTTAACGAAGCAGCGACCGGGTCCACACACACAAGATCTCACGCCGTCATGCGTAAGAACTCTGCTCCACTGCTGCCTGCTAGCGCCGAATTACCAGTGCCCCCCCAAATTGGCACTGACCACGGCGACGATATGCAAAGACGCGCTCGAGTCTGCTGCACCTCGGCACACCTCGTTCGGCGACACCCGCTTCGATTTTTCAATGGTCGAAGTAACACCAGTTCCAAACATTAGTAGAAAAACTTTCAAAATTCACAAAACTCAAAATTATGATCGCGCGTGGCATAGCTTTATATATTACTACTAAAATAGTTCACATCACACGGCATACAGTTCCGCCACCTTGCGAATACAATTCCGAAGGAGCAACACCTTCTCGAAATTTTATAAGTTCGAGTGTTAAAATAATATCACGAGTGACGCGGAGTACAACTCGCCACGAAGTTATTCACTCCTCTCACAGTTTATAATAGTTCACTAGTACGAGTCCAGAAGAGAACACTTCATCAAAAAATTACAAATCCAAATTTTAAAATTATTCTTGCAACAAGCGACGCGGATTCTGCCTCTCGCTACCAAGCTATTCACCCGTCTGACCCCCATTGTTGTCCTAAAGCATTTATAGCTTTTTTCCGAACAAAACAATGGCGCTCTACTGTCTTCTGCTTTATAACTTATAAATAGTTTATTATTAATTTCTAACACTTCCTGGATTGTCTTATTATATTGTAAAATTCCCAATTAAAATTTCGTATCCATTCCACTTCTTAGACATCACTTTTCTCGCTTCATTTTGTTAAACGAATGCTTTTTCGTGCGTCTCATGCCTACAAACATCGCTCGTTTATTTCTCAATTAACTAATGTAACATAATGTTTATCTATTAATGTTCGGCGTCCTAAAATTGTGTCACCACGTTTATAATTTGGCCCGTATTCCACGGAATACTTTGGTATATGCCAAATCTCGGTAGACACACTAGTTTTCGTTTAATTTATTAATATATCCAAACTTTTCTGAAGTGATGTCACGACCATTGTTGTTTTCGTTCTTTAACATGTTAAAAGTCAATGTCGTGATCACAAAACTCGCGATATTATGCGTTTCTGTGACCCGATTTCGCTGAAACAAACTTTATTCTGTTCCTTATAATTTTGCGCGTTGACTAGTAACACGCAAACATTAATTCCCCACTGCGTTCACATGTTCGTCCGAAATACTTGTTTTCTCTTAGATCACCTTCACTTGTTTTTTCTATATTCCGCTCTGGAAGTTTCTACATAAAGTTCTATACCCGGTTCATAAACCAATGGTCACTTCATGTTATTTACCTATTTCATTTGTAATAGATGGCTAAACTATTACAATTCAGAGACCCAAAAAACCTCTAAGTATGAATTTTCATCAAGAATGGGCGATTAGAACAATGTATGGGTCAGAAACTCATAAACATTGGAGAAAATTATACTTTTTAGCCATTTTTTAACAACACTTAGGACATCCAAAAAATTATATACCTATATGTACAAGGGTTGTTCGGTATCAGTATGGGAAACCAAAAAATATTCAGACTTTTCCTATTAATCTATAGTGTTCCACAAGACCAAATGTCAACAAATTACCAAATAAAAATGCCACGTTTGAGCGATCGGTGCGCCCTCTAGAATTATGATAAAAATCCTGATATTTCACAGAACATGTTTTCTGATCAAAAACTTCAAATTAAGCAACCAGCGGACGAAAAAAAAAATATTTTTTCGACTCACCCTAATATATATATATATATATATATATATATATATATATATACACACCCACACACCCACACACACATCTTAATTCGAAACATCGCAGGCAGAGCCTCACAAGACACCGCAGCCAATCTCAACGCAGGGGAAGTGCCACGACAAATTGGCGTCGTAGAAAATGGCGGGTGTTCCTAGAACAGATGTGAAAATATTTTAAAATATAAATACATGGTACGAAACACTTTTATGAACATGCAAGTAAATTCATTGAAATATTTATGAACACATATTCTTAACCACCACTGTTCACCTCAATTCTTTTTGAAGAAATTACGTTGATATATGATAAAATTAAACTAATTTTACACCAGTTACTTTCTTAGATACATTTTAATTTCCATATTATTGTTCATACACAATTCATGAACTTTATCAAATGTACAGTTTGCTGCAGATTTTTCGATAAGAAAAGCTATTATAATTGCATTGTTGCAATTGTTAATGTTTCTAAAATTTTCAAAAATTGCAAAATACTGTCTTTTTTGAATAAATAGAGGAATTCTAAGGAACCATTCCAATAAAAGACAATAAAATTCAAAGACCAAGTGTGTATTTATTATTAAAGCAATTATTAAACTAGATATTAAGAAATCAAATTGCATCTGTCAAAATTGTTATTTTGTGATATTAAACACCGGGACAATTGGGCGACAGTGCGATAGCGCACATTTCGGGATTGTTTTATAAAATTGTAAAATTGTTAATTTGCAGTCTTTAATTTTGGGACATCAGGGAACCCTTCCTACTTTAGAATTACAAAATTTGGAAATTGTTTATAAATGTACGAATTTTGCAATTCTTTTTTATTTCCTCACCTCAATTGCATTTCACAAGTTTGGAAATTCCGCAATCCGATCGGCATTATCGCCTTTCGTTTTCAAGACGCAATTGTTTAGAGGAAATTAGCATTTGATGCCAACCCTCATTTGTTTCGCAGACAAACCAGTTGCCTTTGCAATCAAGTATACTGTTCACTGCCACTGGACCTGCCATTTTTCATGATGTGCAACACAGAATTTTGGGTTTTTTTGTAACGGGAGCTTCTGGACAGCCTGTATACTGAGTAATAAGTAGTATTGGGAAAGTTATGTAATGCTGCTCGAAAAAGGGCGAATTTTCGTCAGAAAAAATTCATTGCCGGGCCATGATAACAAAAAACTGGATAAAACCAGTTGCTAAAATAAAAAAAAACAAAATCCCCTAACACGTGGCCAGAATCCCTGTTTTGTGGGTCCTTGATACCGAAAGACTAATTGAAAGCAAAACGTCTGTCTGTCCGTCTCTTAGTCTGTGAACAACACTAGCGCATAAACCATATGTACGATTTCTTCCAAAATGAATATACCCCGGTCGATTTGATTCCACTCAAGGCGCCCCGATTTTGAAAACAAATCTTCAAAATTTGGGGGTACTTTACATGAAGCCCCCCAGACATTTTCAAAATTTTCTCAAAACCGGCTCCAAATTTTTTCTCTAAGCTTTTGGTAAGGGTAGTGCTAAATGTACTCTACAAGATTACATAAACGTCATATTGGTCTATTCTTTTGTTTTTTCAAAAATTACAAAAATAATTTTTTTTGGCTTGTCTCTCACGTTGGTAAAATTAAGATTAGCGGCGATTTGATCACATTATTATTATTTATGAGTACATATGCTTTAAATAATGTTTATAAAGTTTCTCGAGAACCCAAACGTTTACTGTGAAAACTAGCTCAACCTTTCACATTTTCAGAAATGCTCAAAGGGCATTTTCTTAAAAATGGCACCAAATTATTTCTTCAAACTTTCAAGCAGGTAGTGGTAATTGCACTCTTAAATATACGTGAAGTCATTTTGACGTATTTTTTTCGTTTTTTCAAAAATTACACAAATATATATTTTTAAAGATCTCTCATACTGTTTAATTTGCACATTTCTAGTAATTTGTAAACACTATTGGATTTGTGAATTAATGTGCTAAAATTACTTCAAATGATGTTTTTCCGAAACTCAAAAATTTTCTTATACAAACAAGCTTCAAATTACACATTTACAATAGCACTTAAACGCAATTTTCTTAAAAACAACAGGTACAGATTTTTTCAAAGAAATTTGCCAAATGGGATGAGACTTTTACTGTTCTTTAATATTGTTAAATAATATTTCCGTTCTACTATTAAGAAACCGAGAAAATTAAGAAAATATAAAAGAAATGTACTCTGGGCTGCGATAGATGGTAGCTGGCAAGAGAATGTGTCATGTCCGAATAGCTACCGGAGACAAAAGTGAATAGGGAACTAATACGGAAAGCCCTGTGCCATTCGTAGGACCACTAGTTCTAATTGTAAATTGGGAATAGTCAAAATTTACAGACGCGTGATGTTGTCTGGGAATTGGAAAAAATTGTTGTACAACATTATCGCCTGTCGTTATCATTTAATAAACGGAGTTTAAGTTTCCTTCTTTCGTAATAATTTTAAGTATTTTAGAAGATTCTGTTAGAATAGAGCTTTATTTGTTATCATAAAGTACTCGATAAATGGATCCAGACGTACTTTTTTCGCTGGGACTTAGACTCACCAGCGGTTCAACTTATCATACCGTATAAGTTCTTTGTCCAATTACCTTAAGTTGGAAATTAATAATCATTAATGTTACAGACGTTTATTTTGAAGATCTCATAACCAAACAATTGTATTATAAAAAACTAATGTATTATAAAGCTCGTTTTCAATGAAAATTTCGAATGTACTGCTAGCACTTAGGATCGAATATGATATTGTATTATTTCAGAACACTGTATGTAATCGTTACACAACACTAATGTGTGTGGAGTGGATTGTTAACTTCGGAAATATCTCCATTTATTTATCATTCCCTTTAGGAGGGAACCCGCCCCTCTTCCTTGTCGCCTTCTTTCGCAGCGCAGTGGCCACTAGCCCTGATTCCTTCATCATTTTTGCTACGATAGGTCTGTAATAAGTAAGCGAATCATGGTGTTGGTTGAATGTGCGAATTTCTCTACTTCAGAGGCCGAGAACGGGTACTCCCGTTACAGCACGTAGATGATTTCGGCAGTATCGAGAAACAGAAGTGGAAAGACATGCTGGCACCGGACTGTGGTGTGTAGACCACAAGCCCAGGTCGCCGAATTTATGAACCAGGCTAGGGAGACACTATTCTTCACATTCGGTCCAGTCCAGTGAAAATATGCCACCAGCTTCCCTGGTTGGTCGAGAACT
This sequence comes from Acheta domesticus, assembly GCA_031308135.1. Classification (NCBI taxonomy): domain Eukaryota; kingdom Metazoa; phylum Arthropoda; class Insecta; order Orthoptera; family Gryllidae; genus Acheta; species Acheta domesticus. The sequence goes on along the minus strand of JAHLJT010004567.1, from coordinate 76,631,697 downwards.
GTTAGAATCCTCTTAAAGGTCACGGGACTTCTGTTCCGCAGGGCAGCGGTTGAGGAGGAGCTATCCGAGAACCAAACACTCTACATGTTGGCATTTGCCGCGAACGACGTTCATCGTGACTAGCGAAATGCAATTTTCTCCGACGAGTCGGTTTTTTCCTTTGTCAATGTCGAGCTTGTTCGAGTGTACAGAAGTTAGGGAACCCGTCATTATCCGGGTATATAATTCAATGTTCGCCCTTCTGGGAGAGTATCTGCGACGGGTAGGGGATAGATTTCTGGCATTGGAGTTCTCCACAGAATACACGGTCACCTCATATAAATTCAGTACCTCCATATCTTCTAGCCATTATTATCTATCTATCTAGATATTATTGTTCCGTCGGTGCGACAAATGTATCCGAACGGAGAAGTGAATTTTGATCATGACAACTCGTCAGTTCACGAAACAGGAATGGGATCAGGAAACAGGAATGCACATTCTGCGCTACTAACATCTTAGCTATTATTTGAAAACGTCCAATTCAACCATAAAGCGAACACCTCACTCTTTCCATCGCAGTTTCAGTGTTATCAAACCAATGTGAATTCTACTACTGCATAAAAATATAATACAAAAGTTTTGCAAACTTATATTGGAAAAAGAAATCTGATACCATACAACTACATCAAGTCACAACAATGACAAATAATTCACAGAAATTCGCGACAGCGAAAGGGAATTCCATTGTCGCAATCCCTGCATTGTCGATTCTCCCTTAGAGATCTAGCAATTTTTATTTAAAACTAGCTGGTACCCGACGCGTTGCTGCCGCAGAAGAAATAATTGAGGAAATATTCCTCTGCCTCTCTCTTTCCCTCTCGCTCTTTTTTCTCTCTCGTTCCCCCTCTGTCTTTTTCCTCCTCTCTCAATTTTCTCACTCTCTCTCTCTTCCATGTCTCTCTTTTTCCATCTGTGTCTCTTTTCCCCCATCTGTCTCTTTTTCCCTCTGTGTCTCTTTTCTCCCTCTGTCTATTTTTCCCCCTCGTGTCTCTTTTCTCCCTCTGGGTCTCTTTTTCCTCCCTCTAGGCCTCTTTTTCCGTCTGTGTCCCTTTTCTCCCTCTCTGTTTCTCTTTTCTCCCTCTGTGTCTCTTTTCTCCCTCTGTGTCTCTTTTCTCCTTCTGTGTCTCTTTTCTCCTTCTGTGTCTTTTTTCTCCCTCTGTGTGTCTCTTTTCTTTCTTTGTGTCTCTTTTCTCCCTCTGTCTCTTTTCTCCCTCTGAGTTTCTTTTCTCTTTCTGTGTCGCTTTTCTCTCTCTGTGTCTCTTTTCTCCCTATGTGTCTATTTTTTTCCTCTCCGTGTCCCTTCCTCCCTCCGTGTCTCTTCTCCCCTCTGTGTCTCTCCTTCCCCTCTGTCTCTTATTCCCCCACTCTCTGACTCGCTTTTCCCACTTTCTCATTTCCCTTTCTGCGGATTCGATGGTGTGACGGTTAGCGTGCCGGACTGTCATACCCAAGTTCGCGGGTTCAAGCTCGATCGAATCCGTGTTTTTTTAAGGGCGAAAAAATCCTTCGTACGCCTTCCGCGGAGGGGAAGTAAAGCCGGCTGGCCCATGTTAGTAGATTTACTTGCATGTAAAAGATCCTCAAGCCTAAAAGACGCCTCTGAGCTAAATTCAAATCGCCTGTTTCGTCGCCCGAGATAATACCTTCTTTCTCCGCTAGGTGAAAGGAGCGTAGCGAAATTTGCGTGGTCAGACGGAAGAGCGGGCCTGATGGCCCGAGTCTCGCCAAGTTAATTAGGCATTAACTAAACTAAACTAACTTTCTATTTCCTCCTCTCTCCATTTCTCCCTCTATTTCCCCCTCTTTTTTCACTCTCTTTATCTATTCCCCTCACTTTTTCCCTCTCTCTTTGTACCTGTCTCTTTTTACTTTCCCGTATACGTACCGTTCTCGACACATAAAATGGGTAACGGCCAAATTCAGAAGTGCCCGTCTTTTCGCGCATTCTGGCACACTGTACGGACGATAACGCCATCTGGTTCTTTCATAGTTAACTATTACAAAGAACACTGGACAGACAGACGGACAGACAGACGGACAGACAGACGGACAGACAA